>OX101787.1:31269679-31724694 GCA_944452715.1 Ophion slaviceki
GCAGTTTTCTAACCGTGCCCTTATTTTTCCGCTCTGCGCTCCGCTATCACCGTGCTCGGCCGCTTGTAAAGTGCGCGTGTTGTTTTTTTATTCTCGGTGGTATCTCCCGCGCTAAAGATATCAGGGCCAGTGTAACGAGCCACCTCGTTACGAAGGGTCTCCTGCCCAAAGGAATTATGCTATTTTTCTCGTCGATTTTCAACCTCTCGCATATTTGCGGGAAATACATTGCGATGTTTGAACCCGGCTGATCCTCGTTGCCCGCAATTCCTCGTCGAATTGAATTGCTCTACGTGCGAGAGCACAAGTTCGCGGTCAAGGCTCTCAGGGTTTCGAGTCATTGACATCGCGAAGAGAGCTCGCGTACTGGCTCCGTGTCTCGTCTTGCTCGCTCCCGTTGCGGACAAGAGAGCTCGGACCGCGATGTGCGCCCCCGAGCTTGTAGGCTTCTCATCGTGTGCACGGACCTCCACCAGGCTTACGTTCTCCTCTGTGAGATTCTTCGAGATTCCGCGTATACGTGCCGAACAGTCGCTTCTCCGGTGCTCCCGTGGCACCTCTGGCCACCTCTTCCTACAACATAAAGGGTGCCTCAAAATGATCTGACATTTTAAATTGCGCGCCATTTTCTTTTGCGGCGAACGTGGAGTACTAATCTTCGACAACTGGCATCAGGAAGTATCGAGGTTCAGTCATGGAGAATTACACGATCGAAAAACGCATAGAAATTGTTATTCACTGCATTGTTACTACGTAGTTATTGCAGACGAAGTTTCATGATCGTGTTATCTCGCGCCGCAGCGATGTGAATTGGCCACGAAGATCGTGCGATTTGACGCCATTGGACCTCTTTCTTTGAGATTTTCTGAAAGGAAAAGTGTATGGCAATGATCCACAGACCATTCCGGAGCTCAAGGAAGCAATTGGACGCACCATTAATGAAAATGGTGCCGCAATTATGCGAAAATGTTATTGATAATTTATTCAAAAGAATGAACCTTTGTAAACAGGGACGAGGCGGACATTTGTCGGATATTGTATTCTACACATAACCTCCATGTTTGTACCTTATATTAAAATTAAAATATTCGTACTTTTCAAATAAGTAATACGTTTTATTAATAAATTAAGTTTGTTATGGGGTTTAGCCGTCGGGGGTGAAGTACGAGGGAGCGCCTTATGCTTATGCACGGAGCCGATTAACGGTTACAAACTGTTAGCTTTTAAATAGTCGTCATAGTAAACGTAATAATCGTCATAGAAAACGTACGTTTTCGAACTATTTTTCTACATCTATTTGTAAACATATGCATTTTTGAACATTCGGTGATTACATTAAGTGTTTTCATCACCTTGCATAATTATTTTCTATAACTTTTTCTCACTCAATTAACGCGAAACGAATTGGCAACGTCCTAAATCGTGGTATATCATAATGCCCACGTTGGCAGAAGTGTCGCGAAGTTACAGACATATGACATATGTTCATAACCTCAATACCGGCCCAAAAGGAGCTGTCAAAAATAAATATCGGTTCCAGTAAAAAAAATTCCGCTGGAAAGAAAAAGTGTCTACTAAAGCTGTCTATAATCTCGAAGAAATCAAAAACATCAATAATTTTCCGATATTCTAAAAAAAACGTATGTATGAAAAAACAAGTCCGCGTTAATTTGTCTTTGCCTAGAAATGTCTAGAAATGTATAATTTCTGAACATAGTTATCAAATTAATATTAAGTAATTATTACTAATTAAGAGTATAAGTACCAATAATATCCGTTGTTAATTATCCTGACCGAGTAGTTCGAGGTTCCCAGGCATAATTAGCGAATACCGATAAGATAGGTAGCATTTGTGCCGTCTACGACATTGCCATGATTGCACAATCTAATATTTTGTGTGCTTGATTTGCGCACAAATTCCCTATCAAAAACATTAATAATTTTATAACGATACTGTAAAGCCTCATTTTCACGGTACCAAGGGTCCGATAATTAGTCGAACCGTACCTATTTTTTCAGCTCCGTGGCAACATTCACTCAGCATATATTAATAATGTACTGAAAAATGGTCGGGAGTTTTCCGTAAGCGTAATGTAATAAGCCCACGAAATACGTCGAGTTGCCGATTTTTTTTTCTAGAAAAAACGGTACTGTGGATCGTATTCAAACTGCACAGGATGATCAGCAAAGACTTTATAAAGGTCCAGAAAAAATATCAGCTTGGTGGTAACATGTTGACTTAAGGCGGTCCTCTAGTTTCTCGGGTCGAAAAAATCGATTTTTTTTATAAATCACATCTACAACATGTGTAGAAAATGTGTGCCAAAGGATTTTTCGATATTCGAAGTGGTTCACAAGTTACGGCCCTGGAACGGAGCAGGTATACGGAGCAGGTATACTTTCAAACGCGTTTTTCTCGAAACACCATTTTTCGAAACGGTGACCACGATATTTGAGAAACTACTGCACCGATCTTGTTCAAATTTATACAGCATCTTTAATATGTTATAAGCCAGCGATTGAACTAGGATTATCATGATTGCTTCGATAGTTTTTTTGTACGAGCGAAAAACTTAAGAAAAAATGAGTAAAAAATAGAATATAATTTTCAAAAGTGTATAAAAAAGTCAATTTTTGTAATTTAGAATTCGCTCTAGTTCAATCGCTCGTCTTAAATATGAAGATTAAAATGCCGTTTGGTTTTTTGATTTCAGATAAGCAGAACAGCCGCAATCTTGGTCACCGTCAAGCACCTCTTTTACTTGATGTCTTCCTGTCGGCCACTATAACTTTTATTCTATTATATATTTTGACTTCAAAAAATTTGTAAATCTTATTTAAATGTTAATAAAGATTATGCAAAAACAATGAGATTGATTATTTCGATGCTTTGCCCGTAAAAAATTATTGACAAAGCCGTAAAAAAACAGCCGAGAAACTAGAGGACCGCATTAACCCCATAACAAGCTTAAAATGCTAGGTCATTTTGAGACACCCTATACAACACGCATAGATATACATTCGGGTACAACACTACTCGCGCGCATTTAGACTGATGCTGGACCATTACATCGCACGCCTAGATCTACGTTTCTCTCTCTCTTTTTTTTCTCATTCGCCTCTCGATCTTTTCTTTCCTCCGCGTTCTCTCCCGTTCCTCCTGGGCGCACTGGCTCGCGAGAAAACGTACCTCGGAGCATCGCGCGTACAACATCGCGTTGCTACAAAGAATTTTCTACCGTCTCTGTATCGCCGGAGATCTTCTCTCGGATTTGCTCCGTCTCTCTCGCTCTCCCCTGCTGTCTCTAGCGCGAGTGTGAGAAAATTTCAGATCGTCGGATAGCGCGAAGGAATAAAATCTTTCATTCCTGTACGCGGAACGTCCGCAACGATGAAAAAGACGAAAGAATAGTCCTTAGTTTCGTCAATTTTCGTTGCTACGAAGATTCATCAGTCTGACCCTTTTTCGTGACTTATTTTGGCACACGTTGTACGCTATGTGTAGAGAGTGTCGAGCTAACGGAAGTGCCTAAATTGGACAACGCGCGTCTACCTCAACGTTCGAGAGAGAGAGAGAGAGAGAGAGAGAGAGAGAGAGAGAGAGAGAGGGAGAGTCCAGTGACTCGAATTATTATTGCGTGACCGAGCACAGGCTATATACGTAATAATACCCGAGAAGTCTCCTCCGCCCTGCCTTTTCGATCCTCAATCACGCGGCACTCCGTCCTCGTCATCCCTCACCCGGTCTACCATTCTACATTAAGGGGTTACGCGGCTTTCGAAGCCAAAAAAGCATGTTAATTCTATTTAAAAAAAATATAATATGTAAATTATTTTATTCAAAATGTTAAACACATAAAAGAGCAACGTTTCGACGATATTTAAAAAAAAATCATTCCAAAATTTGGGAAATTCAGCCGATGGGGGAAAAAAAGTGTCCTCGTGGTGGTCGGGATATCTCATGATAGCTTTATCTGAAATTAAAAAACCAATTTTTTCTGTTAGTAGATAAGTATAACTCGTGATTGAACGAAGGATTTTTTAAAAAATTGAAATTTGAATTTTTGGCAGAGTTGTATGCAAAATAGGTCAATTTTTGGTACAATTTACGCTACGTATAGCCTTGGAAAATTAGTTGTAATCGAAAAAAAACACCTTCGTTCAATCATTGGTCAATGCTATTTTGAAGTGTGCAAAATTTCAATAAAATCGGTGCATTCATTTTTGAGAAATCGTGTCCTCCGATTTCAAAAATAGTGTTTTGATAAAAATGCGGGGGGAATTCCCAAAGGCTCTCTGTCCTAGACAAAAGTCTAGGACAGAGAGCCGACAGAGACTCCGATTGACTTAAGGTAGTGCGAGCGCGCAATCTTCATTTCTATAGATTTTGTTCAAATTTTTACCAGACATTGTTCATATCATTATGCATGTTTGAGTGAAATTTCAGAACAGTCGACTATTTAGATTGGGAGATAATGGGTTTTAAAATAAAAACTTTAAACTTTGTACAGGGTCTGCATTGAAATTTAGGTAAAATAATTCTCCGTAAAAAATATTTGTCCCTTATAATAAGAAGACATATTACAACATCGCAGAACAGTATTGTTCAATATTTCGAGAAAAAAAATAATTATCGTGTTCCTAAAGTTAAAAATGTTGTTTCAAAAAATATTTGCATTGTAAATATTAATATTTTATATTGTTTATGTTATCTTCATTGACAAATAAAAGTGCTGGCTCATTCATAACTAATTAAAAACTTTGTTCGATTAAAGATTACTTCCAAATAAAAATGTGCGTTGCAGTATTATTTTAATATGCCACGCAAACTCACGCCATTGGATACGTGGAACGATGCGGTATTGCCATGTGTCTTCTTATTATAGGGGACAAATATTTTTTACGGAAAATTATTGTTTCTAAATTTCAATGCAGACCCTGCAGTGTTAACAGTTCCAATTTTAAAACCCATTATCTCCCAATCTAAATAGTCGACTATTCTGAAATTTTACTCAATCATCCATAATGATATGAACAATGTTTGTTTAAAATTGGAACAAAATCATAATTCACTCATAAAATTAATTTACACATCTATTTAGTATGAATATCAAGCACTTAGAAAATATATATATTTTTTTTTCGATGTACAAAATAGCCGACTACTAATATTTTCTGATAATTAGCATCCACAATTATTGACCTGGAACAAAAAACAAAAATTCTCGTCAATCTACATTAGAATGCCTAGAGAAGTACGTACGGAATTTAAAAAATATTGTTTTATTCAAAAGTTGTAGGTAATTGAATTGAGTTGTAGGTATTTGAATGAATTTTCAGTGAAAAATTTCGTATAAAACTGCTCATAAAATGAAAAGTTTTCGATTAATCAGAAATTCCGTACGTACTTCTCTGCGAAATGCAATTAGGAACATAACTTTTAAATTTGAAGTAAATCGAGTGAAAATTGTTGAAGTTATTTGTCACGCCAATTGGAAAAAAGCTGTTTGGAGAAAAACGCGTTTAAAGTTTTAGGTACTCCATGGCCGTGCCAGAGGTGGGCTTACGTTATACGCTCAATGTCGGTGAAAAAAAAATGTTCTTGCTATAAATCGAATAGTAACTTATTCTTATGATGATATAGCACCGTTTTAGCGAGAAAAAAAATCGATTTTTTTTATTCTACTGTGGCCTTACCCCTTAAAACTTTGGGAGAATATTCTGAACGTATTGTAATATTAGATAATAAAATTTGAAAAAAATGGATTTTTTCGAAATTTCCGAACCCACGTAACCCCTTAATAATAACGAGGATGGACGCGCTGCTTCACCCTGTCACTCCTTTTCTCTCTCGCTCTCGATGACTCGCCGGCGCTTCTTCTTCTTTCCCACGTTGAATGAGGGGAGAAGAAACGAGAGAGGCAACGAAACGCAAAGAAAAAATGTATTTTATAATCTCGCGAGTCAGCTGTGCCTCGACGAGAAGACTCGCAAGAACTCTCGTCCACGAGCGCGCGGGCCGGGAGGCGCAAAAAATTGATGCCGTCTTTATCATTATTCGCGCCGCTGGTTCGCCGTGCAAAGCGCCAAGATTCAACGATCCGAACGAACGTTTCAACAACCTTGGCCCGCGCACGCCGATCGAGCGAGGGCAATTTCAAGTTCGCCACGAATTGAATCAATTTTCCACCTCAGGAATTCTCGCCTATTTTTGTCCACGCCAATCGCCATTTTTTTCCGAAGCTGCATCAATACCAACACGCCACGTGTTGCTATTGGGATGTTGAATAAGTTCTCGCTGTTTTTTCGTGAAAATTAATGGTTCATTAAAAAAAATCATTCCTAATGCTTTCAAACGTTTCGAAACTGTTGAGCGTTATTTTTTAAGCCTCTGAACCAATCTCTGCATGTTGTTTCCGACAGAGCATGGTCGCCATAAATCTCACCAAGAATTCTGTGTGCTTTAGCTGCAGATTTTTTTTAAATAAAGTAATGCAGTCAAATTCCCCGTAAATACTCTTTTTGGGCACAAAATTTGACATGGTTAACACTATGAAGAAAAAAAACTCTATTAGGGTTCCGCACATATGACCGATTTATTTTTTTTATTAGATATTTAATTAGGTAATGCTTTTTTCTGTCTTAGTTCTTAGGTAGTACTAAACTGAAACCATATAGGGAGATGATAGCTAAAGAAAGCTTTGTATACTCTTGCTCAGCCCCCTGATACTGGCCAACTATTCCTATACGATAAACGAAAACGCGTTTTGTCCCGGCTTTTTAGTTCTTGAAATCGCCACCACCATAGCGTTGGCTGTTGTGTGACAGCCTTCGGCTCTAAATACTCCGATCAGCTGAACGATTCGATACTTTCGTGGCTTTCGCCTGTTATCGTTATGGCGACGTTATTTATTATGTTCGAACGGAAAATCATTAAAACGGAAAATCATTCAAAATATATCAATGGACTTTTATTCATGTAAAATATTCGAAACACCGGCGCAACATACATATGTATGCATGCTTGTCACACGACCACTAGCGCCACAGTGCGGCAAGAACATTTTGCGAACAGCATTTATCTACCAGTGTCAGGGGGCTGCTCCTGATGTAAGCTAATAATAAAAATATATAATGTTATTGTTATTTAAATATACACAATACCAAATGACTTATTCTTGGCGTCGGTAGCAGCCAATTGCCGATATTTTCACATTTTTCGCAGAAAAAGAGAAGGCAAAAAAAATAAATGAAATATACGATCTACGGTCTTTTTAAAATTTGCAATCTCGTTTCTTCCGTGACGTCAACCTCTCGTTCTTGGCTGTTACTGGCTCCAAAAATAAGTCATTTGGTATTGTAAATATTCAAATAACAATAATTTCATATATTTTAATTATAATTTTTTTGTATTTATACAATAAATTATTATATATACTGCATTATGAAACGGCAAATTCAGTATTTGTTGTTTAACGCGATCCTCTAGTTTCTCGGCTGTTTTTTTACGGCTTTTTCAATAATTTTTTACGGGCAAAGCATCGAAACAATCAATCTCATTGTTTTTGCATAATCTTTATTAACATTTAAATAAGCTTTACAAATTTTTTGAAGTCAAAATATATAATAGAATAAAAGTTATAGTGGCCGACAGGAAGACATCAAGTAAAAGAGGTGCTTGACGGTGACCAAGATTGCGGCTGTTCTGCTTATCTGAAATCAGAATACCAAACGGCATTTTAATCTTCACATTTAAGACTAGCGATTGAACTAGAGTGAATTCTAAATTACAAAAATTGACTTTTTTATACACTTTTGAAAATTACATTCTATTTTTTACTCATTTTTTCTTAAGTTTTTCGCTCGTACAAAAAAAAACTATCGAAGCAATCATGATAATCCTAGTTCAATCGCTGGCTTATAACATATTAAAGATGCTGTATAAATTTGAACAAGATCGGTGCAGTAGTTTCTGAAATATCGTGGTCACCGTTTCGAAAAATGGTGTTTCGAGAAAAACGCGTTTGAAAGTATACCTGCTCCGTATACCTGCTCCGTTCCAGGGCCTTAACTTGTGAACCACTTCGAATATCGAAAAATCCTTCGGCACACATTTTCTACACATGTTGTAGATGTGATTTATAAAAAAAATCGATTTTTTCGACCCGAGAAACTAGAGGACCGCCTTAAATACAATATATGGTTCACGATATACAGAAATTCCAGACTGGTTTAGTTTTCGAGATAGACCCCGCAACAAAAATGGTCTAGAACTGACAACTTCGACGGACTCCCATTTATTTATTTTTGAACATAAAAAAGAAAAAAAATATATTTGTTCTCTACTCACTGAGCTTTATTGTTATACTGGCGCGTACCAGGGTAAAATGTTTTTTTGCTCTTTTTTCACGTATAGGACCCCCAGGAAAAATAATTGAATTGAATTTCTAATTCAATATTCGGTTTTGGGTCAACATTCTACACAAAATATCCCAATTTCAGGCCTGTAACTCATTCCGTTTAGGAGCTGGAGACCCATGACATACGGACGGACAGCAGAGTGTCAGCAATAGGGTTCCGTTGTGCTCTTTGGGTGAGGAACCCTAAAAAATTGGTTACACTTCGGCGAAATGACATACACTAAATTTCAAGCTTGCTTATAGTACTTCTTTATAGATGCGTTGCCATCTTGAAGAGGGGGACGCATATTTAAACACGGGCGCCTGTAACGGCTGCCAACCCTGAATAATCAAATTTTCGGTTACGTAAAATGAATAAATTTCAGCTCATAAATATGTGGAATGCATATAATTGACTTTTTAGAAATGTTATTAATCTTTTTTGTTTATTTACATCGCGAATAAGTTATTAACCAAGTTGAAATGTGGCAAACGCGCAATTTAGTTCTCAGTAACTGGTATCACTGAGCTCAGATACGAACGCCACATCGTGAGCGCGTAGCTGTCAAACATCCTTCGCGAATTCCGTTTTTTTGTTCGGCGAAAATGAAAAGATGGAAGGGAAAGATGCAAACCGAAAAACAGTACAATCGACGGTTGGAGCAAGTACAACCTGGAAAGCGGCGGAAAAAAGTAGTTGAGCCGGAAAATGAATGCGCAGTCGAGGGACGACGCGTAATTGATTTGAAGGTTATGTCGAAACACATGCACTGCAGCTTCTGTAAAGAATGATGCAAAATATTTAATTACTCTTTATAAAACCGCGGTAAGAAATTTATAGCAAGGAAGCAACAGTTTGTGCGTTTCAAATTATCGCGCCTATTCAAAATGGCCGACTCGACAGCAGCGGTGCCACGTGCCGTAGGGCGCTTTGTCGTTTTACGCGAATCAGCTGAAACTTCCTGTTTTATTTCACGAATATCTCCATAACGAGACAGACGAAACGCTGTACTCTTCGTTGAAATTATTCATAAAAATCTCAAGAATTTTTTCCGCCTATTTCCATTCAATTCTTACTATTTTTATTATGTTGCGACAGTCGTATTAGTTCTCACGAAGCTTTTGCTATGTCGCCCGTGTATAGGAGCCTAACTTCAATAATTAATTGCTCAACAATCACACAGACGAAGTACTCGAAATTTTACACGGAGTCGTAACACCTGTTCGCAAATATCCTCAATAAATTTCATCAAATTCTCACTATTTCGCGTTAGCTGAGCAACCACCTTATCCACACGCACGCAGTTCTGGTAACGCCATCTGTCGGAAAACAGCGAGAACTTATTCAACGTCCTAGTAATAAAGGTGCAGAAACGATCCTAGTCGAAGTGTTTTGGCTCATCGTTGAGCGACAGCAGCAAAGTGAGTGCGAGAACGAGAAGCACTACTAGCCCACTATTGCTATGCGCGAGGCGTTCACAGGGCTCTCGCCAACTTCCTCGACGCGTACTCCTCGATATGACCGAGCGCGGGATCGCGAGTGTCCCGCCGTTGACGCCGTTTCCGGCCACCGGAAACGTCCTTCCACGATATGCAACCGCGTCTGAATTCTTAAAAGAAATACGAAGCGCGACGAAGTCCGATACGCGATAATGTCCGACGAAACGCGCGCGTCCGCTCTACGATTCTTGCCTCGAGAACCCTCCCCCATCTCGACTACAGGACGAACGAATGAAATTCATTTATTCCAAGGAAAACTTGCTGCTTATCGCCGTAGGGTAAACCGACCAGTGGATGGACGAATAACGACACTGTGGGATTCAGATGGACTGTAAAGTGGAAATATTACGAAGATTAATTTTTTAATCGCTATAGCTAACGAAAGATATTATTCTGATAGTAGAAAAAAAATATTCGAAGTAATTGCAAGAAATAAGGATTGAGGAATTGATAATTCAGTAGCGGAATGACTAGATCGTCGGTGAATGGACGAAATTATCAGTAAACAGACACTCGGCCGACAGTAAATAGACGTGTACTGTAGATGAAAGTTGTAAAGGATAACGATTTATTATTTATTTTTATTAAATGCTAGAATTGGACATTACTGTGTTGCTTAAAAATAATAATATTCTTGTACGTATGAGTATCATATTTATTAACGGAGACTTTGTCCTTGGAGTGCCATATTTCAGGTGTTACATTTTATTTTTTTTAAAGGAAACGAGTAAAGCTTTTTGAGTGCGGTTTTTTTCTTGCTTTTATTCATGATATACAGAACGTTAAAAAAAAATTTTTTTTTTAAACCAAAATGGCGGCCGTTGCAGCTCTGCGAAAACAGGTCCTCAAATCGCGGGAGGTAAACGGCTGACATCACTGCCCCCTCTTTGTTGATCTGAAACACAAATTCAAAGCATATTATCAATCTGTGACCCTTTGGTCATGGAATGACGGATGGGTTTTTCGTTTAGTACAAATTTCGGAAAATGGCGGCAATTTAAAAAAAAATCAAATTTTCGCGTTTTTTTCGCATAAAAAGATAAATAATAAATGCAAAAATGTATCTATCGAAAAAACGATCCGTCATTCCGTGAAGACATATTTTCTGAGTATGCTCTCCAAATTTCAGGTCGATATGTTAATTACAGCGGTCAGGAGAATGTCAGCCATTTTTAAAAACGTGTTTTCGAGAAAAACGCGTTTAAAGTTTTGTAATGTGTTCACACAAATGTGTTTATAATTACCGCTAATCGGCAATGCCTGGTCCATAGAGGCATCCCTCCTCTTCTTCTAGCTGCTCATGTTGAGCTCAAATTGATTTTTTGAAAATTTCAAGGACAAACTCTCCCTTAAGGTTTCGTAGAAAATACACAAAGCTTTTTGCCATCTTAACGTGACATTGTCAAAAAAATTAACAAAGTTTGTTTTGACAGAGACATAGAAAGTGTAATTTTCTTTTTCTCTGTCCTCCAGAGGATGACTAGTGAAATACAGTGGGGAATGTAATAAGCGAAAAGACACTTCCCCCATGGAACATTATGTGTGTAAAATATATGCTACATATGTATATATCGGTCGCATATATAGTGACGAAAAATAGAATAATACGTATATATTCAGTATATATGCACCAAATATATGACGCATATATGACCCATATATTTTCGATGTATTTTTCTGACCAAAAAAATATATGCTACGTATAAACACTTATATGATGCATATATGAGGCATATACGATGCATATATTTTCGATATATTTTCAATCTATTTTTTTGTCAGAAAAATATATCAAAAATGTATGCGTTATATATGACTCATATATGTGTCATTTATGCGTCATGTATGACGCATACATTTTTTATACATATTCCTGACAAGAAATATATGGTGTGTATAAACACTATTACAGTTAAACTTAATAAAACTTAAAACTTAAACTTAAAAAAACTTAACTTACAGTTAAAGTACACAATTACATATAAACACTATATACAGATATGCTACGCATATCTGTATATATGTGGCATATATGTACCATTTATGCAGTATTTATAGGGTATTTATGCAGTGTGTATGCAACATATATGCTAAATATATGTGGTATATATGCAGGGTAAATGCTACATATATCATTGATATATGATACATTGATATACAGTAATACCACGCATATACATCTCATATATAAAAACGTTACGAAAATTAGAATTTGGCACATATATGCAACATATATTTTCAATATATTACATACATTTCACATATATTACAATTATTAATAAAATAAATTTACAGTATATTTTTGCGTATATAAATTTCCATGGGGGTTACAGTGGGATGTAAGATTTTAACCCTTAATAGTCACACTGGGTCCACGGGACCCAGGCCCTTTTTGACCTGGAATACTGCTCACTAAAATCGATAAATTTGGTTTTGTGGCGCCATCTAACGATAGTTTGGATCTTCAACTTCAGTACCGAGACGGTACTGAATTTGAAGATTTTGAATATGCGTAAGTATTTCATTCTTTCCTTCTAAATCGCACCTGCGTTGGATAAAATAAATATACTTTTTGAAAAGTTCACAGAAACCGCTGTCTATTTCAATTTAATTTTTGTAAAAAAAAGTCATTTTTCAAGTTTTCTTTTTGCATAATTTTTTTTGCATATTTAAAATTTAATTTTTAATTTCTAACTAATTTCCTTGTATTAATACAAGATACAAGATTCAAATTATACCTCACTATTTTTTTCATATCACTCCATTTCATTATTTATAACAATTTTAAAACGCCTGGGTCCCATTTTTAAAACGAAAGAAATTATTTTATGACAACATTCAATGAACTGTACATTGTCATCTCTTAACAGTAATTCATTTTACAATTTTCAGCAGATGGGCTAAATTTTTACTCGGTTTTGAGAAGTAACAGAACAGAGACCATATGTCCATTCACTGGGAATTGAGAGGTTAGAATACAACGCCAGTGAATAAACATGTCTAATTCTGACCTATTATTGCGAATTTATTTTAAAAATTAGCAAAAACTCAAAGACCGCGTCTATCTTGAAGGGTCTTCTCACTTTAGACGCGAAAAAAATGGCTACTCTCGTGAATTTTTTTAATAGGTTTATATTATAGATCTTGATATAAAAGATGTTACACTTAATAAATACACTTTCGAAATACATAAAAAACATTTTTTATGTATTTCGGAATTGTGAACATTTTACGAAATTTCGAGAGAAAAAAATCATGTATTTATGTAACCCAAAAAAACTTTAAACGCGTTTTTCTCGAAACAACGTTTTTCGACGGCTTGTTGATAAAATCTTCGAAACTACTGAACCGATCCTTATGAAACTTTAACCCCATATTCTTCACAACTATAGCTATAGTGCATATCAAGGATTTTTTTATTTTGATGTTTACTATTTTTTGCCAAAACGGTGAAAAAACACGTTTTTTTCGAAAAATGTCCGCCATTTTGTTATTTTTGCATATATCAAAAATCGTATGATTGCGCTATAGCCATTAACATACTGAATCTAAAACCGTTTGATTTGCCCGAGCTTTTTTTGTTATCGTGTTTCAATCATTAAAAAAATTGAATTTTTTATCGATTTTTCGAGGAAACCGGCATCATTGTTGTTGAGTTTGGTGTAATAGTAGTTTAATTTTTGACCGACGTTTTTCTTAACATTTTTTTTTTCATTAGTCATTGACAATAATGATGTCGGTTGTCCACGGAAAATCGAAAAAAAAATTCAGATTTTTTTTATTTTTGATATTGAGAAAGTGAAAAAAAATCAAAATTTTTGAGTTATTGAAAATGAAAATTTGAAAAAAAATATTTAAAATTTGAGTGTGACACGTTCAAATATACCAAATTTCAAGTCAATTCGTTCATTAGATGTCGAAGAATAGTGTACACCGTTTTGAAAAACATACTTTCGAGAAAAACGCGTTTAACGATTGCGGGATTGTTGGACCTTCCTCTTCAATTTGAGTTGCCTCAAGCGACGAACGAGCCTTCGTCATTTACACCGCAGCCTAACGCCTTACAATCATACTCTTTAATGTAAAAAAAATCAAACTAGCACACGTTTTCCCTTTAAAAAATTCACGAAATTTTTTCTTCCGGCCACTTGCTCGGTGTAACCCGTTAAAGCATCAAACGCAATCCTTTGCACCTCACGTGGCGCCCAACAAACACGTATACGAGTATACCGCGATATACACTCCATTTTCGCCACAATGCATAGTTGCATCTCCTCCGGACTCGCCATCTTTCTCTTGCACACGCGCGAGAATTTCGGTTGGGACCGCAGCGACGCGATTGTTATAATAGGGTATTTGACTGTAGTATGGAAACCATCTTAAGGTATTCCTTTCACGAACCCAAATATTTTACACTTAACTGATTTTCGTCTATAATTAAGTAAAAATACATCCCAGTATACTAGTAAAATTTCAACCCGAGTTACCGAAGCTTTAATGAAAAATTACGACCCTAAAAATCGTCTCATTTATACGGCCCTTTATGGAGATGTCACGCTGGCCACATTTCTATCTAATAATTTATACATTAAATAACTCTAGATGCCTGATATAAACTGCTCGCAGGTGTAAAGAAGTCTAAAGATTCCGTAACGACAATAAAAACGGAGGGTCACCGAACGTCTAAAGAAAATATTAATGTTAAAGGTTGGAAAAATGTGACTGGCAGATGAATTTTCGTAGCCGTGACGTTTCAAATAAATGTAAAAATGTCTCAATCTACTAAATTTGCGCGAATTTTTTTATTCTATTTTACCGTTGTGTACAATAATCCATTGTAACTTATTTTTTATTAAGCGTAATTGTAATTTACCGACGATTCAGAAGACCCTGCTTATGCCCCCACAAAATACGGCCCTCCGCGAAAGGAATACCTTAAATGGTTAATTATTTCATATTATGCTCACTATATTTTCTTATCTTCGTGAAGGTCAGTATTTACGATATAAATCGGCAATAAAATTTAAATTCAACCGTTAAATTCTCCCATTGTCAGATATGTAGTCACGTGACGCCTGTGACGTCAAATACCGGTAAACAAGGTAGAGGACCTATATCCCCGCTGAGTTGTCGCACAGCAAACCTTCCTCTCCATTCTTATTCAAAAGTTGATAATATGGTAACTATTACTAGAAATAACTATGAATGAACAGAAAAAGCATGGAGATACACTGAAATAAACTAGAAAATTGCTCACTACTCGTCACAGGACTCGTAATGACAATTTGTTTATTGGCACGTGACGTCACTAGAGATCCAACCGATCCTGGAGCATTTTCGTTCACGTGACCAAACGGTCAAATTTATATAATTTAAAAGTTGAAATAAACGAAAATAATGCATATTTTTTCGATAAAATGATAGAATATTCTTATTAAGGTGGTCCTCTAGTTTCTCGGGTCGAAAAAATCGATTTTTTTTTTCATAAATCACATCTACAACATGTGTAGAAAATGTGTGCCAAAGGATTTTTCGATATTCGAAGTGATTCACAAGTTACGGCCCTGGAACGGAGCAGGTATACGGAGCAGGTATACTTTCAAACGCGTTTTTCTCGAAACACCATTTTTCGAAACGGTGACCACGATATTTCAGAAACTACTGCACCGATCTTGTTCAAATTTATACAGCATCTTTAATATGTTATAAGCCAACGATTGAACTAGGATTATCATGATTGCTTCGATAGTTTTTTTGTACGAGCGAAAAACTTAAGAAAAAATGAGTAAAAAATAGAATGTAATTTTCAAAAGTGTATAAAAAAGTCAATTTTTGTAATTTAGAATTCACTCTAGTTCAATCGCTAGTCTTAAATATGAAGATTAAAATGCCGTTTGGTTTTTTGATTTCAGATAAGCAGAACAGCCGCAATCTTGGTCACCGTCAAGCACCTCTTTTACTTGATGTCTTCCTGTCGGCCACTATAACTTTTATTCTATTATATATTTTGACTTCAAAAAATTTGTAAAGCTTATTTAAATGTTAATAAAGATTATGCAAAAACAATGAGATTGATTATTTCGATGCTTTGCCCGTAAAAAATAATTGAAAAAGCCGTAAAAAAACAGCCGAGAAACTAGAGGACCGCGTTAAGGTAGTTCTGTAGGTACACGTATGAGCCAAAAGTTTCAGTCGAAGCGTATAGTAACATCCAATGCCTATACGATGCTGTTGGTTGTAAACTTTTGATAGAGCTTGTACCCTCTATATGTCCTACACATTAACACCTCATGCATAGATAGGTTTCGTACTCGTATAGAGAGCGGCGCTGTAATTGTGGCAACGGCGCGATTTTCCTGCAGTCATAGCGTTGAGCTTCCTACGATCCGTCTTTCGCGAAATATTTTATATAAATAAACAAAGCGTGAAAATGTCAACCCAAATGCGATACAAAGGAAAGTTTACAAGAAAAAAGGCGCTTGCTAAAAGACTGAAAGCTGCGGCAGCCATGTGTCAAGCAAATGCGGCTAAACGCGATGAGAATAACCATAACCTCAACGATCAGCAACAAAAATTCGCTGTCGAAGGACGTCGGATCGTGGATTTACAACATCTTGCCGACAGTTCAAATTGTATTCGCTGTAACAAAGACAAATACATGCATAAATACATGCATAAATTGAACAAACTAAATTTGTTTGCAGAATAAATTTATTTCACATCCGTCTCAGAATTACTAGAACTCGGGGAAAAAAACACGCTTAGAGTTCCCAGACCACGCGCTGATCAGCTGGCTGCAGCGTACACTGTTGCCATTCCGTTACAGATGGTTGGGTCCGAGTTCGGTGAGGAATAAAATTACCACTTTTCATAAGTCGATATCTCCGAAACTAAACGGTCAAAGTTTGTCATTTAAAAAAAATCAATCCCACAATAGTACTGCGTACACGTGTTTTTATTTTTAAATTCTAAGATCCGTTTAGAATCTATATCGAGAAATGCGAGCAAACTCCTATCGGTTTACGTGTTAGGTATAGGGATCGCGTACAAAAATACCCATATTCAATTGCAAATATCTGACGAACTAAACGGTGAATCGAATTGAATTTTTGGGCATCAGTCCATGAAGGTCATATCTACACCATACTTAGATATCAGCCAATTCCTAAGATTCGACCAAGACTACAGAACTACCTTAAGCACTATATTTTTTTAGGATGACAAGAGAACGAACCATTTTTTTAATATGATCAAATACGCTGTATTGTATTTTTGCAGCAACCGTTACGGTCTGACAAACGAGGACCTCAACAGACGCTGGAGCAACCCTAACCAGACACTGCACCCCGTCATATACCACACAAAGGGCCTTATGGAATATTGCAGCAGAGTATTGCAAAGACCGCCTCACGTGTTCGTCGATTATCACGGCCATTCGAGACGCAAAAATGTCTTCCTCTTCGGATGCTCGAGGTCGGGCTCGTGGAGCCCAATGGATCGCGCGAAATCCGATCAACCGGTACAATATTTGGTAAGTACAATTGTCCAGATAAAATGCGAGAAAGATGAAGCCCGAGGGACTCTTCGCTATTCATAATGTTGTTTTCTTTCACCCACCGTTCAGATGCTGCCTCGTCTAATGCAGAAAACATCACCGGCATTTGCTCTGCCTCTGTGCTCGTTCAAGGTCGAGAGACACAAGGAGTCCACGGCGAGGGTCGCCATATGGCGCCAACTCGGCGTTTCCAGGTACTACGCCCCTGCAGTCCTGCCAACCTCGTTATTTATTATTACGCACTTTCAAATTTTTATACCTCGCTCCGCCATTGCGCATTTTTATAAACGATTTTTTCTTCTGTTTCGAAACTCCGTATTTTGAACAGAAGAAAAATGTCGGGGATCTTGCCGCGTGTGTATATATACATGTCGATTATATTCAGAGCCCGCATCGGACTCTTAAAGTTTCATGGTCATCCACCGACCACTTTTACAGACGTATCTTCCCGAAGAAGCTCATCGCGTTCGCTTCTCTTGAATTATTTATAGTTCGTGGCTACACGTTCGCGGTAAAAATTCGCAAAAATGTCGGCTACTCGGCAATAACGCGACGGTAAAGTATTGACAAGCGTTCTATCGTTATTTCGAGCAGTTTCGAGTCCTTAGGTATACCGCGTTTTATTCTTGCTGTTCGCTCGTACGTAATAATTGCATTTCTTAAGAAGAATGTTCGATTTTTTTATTTAGAATTGATATTTTGTGATAAAAAAAACAGAATGTCTAGAGGGTTTTTCTTTGAAATAATTCTGAAGATAATTATTAATTGTTTTATAGCACGATAATTCAAACTGTAGATGGCGCCAAAACGCGACGCTATCGGCGCTGGCGCTTGTGACGTTACCGTTCGAACGCGACCGAATAGGTTATGCATACGGCTTACACGCGAGTGTACACAAGTGTACAATTTGGTGTCATTTTACGTCGGAAAACATCTTGAGCATTTTCAAAAAGTCGAAAACTAGTTTAATTTTCCACCCGTAGTGGGATTATCGGAGTATTTATCCGAGAAATTATCCGAGTAATTTGCCACCCGTGAATTTTTAGGTTAGGAGAGGCATGAAAAATTGTGTCACTGATTGTCGCTACGTATCATAAGCATATTGAAAAAGACGTATTTTTTTAAATTCACTACCGTTCACGTTATAACACGTCTACACTTTCATCTAAGTGGTCTTCACAGCGAAAATAAGTGGACGATGATTTCGGGTTAACACATCGTGCTGCATCGAACCACCAATTTCGACGGTTTACGTCTTGTGGCACATTCAGAAATACCTTAGTAGGGGCACTTTTCGTCGTATTTATGTAAAAGCGAATGAAACAAGCCTTATACGATTTTGTCGTTGCCATTGTTGACAGAAAACTCGTATTACACGAGTAGTTCGTATACCAGTGTTGCCAGATGGTTCTGGCGGCTTCCCCGTCCGCCATTACCGTTTCCCCCAAAAATTCTCCTAAACAGCCCCCACCAAGCCACTGACCTGAACAGTGCTGTAAATGAATCGTAATTTTCGCGATCGGTCAAATGTTGTCAAATAGCTGTTATTTAAAATGCATTTCCTACTTGTGTATTGAGTATTTTGTTTTGAAACTTGATTGCTGCGATCTGTGCGAATTATACACGAAGATGAATACTTTTTTATTGATATAATTGTTGTAGTTAGGTGAAACGTACGGTCGGTCAAAACATTTATCGTGAACATTTATCGTGGTATGGTAATCTGTCTTTGAGCCTTGGAGGGGATTTATTTCTTTTTGAATTTGCATATTACAAGAACCCCGCTTTTATATTTGTCTATGTATTTTTTTATTATTACAATTTTTTACTTATTAGCCGAGTATATACTTTGAACTATTCTATAGTGTAACTTATACTTATTGACGACGGTCCATTCCAAGTCCATTTTACGTATTTTTGCCCCCTGAATACAAATTCACTATTAATTCCCCCGAAACCCTCAATTTTTATTGAAAAAGTGTGGAAAAATTTGCTAAAGCGATGGTCCCTCTTTGAAATTCTGCCAAAAATCGAAAAATACCCGCAGCACGATGGACTAAGCGGCATTTTAAAACGAAAACGATAACGCACAGAATGAGCGTATAGTGGATTCCCCATCGGATTGATACTTATTGCAATGAAGAATTCACTGATGAATGAACAGCTAAATTTCGGCCCCAATTGTCAGGAAATATATCGAGGGTTCGTACGTCGCTGTCATTTATATTATTATAAATATTCTCAGAGCTGAAACGTTTCAACATGCGAGCTGTCGGCTCAAAGTCACAGCAATCAACGCTGAGCGTGAGTCGAACGTGCATTATAGCCTCGACCATTGCGACCGACATTTTGTTTCGCAGCTTGTATCGGTCACTATCGTCGAATATCCATAAGTGAATATCCATAAGTCGAATATCCATAAGTGAGTATAGACTAGAAATGAGTGCCAGAAATGGCGTGAGGTAGAGATAAGTGAGTATTGAAGGTTAGTATAGAGTAGAAATGAGCGCCGGAAATGGCGGGAGGTAGAGGAAAAGTGAGTATTGAAGGTAAATATAGAGTAGAAATGAGCACCAGAAATGGCGGAAGAGTGAAAAAACAAAGAAAGATGAGAATTTCAAGAAATTTTTAATAAAGAGAATGCTCGGTCAAAGTTCACGTTTGTTTGGGTTATATACTGTAGGTTAATTACTATGCTCACTTATGAATATTCGTACTTATGGATATTCACTTATGGATATTCGACTTATGGATACATATTTTACCCCAATCGTATCGGATGGATTTGAATGATTGTTTTTGTTTGTTTGGGCTTACTTATTTGTTCGCGTTCACTCGGAATTGGTGCACTTGTGGTTGGTTTTTAATAACTTGTTTTGAGAAAACAAAAACCTCGGAAACTTATAATCCCCTAAAAATGCCCTCACGCTTCAGAATTCTCTAAAAAATCTCCTACAAATGTTTTCCCCCTATTTCTCTCCTAACCCAGGTAAAATACCCCTAAATCTAGGAGGAAATCTCCTAACCTGGCAACACTGTCGTATACCGGCGTTCGAACGGTGACGTCACAGAGCGCTCGGGTAACTTCGGATGCTCTCGGCGCGTTTCTGCCGAGCCGAACAGAACAACAATTTCAAAGTGCTATATCGTTGATAATTGTTAAAAAAAAAAAGAAAAATACTTTGTTTAGAAACCGCACATGATATTTACAATGAAAAACAAAACCTAATGACTTAATTCGTAGAAGTTACACGATGGAGAGCAGCTTTTGCGGTTGCGACCAAGGACCCTTGGCGGGCTTTCATCTGGACACGATTCACCTGAAGGAGGTTGGTCAAAACTTTTGCCAGGCGTTGTCGATGATGAAGGACGGTGGTGAGGAGCAGCAGTGCTGGACCCTCGACAAGTACGTATCGTGGTATCGTCGCGTTATGGATTATTTATTTTTCGGCAGACGACGCGCGCTAATGATTAGTCCCGACGATGAAATTTGCGACTCGTCGCAGATCCATATGAATTATTAGAGTACGAATAATAGTCGTAAATTATAGATACAATGTAGTCGAATGCTTTTGCGATACGTATAAACGATTTTCGAGTCTTCGTACGTTTCAACGGCTCATCATTGCACGACGACAGATTGAGGAAGGAGTCCTGTTGTCCCATCAACTGCGTCTTGAGAAAGTGTAAGAGGCCTCCCAAGTGCATACAGGACAGACACGCGATCCAGCACATCGAGGCATTGGACACGAGGTTCTAGACAAATTATCGCACGAAATCCCACCTCCCCCCTAGTCGTCACTACGAATTCTCTTTAACAAGGAAAGAACAACGCCGACAAACGTATATCGTGTACTTTTTTTTTGGGGTAAAACTTTACAATTCAGCCACACGATTTCAGGGGATTTAATGGTTGTGTTGGATAGGACTTTTTTTCTCTTTTTAATGATATCGTTTTTATCGCACGGAGATATGTAGTTTTTTTTCAATTATTTTTCGAAGATATATTTTATAACCTGTTTTCCACGCACGTGCGTCTTTGGTCGTGTTCGTTGGGTCTCATCATTTTGATGCGGACAAGTGCGCAGGCGCATGATGATGCGCAACGCGCAACTGCGCAATCAAACGAGTTACAACTGCGCAATTAATGCGCAAAACGAATGACTCGTTTCATTGCGCAGTTGCGCATCATTATGCGCATCCGCACTTGTCTGTATCAAAATGATGACACCCAACGAACACGACCTTTAACACATGCGCATTTCACGAACATCCATCGCTGACGCATGCGTGTTTCACGAACGTGTATTTTTCTTCATAAAAATTACGCGTCCCCATGAAGAAAGGTGAACAACCAAAAAAACAACCCCCCTCCCCCCCCCCAAATAACACTGTCCCTACGCAAAAATATATAATTTGCAAAATATAAAATATTTTAATAACTTAACCTCAAAACCGATCGTACTACACAAATCCATAATCCAATCATAGGTCGTGTTCGTTGGGTCTCATCATTTTGATACGAACAAGTGCGCAGGCGCGTAATGATGCGCAACGCGCAACTGCGCAATCAAACGAGTCATGCGCGAAACGAATGACGCGTTTCATTGAGGAGTCGCGCGTTGCGCATCATTATGCGCATCCGCACTTGTTCGTATCAAAATGATGACACCCAACGAACACGACCATACAAATTACGTACTTTCATAAAAAACAATAAACAGCCAATAAAAAACATCCTCCTCCAATACCACTCCCCCATACAAAAAAATAATTTTCAAAATATCCATATCTGATATCCTAACCTACAAAAATCTTGGCACACAAATTATAAATCTAAACTAATAAAAAAAAACTACTTCTATCCCGGGAAAAAAGTTCATGTCTGAGTGGATATGTTCATATATGTTTCAGATATTGTCATGTATGTAACAGATATATTTATATCTAACATTTTACAGTATCATATATGATTAGATCTGATCATATTCCACATCACATATGCATATAGAAGATCATATCTGATCAAATACAGTATCTGGCCTGACCATATATGAACTCATATCTCCTTATATCTGGCTAAGTATCAAGGCGAGTTGGTACCGTAAATTCGTATCTGAACATACATGATGTGATATGTGAACGTATCTGATGTGATATGTGAACGTATAAGATCATATCCGATCAAATACAGTACCAGACCCCGCTATATAGATCTCATATATGTTTTTATCTGGTCAGGTATCAAGGCGAGTTGGCAGCGTGAAACCATATCTGAACATATATGATGTGATATATGAGCAGGCACGTTCATATTAAATTTTATCCCATCAGATACGATACTAAACCTAGGAAATATACGAAATCTTATACACTCACACCTTATCTTATATGCAGTTCAGTTGTTCACACATGAAAACATCTGAATATATGAAACGATATATGAGGATATGAGACGATATCCGATCAGATATGGCACCTCACCTGACTGTATTATATGTGATCATGTGAGTTACTATAACATTATTAATTATTAACACGTCAAGTGATGACGTGTTAATAACCCCGCTCTATATATGTAAACATTTTAATATCTTCATGACTGCACTAACAAGATTGGATCTGTCTCAACAGGGTAAAATTTGCTCTGATATAGTCAGAGTCATACCGGGTCTGATAGTTCAGATAAACTACGATTCTATCATATGGGCAGGTCTATTGTTCATAGATGTCCAGGTCTACTGGGATCCACGGTATTTTATTCTTATACGGACAGACAGATCTGGTCCAATAAGATTAGTTTTGCCTGACATGATCAGACCTGGCCCAATAAAATCAGATCTACCTGACATGATCAGACCTGGCCCAATAAAATCAGTTCTGGTCCAACGAGTTCAGATCTTGCCTGGGGATTGGATCTGGTCAGACCTGCTGCGATATGGACGGGTCTGCTCTCAAAATTATCAAAATGGCTCTGATATGATCATACATGCTCAGATATAAGCATACATGATCTGTCATGACACTACATGAACAGATATGGCCATTTTCTTGTCTGATCATGTCTGATTCTACAGATATGATTCAGATATATTCAGATATGAACTTTTTTTCCCGGGTAATTATATTAAGAGCTTAATATATTACTAAAGTCAATAGCAATCAAACAAACACACACAAAATCATCAGAAAAACACACGTTCGTGAAACGTGCATGTTCGTGAAACACGTATGTGTTAAGGCGAAGTAGAAGATGTACCACGAGTGCGAGAGAGATAGCTGAAATTTTCGAACAGAGATTCCTCAGAGATGAATAATATTTAGGGCAAAAGGAAATCATCACGCTCTGCGTCAGGAAATTCTCCAGAGCCTAATGCTTTGCTTTTCCTCAAAAAGTGAACCATCTATGAGAAAATTGGTTTGGAAAATCTGTGAGGTTATGTTGACCTTCTACATGTCCTTAAAGACGCACGTTCGTGGAATACAGGTTATAAAATACGTCTTCGAAAAATAATTAAAAAACAAAACAAGAACTACATATCTCCGTGCGATAAAAACGATATCATTAAAAATAGAAAAAAAAAATACTATCCAACGCAACCATTAAAACCCCTGAAATCGTGTGGCTGAATTGCAAAGTCAACCCTTTTTTTGGTTTTTGTGTTTCTCGCTTGGCCGTTTTATACGTAAAAGACTAACAGCGCGTCGCTTCGCCGTGTGGTCCAGTCGCCGTGGCATTTTTAACGAGAATCGCTTCTTCGTGGCTCGCGGAACCTTCGCGGAGGAACAGAGAGAGCTTTTTGTTTGGATTTGGTTGATTTTCCACATCGATACCGGTCATGGATGGACAATGTTGCATTTTTTAGGATTCCCATGGGCGACGGAGCTTACGAAGAGGAGGGCGGTTGCATGCCCGACGAGATGACCTCCAGTTGCGAGTCCGACTTCGACGACTGATTACTCTACCCCTTGATGTTCCTCCCGTCGTATCCTCCTCGTCGAGACGCTTCCAAAGTTCCGTAAGACTCGATCCTCTCAAGTCTCGATAAAACTCGATACCATTTTCCCACTCGCTTCGCCCGGCGCGACGAACAAAAAAGCAGGTCTCGGAGAAACATTTTTCTCGCCTGTATACGCGTAGACGCCGGGACGAAAACGTTTGCTGTTTTCTCTAGACGCCAAAGCGAATGCTGCCAATTTTCCGTTTTTGTAATTGAAAATTCGTTCATAAATGTCACACGTCGTTGAGTTGAAATTGGCTTGGGCGATATTCGCGTATGTAGCGTACCTTACGAGGCGTATGAAATATGGAATAAAAGAGGACTAGAGCCGAAGGAACGCATCGTCGATGTCATTCAACGGAGACCTCGACCTCGTTCACCTAGCCGTGCTGATATAACTCTGATACACAACGAAAACACTACAGTAGTGTAAGCTGATTCTCATTACTTTATTGTCCAGTTATACACGTGCTCGAACTTCTCTAGGATTTGTTTTTTTTTTTCATCTCTACTCGTTGAGGCTGTTTGGCATTTGAATTTTCGTTGTAAAATGAGATTAGGCGCGAATAGAAAGTCGTAAAATCTTCCATACTTTTCGATACACGATAAAATCCATAAACTGAGAATTTCGAATGGTAGCGTTTTTTTTTCAAATCAATTTACTTGTGACTAATCGTTGTGCAAATAAAAATTGTTACGTTTTTTGCAATGGTTCGAAACAAACGGCGCGAATTTCGATCGATAACGAATATTTGTATTTGTGGTGCGCAAAAGACGATATTCGTTCGTGTACTTGTGCATAATATTTTTTTTCGACGAATCACGGCATGTGCGACTGGGCCCTTGCTCTAATTTGCTCAATTTACATTTCGACAGTTGGGGTTAAAACATTTCACAGCGTATATAGTTGCGAGAGTGACATTGTTACGACTCCGCGGCTTGAAAAGGTTCGTGACTTTTTCGTCAGATCAATCCAGAGAAATATTAATAGATATTTCAATTTCGATGTACATGAAGTTTGCATCGTTGCTATCCAACGGTTTCATTTTTTTTTCGATTTTGTATCATTTTTTTTTTCGATTTTTTTCTTGGTCAGTTCGGCTCTAGTTGCTAAAAAAATATGGTAAAATGACTAAAAAATATTTACGGCCACCGGGACCAACCAAACAAAATCGAAAAAAAAAATGAAACCGTTGGATAGCAACGATGCAAACTTCATGTACATTCAATTTCGAGGGGTGATCGCGTACACCGAACCACCCTCAATCGACGAACAAACTGCTAATCATCGAAACATCAAGTTGAAAGTCGAAAGTCTCGTGCAAGTATTTGCGACACGGCGAGATAATACATGATCGGTGGAGAAGCGAAGAATTTCTTTTCTTCTTCGTGAATCCAAAAAGGAGCGGATCGACTGGATACCAATCGTGGAACAAAAAAATTGGCGTATTCGAAATTCTTCAGTGATCCTTGGCGCCTGTTCTCATTCGAATTTTGATCTGCTCGTACGTGATCCACAGTACGATATTCCAGGAGACGAGGCGAGCGAAGCTGGGCACGAAACCCTTGTAAAACGCCATCGGTCCCTCGTTGACGAACATTCTGATGGCCGTGTCGATCGCGCCCTTGTATTCGCCCGGTGGTGAATTCATGTAACGAGTTTTAACGACGTCAACGGGACTGGCGACGAGGGTCGTGCAGAGGCCCGCGCTCGTAGCCGCAACCAGATGACAGAGCACGCCATCCATCAGTATTCCAAAGTTCAGTATCGTTTCCTTGATCACGTCGTAGCAAACGATCTCGGAGACGTTCACTATCGCGTTTCTCGAGACGTTTGGAAAAGTACCTGCGGCACAATGATCATTTTAATTGGTAACACCGTAAACGTCTGATATTAAGGGGGGAGTCTGGTTCAGCCGGTCAAAAAAATCGACTTTTGTAAATAATCGGAAGTGTCACTCCTGTCACAATCGAACTGATTTTTTTATGTTGTTTCTTACAGTTAAAAAACATCATATTTAATATTACCATGGCAGCTCATCAGCGAAAACAATGTCAATAAACATTTTTTAAATATTTTTATTCGTTGATCTTTCGAACTTTTTTTCAAGACCCAAACAAACCCAAACATGCGCCATTAAAGTATAACTATATACTATATATTACACTATTATACTATACTATATAACGCCATTAAAATATAAGGCTTTATAATCATAAAGAATTTAAAAAAAATGACAGCCTCTTTTTAGCGGAAGTGACACTTTCGAATATTTACCGACTTTTTTGTTTGCCTAAAAATCTTCCTATACACGGGGAGAATGCATTTCCAAAGTTGTAGCATCAAATTCGACCTTGAAATATAGTTAGGAGCGGTGCGCGCCACGCCGGCGCACACGGCTCCTAACGGCGCAGCCTCGAGAGCACAAAGGAGGGTCGATCTGAACGAAAAAAGCAGAAACTTCGAACAGCGGTACTTCGAGGAGTCTGAAGGCCTACCATATGCTCCGGGAATCGCAAATTAGCTTTAAACAGCCGTAAGTATTGAAAAATTTATGCCTTTTTACAAGCGAAAACTTTAAACCCGTTTTTCTCAAAACCACGTTTTTCAAGTTGGCTGGAATCGTAGCTCATCGAATTTTCATCCGATTCATTTAAATCAAACTTTAAATTGAAGAAAATAAAATTTATATGCCGATGAACCTCGACTTATGAAAACATGTTATTATAGGACAAAGTTATTGCAAAATTAAGGCCGATTTTTTTCGTCCATTTTCATTTTATGTCCGCCATCTTTGCAATCAACCATTTTTTTGCAAAGTGTGGTTCATGCGCATTCTACATTCATACTATAACGAAATTTTTTTGAAATTCATGTTTAAGATAGTTTCCAAGGACTCCAGGATTTCAGCCGATTTGGTCGGATCCTCCGTTTGCGGCCGCTATATATATATATATATATTCAAATCAAATTTTCAATAGTTTCTATTCTTGTTCAAATGTACCTTTACATGTAACAAAAGTTTCATGCACGAAAATAAATTTTATTTTAAAAAAATAACCCCGTCTGGACCAGACTCCCCCCTTAAGGGGCCTTCTCACTTTAAACGTTAAAAAGGCTATTTTCATGATTTTTTAATAAGTTTACATTATAGATATTGATTAAAAAATGTTACACGTAATAAATACACTTTCGAAATACATTTTTTTTCAATATTATGTATTTATGTAACCCATACAAACTTTAAACGCTTTTTTCTCGAAACAACATTTTCCGACGGCTTGTTAATAAAACCTTCGAAACTACTGAACCGATACTTATGAAACTTTAACCACATATCCTTTCCAACTATAACTATAGCGCATTTCAAGGATTTTTTAAAAGTTTGATATTTAGTATTTTTTGCCGAAAACGGTGAAAAAAGGTGTTTTTGTTTTTTTCGGAAAATGTCCGCCATTTTGTTATTTTTGTATATATAAAAAATCGTATGATATGCGCTATAGCCATTAACATACTGAATCTAAAACCGTTTGATTCTTTTGTTTCGGATGTTCCATCTCCGAGATTTCATGAACAGCGCTGACCTACAATTTTGTAGGAAATTTTTTTAACTACCATTTTCGTCTATAAATAGTGACTTAAATAAGTAAATAATTAAATTTAACGTATTTCGAACGTGTATTTATTAAGTGTAACGATTTTATATCAATATCTATAATATAAACCAATCCAAAAAATGCATGAAAATAGACTTTTCGCGACCTTTTTTTTGGGTGGAAGAACAAGTAAGAGAATAATAATATTCAATGATGTTATTAGTCGTATCTTCAGGGGAACAAAAAAAAATGTAAATTAAAAAATTTTACAAAATGGTGACGATGGAGTCATTCTCGCGAGGCATCTTGACTTTGAGACGCTCTACGGCAGTAAAACTGACGCAATTTTGAATGTGGAAATGAAATAAAATAATTTCTATTCATTTACATGAGTATAACTAGAGAAATACGTAAGCGATTTCGAAAATATTAATTTTTGTGTCATTGGCAAGCATTTAAAGTAAAAACTCAATTTTCGACAGAAAAAAAGGACAACCGTTTGTTAATAAATAATGTTGTAATTAACTTATGGAAAATCCCGTATGTATTTCTCTTCGGAATGTTATTTTAAATATGTGCTCAAAATTTGGAGTGAATAGAATGAAAATTCTAGGAGTTTTGCTGCGTGCCGTTTTGAAAAATTGTGTTCCGAGAAAAACGGTCGACGCACACGGGCGTGCGGACCTTCTACTATAGTTGCCAAACTTTTTCCCCTTATTCTAGATAGTTCAAAGCATCCCTCAAGGTAGAACGAGCGCGCGCTCTTGATTTCTATAGATTTTGTTCAAATTTTAACCAGACATTGTTCATATCATCATGCATGTTTGAGTGAAATGTCAGAACAGTCGACTATTTAGATAATGGGTTTTAAAATTGCAACTTCTAACATTGCAGGGTCTGCATTGACCGAAAGTCAAACTACACAATTCGTCGTACCATTCTATTGTGTTTATAAATTTTGAAATAAAAATATGTTTAGATAGCAAACTAGTTAGGGAAAGTGTGAAAAAAGTTTAGATTGCCTTTACTATTCAGTTTTGCTAAAAACGTTCAGTAAAGACAGAATAATTCTCCGTAAAAAACATTTGTCCCCTATAATAAGAAGGCTTATGGCTACACCGCAGAACAGTATTGTTCAAATTTTCTAGGAAGAAAAAACTTATCGTGTTCCTAACGTTAAAAACTTTCATCATAAAAAAAAAATATGTGCGTTATAAATATTAATATTTTGTATTATTCACGTTATCTTCATTAACAAATAAAAGTGATGGTTAATTCATAACTAGTTAAAAACTTTGTTCGATTAAAAATTACTTCCGAATAAAAATTTGTGTTGCAGTATTATTTTAAATATGCCGCGCAAACTTACGTCATTGGATACGTGGAACGATGCGGTGTTGCTATGTCTTCTTATTATAGGGGACAAATATTTTTTACGGGAAATTGTTCTGTCTAAATGTCAATGCAGACCCTGCAGTGTTAAACCTTGCAATTTAAAAACCCATCATCTTTCAATCTGAATAGTCGACTGTTCTGAAATTTCACTCAAACATGCATAACGATATGCACAATGTCTGGTTAAAATTTGAACAAAATCTCTAGAAGTCATGAGCGCGCGCTCGTTCTACCTTAAGGCCTTAGAACACTCTGGAGGCCGAAAAAATAGGCTTTTTGGGGATTTTTTTTTTTTCAGAAAAACTACAAAATAAATCGATATTGCAAAAAAGGGGGTTGATGATACATATCAGTGACTGTATACAATATTTTTTTTTGAAGCGATTAATTTCAAAATGGCGGCTTTGCAGCGTTTATCTCAAAACTGGATTTTCTATGTTGGCCGGAAACATAACAGACAATTTTCAACCGATTTACTTGAAATGTTGAATATATCTTGAAAAATAGATTGTCTATGAAAGTACGTAGGATTTTTTTTTTATATTGCATGGTTCGTTTGTTGTTAACAATTATCTGACGATTTTTTAGGCAAATTTTTGGAAAGTGGAAAATTTGCCTAAAGATCGTCTAAGGCGTTAATCCAATTTAAAAAAAAAATCAAATTGGTGATGTTAGCCCTTAATTTCAACGAGTCGCGACCGATTTATCGACAAAACACGCGTACCTTTCCACAAGCCTCGAAGACCCTCGTTGTGGGCGATGCTCTTGTAAGCTTGAATGGTCGAGCTGTATCTGACGGAACTCGCGCCGTTGGTACCGGCCTGAAGACGAACCTTGACAACGTCCGTCGGCTGTGCCAGTAGGACCGCAAGTCCACCCGTCGTTATCCCAGCTGCCACGCATACACCAATGTTCACGGAACCGGTACGATTTTTACCTGACGATAGAGAAAACGAAGAAAACGATGGAGTCTTATTCCGAACCACGAGAATCGACGATAGCGCGTTCCTTTTGATTTTTTTTTCTTGCTTTTTTAACAAATTGTCCCACTATTTGTCTGCCCGGCGTGAAACTTTCAAGATTTTTGTTCTTTATGCATGATTTGTCTTGCGTATCTTTTCTATTTTTTTTACTTGCGAGGAACATCACTATGGTGGCCGCCTTCGATTTTTCTTGGGACTCGTGTATTTGGTAGAGCATCGAAAACTATCAGGTACGAATTTCTTTTTCATCGACGGAAAAAACGGTTTTGAGGGGTGAAACCACCCCATAGAGTGAAGCCACGTCAAGGGCTGATTTTACAGTTTTACCCGTTAGCAGTCCACCGATTTCAGCGAAACCGAAACGAAAATTCTTCTGATGCAAAATACGTCCATAGTGGATAAAAGATTCGCTATTGGAATGTTAAAAACCCAAAAAAAATTGAGGGTTGAACCGCTCCTTTATTTTTCTTTCTCAACCCACATTTTAAAAGGGTGCTTTAAATTGAACGCAACAGGTAACATATTGCAAGGGGAACGAAATTATAGTTAACGTATTTTTGCATTTTTGCCGAATAGCAAGCTTAAGCCACATACCATACATTTCCGACTATCTTAAATGAAAATCGAGAGTTTTCAGGAAAATGAATCACGCACTTGTATTCAGGTGGTAAAAATACATCGAAATGGTCTTGTAAAAAATATTTAAAATCCAAATTTCTTTCCCATCGTGGCTAAAAGTAAATGGCTTTACTGAATCGTTAATCATTTTTTTTCTTCTTCGATTTTGAAGTCCAGTCTATGCTCATTCCCTTCGTTATCGTTTGCTCAAAAAATGCCCTTTGATTCATGGAGTTCCGATATTTTGTGATTTTTCGCAGAATTTCAAAGACGAACTATTGATTTTTGCCGATTTTTCTATACCATAACCTCTTTGCCTCTTTTTCGGCCATTTTTCAAGTGCACTTTCCGGCTTTCCAGCGGAATTTTTTTTGATCTACTAAAATCCTTTTCAAAACACCCTCTTTACATCTCCGTCACTCAAATAGAATTGACGCTACGCCGTTTGGAATTTTTGAATTTTTATGACTTTGGGCAAAATGGCTAAATGAGTGGAAAGAAATTGTCGACTCTTATGCGATTTCGAGGGTTTATCTTATGGGAAATTTTCAGCCGATTACGAAGGTCACTGAGTTTTTGTCGAAAGCTCAATATTACGCCCGTTAAAAACGAAAAACGTATTTTTTTCACAGCTTTGACGATTTTTTAATAAAAATGGAGTGTTTTCGGAAAAATAAATGGTGAATTCCAATGGAGGGGGGGGGGGGCATTGATACGGATTCAGAGAAATTCAATTTAAAATTCAATTTATTTTCGCACTTTGGCCACAAAAAAGAGTTGCCTCACTCAATCGGCGCTCATTTATTTTTCATTTCGATTTGAAACTTCTCTTCGCAATCGTTTGCTCTAAGAAATATCTAAACACTCAATTGATCGAGTTACGAATATTTTTCAACTTTCGGCAAAATTTAAAAAACGGACCATCGATTTTCACTAATTTTTCAACACTCCACACATCAATGGAGTTTGCAGGAATATTTTTAACCAGCATACACATTTTAAATACAAAAAAAAACAACTGCGACAAGGAACTTAAAGTAAGGGTTAGTTCAACCCCCTTAAGCTTGCTATCCGGCAAAAAACACAAAAACCCTTTTAAAATTAAAAAAACATCAATTTTATTCTTCCTCAAAGAGTTACCCGTTTAACTCAATCAAATGCACCCCTTCAAAATGTAGGGTGGGAGAAAGAAAAATAAAGGGGCGGTTAATCCCTTAATTTGTGTTTTTTTTCTTCGGTGTACTCAAGTGGATTTCTGATAATTTTGGACGAGAAGAATATTCCTTTTTGTTTTATTGAAATCTGTAGACTGCTTGTGGATGAAACTGCAAAATCAACCCTTGACATGCTTCACTCTAAGGGATGGTTCCACCCCTTAAAAGAGTTTTGCCGGCGATAAGAAAAATTACGTATCCAATAGTTATTAACGCTCCGCCATATACTTGAAGTTTGAACAAAATCGAAGGAGGACACCAAAGTGATGTTCCTTGTTGGTTGCTTTCGTTTCTTTCTTTTATGTGTGTAGTTACGTATACGTGAAAGAGGATCAGAGCTTTGGTCTTCGTGGCATGTACCGTCGATGATTCCAGCGTAGAGTGACTTGACGCTGTCGTAGAGCCCCAAACGCACGCTGGCGAAAGACATCTGTCTCTGGAGTCCCGCGGAAAGACCTCCGTACAGGCTCCTGCAACCACCCTCGCTCAGACTCACGCCCTCATAATCACGAAAGCCCCCCTTCGGATAATACTAATTTTCTTCCCTCTCTCGCTTTCCCTCTCTTCGTTTCTTACCCTCTCCCATTATTTTTTGTTTTCACGTCTCAACTGTCATCGAGTTTTCCGCAACTCTCCGTCTCTCTTCGCGGAGAGTTCCCCCCGCCTCGCATTCGTGCGAAACTAATTGCACGGAAACAACGCCCTATGGATCGAGCGGCAGGATCGAAACGAAAAGTGGTTGAAACAAAGAAAAAAGTGAGAAAAGTAATAACAGAGAAAGAGTGGCGAGAAACGCCGGAAACAAAAAACGTTTGTGAAGAGGAAAAAGAAAAAAGTATCAACGAACGGAAAGAAGGAGTTATTAGGTCGTTGAATAAGTTCTCGCTGTTTTCCAACAGATGGCGTTACCAGAACTGCGTGCGTGTAGTTTAAAGGTTGTAACGCATCTATAAAGTACTATAAGCGAGCTTGAAATTCAGTGTACGTAATTTCGCCGAAGTGTAAACAACTTTTTTTTTTCATCGTGTTGGACATGTCAAATTTCGTGCCAAAAAAGAGTACGCGGGGGAAATTTTACTGCACTACTTAATTTTAAAAAAATCTGCGACTGCAGCACACAGAATTCTTGTTAAGGGGTTAGGCCACTCTGGAGGCCGAAAAAATAGGCTTCTTGGGGATTTTTCCAGAAAAACTATAAAATAAATCGAGATTACAAAAAAGGGTGTTTATTGTACATATCAGTGCCTGCATACAATAATTTTTTTGAAGCAATTCATTTCAAAATGGCGGCCGCGCAGCGTTTATCTCAAAACATGGAAGTACGTGGAAGTACGTAGAATTTTTTTTTATATTGCATAGTTCATTTGTTATTTACAATTATCTGACGATTTTTTTGTCAAATTTTTCACTTGCCAAAAATTTGCCTACAACATTGTCAGTTAATTGTCAATAACAAATGAATTATGCAATAAAAAAAAATCCTACGTACTTCCATAGACAATGTATTTTTCAAGATATCTTCAACATTTCAAGTGAATCGGTTGAAAGTTGTCTGAGTTATGTTTCCGGCCAACTTAAAAAATGCAGTTTTGAGACAAACGCTGCATAGCCGCTATTTTAAAATTAATCGCTTCAAAAAAAAATGATTGTATACAGTCACTGATATGTATGATAAACACCCTTTTTTGTAAACTCGATTTATTTTGTAGTTTTTCTGAAAAAAAATCCCCAAAAGTCTATTTTTTCGGTCTCTAGAGTGGCCTGAGGCCTTAAGACTTACGGCGACTTGCTCGTTCGGAAACAACACACAGAGATTAGGTTAGAGGCTTCAAAAATAATTATTTTGACGTGTTGAATTGGAGGCACTTCATGAAGACTCATGTCAGACGCTGTGGCGTTGAAGTTCGCATCGTTGGAATGCAACGAAAATCATTTTGGAAAGACGGTCGACACTGTCTTTTTTCGTATCTACAAACCTTCCTCTTTAAAAACCTCAAAGAATTTTTTTTTTATATTTTGAAAAAGAAAAAATTATGATCTTTTTCATGCAAGTACGTATTTTTCAACGCATTGAAATTTTTCAACCCACTTTGAAAAAATGTTAGGGAAGTTAATTTTTGTCTTTCTTAAAAAATAAATGTTGGGCCATAAAATAAGGATCATTGATTGATCATTCGGCAAATGCATATTTACTGAAATACAACAATTTGAAAAATGCATGGGGTCCGATCGACCCCATATGCAGTCAGAGGTTCGTGGGCACGGTCTTACATACAGGTCTGGAAACGCCGGCGTTTTTGCACGGTGGAAAGTGTCATCGTTAGTGAGGCAAAAACGTAGTTTCTCATTTATCCACTGGAAGCGCTGTCAAGTAGAAGTAGTCTTACAGATATATATATACAGTAATGGAAAAATAACCTCCTGACAGCCACTACACGTGTTCACAACGTTTCTACAAATCTAAACTACCTGAAACACTCCGTGGACCCGGCCTTATCCTTCGCTATATTTTATAATATTCGATTGAGGATGCGACAGTTCGCCTATCAACAAAACCAAAACAGACAAAAACAATTTTTTGCAAACACCAAACTCGCCAAACTGACAAATCAATAAAAACGGTGCCTTTTAAACATACACAATGCGTTCATTTCTTTTTTTTATTCCTCTTCCATTATATTTATTTTCAGGTTCTTATTAGCATTGTTAAAAAAGCACAAGCAACAACAAAAGTTGTGGAAACAAACAAGGAATGCAATATACTAAGAATAAAGATTAATTACGAGGAACAAAAATTTCGACCGCACAAATTTGTTCATACCCCATTTACTCAGATGGCGAAAGACCGAATAAAAATATTACAGAAGTTCGAACATACGAGAAATAGTCTACTGAAATAATAATTCTCATTCTGCCCGGGGTTTCAGGAGTGAAAAAATACTAAATCATTTTCCATTTATATCGCTCTTACAAATATTGGGTCTGTTCGTTTTGGCTACACTTTTCTACACTTCTCACGCCTTCTGAAGACTTTCTATTACTGTATCTATTGAAATTGTAAAAAGTGTAGCTAAACCGAACAGACTCTATGTTTATTTCGAAAAATCTGGGCCTTTACACAGCTATTCGGACCTGCGTTTGATTGGCTGACTTCTACCTAGCAGCGCTTCGGGTGGCAGAAGCGAGAACTGCCCGTTTACCTCATTATCTAAATTACTCCCCACCAGCCCCCTGTCGCCATCAGTCATAGATGGCTCGCGTAATGTCCGTCGTTTTTATTTTCAATCGCTGCCACCTGTGGCGCTAGTAGTCACCTGCTCGATAACTATATATATGCCCTATAACCTGTGAACCAGCCGAACCCACCAAACAATGGAGAAAATGTTTATTATAATCATTATTATAATATAATTATTTTAATCGTTAAAAATTATGTAACTAGCGATGTATTTGTTTTTTGGCAGTTAGAGACCGGGAAGTAAGTGTATGCGTGGGTATCCGTTTCTTAACAAGCATGAAAATTTAAAGAATTAAATCGATACATATAAATATGAGGAAAAATATATTTATTTCCCTTGAATAATTTTTAAATTATCAATTGCCGCTCAGCGTCGTTTGATAATTATAACCTACACACAATACAGAAGGTATGTCATGGTAAACAAAAATACACTTCACCGATCGCGGATTGATTTTTTAACATTTAAAATGTTCTGAAAATGTTATTTTACTCACAAGCCACAAGTCACAACACAACCGTAAAACGCGTAAAACTCCCAATACTCCGAAAATGTTATTATTATATCGAGCATGGAACGCGCATGCGTAAAAGAAACCGAGCAGATGACTACTAGCGTCACGAAGTGGTCTGTAGCGGAATCAAACATCCCGGACAACCCGCGAGTAATTTATTGCCATAGGAATAGTACCCAGTGTCAGGGGGCTGCTCCTCACCCTAGGATTTTCCAGACCTGTATGTAAGACCGTGTTCGTGGGGGAAGTGTGCAGTCGAAGGGTTAAAAAGAACTTTCGTTGGATCCCAACGATGCAACCGTCAACATCGTCAGACGCTAACTGAACTTGCGAAATCATTAGGGGTTGATCACACAACAGTTTCGACACTTTTGAAAGCGTTAGAAATGATTTTTTCAGATCAATCATTCATTTTCGCGAAAAAACAGCGACAACTTATTCATTATCTCAATAAATAAAAATTGGATAACAGAAAGAAAAAAAAGCGCAGTATACTTGCAGATTTGAACGAGCCTAGCCATGGAGGTAGACGGAGGAATCGAAATAAAGCGACGGGTTTATAATATTACAAATTGGTACTCGATCGTAATTCCGATCGAGCGCGTAACAAACTCGAGCGGAAAATATAAAGTGCGCGGGGTAAAGTCCATATGCGCGTGGCGCTCACCAGAGACTACGCTATCAATGGATATATCAATTAATTGCGGCGTCGAGCAACGCGCAGAAAATCACTATTGTACGTATCGTATATATATACCCACCGTTGTAACATTTTTGTTTTCTCTCGTTTCTTTTTCTCTCTTTCTCAACTACAACGCAATCTCTCGAACATTATGCCGTTGGGCCGTTTATCAATGTTTTCGACGTACCTTGCACCCTCGACTCGGACGATGTTTCCGATCGTCTGGAACAAACCCGGTTGACTCGATCTTATCGCGAGTACCGAGCCCTCGGCCGATGCCACGAGAATTGGACGACACTCGCCGGCGATCTAATTCGAAAAAAAAAACGACACACTCGTCAGACAGTAAGCAAAAAATGTGAGTCAGTGTCTCAAAATGATGTTAACAATGTCATTTTTTGACGTTTCGAGACATTCTGAACATCGCTATTGAAAAAAAAATCCAACCGAATGAGCATTCCTCTATGAGAAGTAGGGCTTGATTTATCCGTTAATTTTTCGTGTCCGGAAAATATGTGAATCTTACCATCCAAATATTCGGATTTTTCGGATAATTTTGAAAAAAAAAACGAAGGCAATCCATTAAGGCCTTAGGCCACAGTAACCGATATAAAAGCATGTGCGAATTTAACAATTTTTTTTCGTATGAAAAAATAATTTACTCATAGAATTAATTACACATCTATTTAGTATGAATATCAAGCTGTTAGAAAATATGTGTATTTTTTTCGATGTACAAAATGGCAGACTACTAATATTTTCTTTTACGTTTTTTTTTATGCGTGACATTTAGCATCCACAATTTTTTACCTAGAACAAAAAACAAAAATTCTCGTCCATCTTCATTAGAATACCTGGAGAAGTACGTACGGAATTTAAAAAATATTGTTTTATACAAAATTTGTAGGTATTTGAACTTAAGAAATGAATTTTCAGTGAAAAATTTCGTTATAACTGCTCATCAATTGCTCATAAAATGAAAAGTTTTCGATTAATCAGAAATTCCGTACGTACTTCTCTGCGAAATGAAATTAGGAACATAATTTTTTAATTTGTAGAAAATCGAGTGTAAATTGTTGAAGTTATTTGTCACGCCAATTGGAAAAAAGCTGTTTCGAGAAGTTTCGAGTGGTCGGCCATTTTGTACATCGAAAAAAAAAATATATTTTCTAACAGCTTGATATTCATACTAAATAGATGTGTAATTAATTTTATGAGTGAATCACTTTTTCATACGAAAAAAATTGTTAAATTCGCACATGATTTTATACCCGTTACTGTGGCCTAGGCCTTAAAAAGTAGTTTTATTGATATTTATTAAAATTAAACCAAAATGTTTCTCTCTTTACTATAGCTAATGGACGACATTAACATTTTTAATATCACAAAATGATCGAGCATAATAATATGCTACTATTTACCATAAAATAATGAAATAAAATGTGAATCATTGAAAAAAGTCAGGTAACTCTTTCCTCTGAAACTTAAACTCATTATCATAGTAATAATAAAATATCAAACAAAATAAAAAACAATCGTTAACAAATAAAAAGCATAAAACTTCTTTCTTCTAAGATTTATAAATTAACCATTCTCTCCTCTGAGACAAATTTATATAGATTTTTCTAACAAACTCTTATTTACCGCACTAAAAAGTATAAAATAATTTTATTTACCAAGTCACCTATATGAGACTATGAATAAAAACTTCGGGCGCTCAACTTTTTAAATGTTTAATAAATTCGATCAATTCAGTTTCATTGACCATATTTAATTTGGCACAAAAGTACTGAAAGAAATTCTTATCACACGTTTATACTCAGTTTCAGGATTTTCTTTGAAAAAATCTAAGGTTGTTTTACAGTAAATTAAATACAGTTGATATGTTCACGGATTTATGTAAATGGAAGATTATGTCTAAATTTTGCGCGCCCCAAGCTTTTATTTATAATCACATATAGGTGACTTGGTGAAAAAAATTGTTTTCTACTTTTTAGTACATTAAGGGGTTACCCCCACTTGCGATTTTGAAAAAATCGATTTTTTTTTATTGCATTTTTTTGAAGTATAAGTATCCGTGCCCATACTTCTGTATGGGCCCGGAATAGATGACTCTATGTAAGTTTACAAAAAAAATATTTTCTTCGTGTAAACTGAAAGTGAAACTTTAAACGCGTTTTTCTCAAAATGGCATTTCTGAAGTCGGTGACCAAGATTACTCGAACACTAATGAACCGATCTTCTTGAAATTTTTCAGGCTTATTTAATACATAAAAATGTAGTCTTTAATCGTTCGATTTTTTTCGTTAAAATCGATCCATTAACTTTGACTGTCCGCCGTTTTGTGAAAAATGAATATTTTTTTAAAATCCTTCGATTAAAGACTAGTTTATACTTATATTTGACTAAATCAATCCGCATTTTTTTTCAGATGATCCACTTCGCCGCAATGTTGGTCACCGCAAACCGTGTATATAAAAACATTATTTCATTGACGGCCATTTGCCACTAAACAATGTAATATTTTTCAATAAAAAAATTACTAAAAGTTCTTCAAGATGTGTTCTTTAAGATGGTATATTGATCGATTAAAAAAGTTTCGTAGTTTTCTTTAAAAAAAATCATGAAAAAGGCCTTTTTTTGCGCTACAAGTGGGGGTAACGCCTTAAATAAAAGTTTGTTTAAAAATATGTTTACATATAAATTATTTTATATTTTTTAGGTCTAATTGATTTCTCTAGAGCTCTGAAATGTTTGCAAAGAGAGATTATTTTTGTTATTTTTCTTTATTTTTTGTACAAATTGTTTTTTTTTTAATGATATTATTTGAAGAAAAGAAATGACTTATATTGTGAATATAATGTAGATTGTCGATTATTGTCGATCATAGATATTTTTTACGTTGCATCATGCATTGTCACTTCTTAGATCCATGTTTGCAAAATTTTAGAGCTCTAAGTAGTTGGAAAGTGGGTAAAATGTCGATGTTCCATTTTGCATCTCACAGCAAGGCGTTATTTTATTTATTTATTTAAGAAACAAAAAAAATAAGTTGAATCTTCCAGTGCCACCTCTCATTGTTAAATGCACGATTGCAAAATTTCAGAGCTCTAAGTAGTCGGGAAATGGGTGAAATGTTGGTTTTCCGTTTTGCATCCGACAAAAAGTCAAGTTATTATTTTTTTTTATTCGAATCATGAATTGTCACCTCTTAGATGTACGTTTGCAAGATTTCAGAGCTCTAAGTATTTGGGAAGTGGGTGAAATATCGATTTTCCGTTTTGCATCTTGCGGTAAGTAAAGTTATTTTTATATTATTTTTTCTTTATTCGAATCATGCATTGTCACCCCTCCGTTTGCAAAATTTCAGAGCTCTAAGTATTTGGGAAGTGGGTGAAATATTGATTTTCCGTTTTGCATCTCGCACCAAGTCAAGTTAAATAAAAGCTTGTAAAATCTAAAAACAATCATACCCTTAAACGTTATAGTGAGTGAGATCGAAGGTAGCGCGGCGGGCTTGGTGGCATACCAACGCTAGTGTCGCGTATCATGCGCACGCATCTCGCAATTCGGACGACACAGCATAATAAACAGAAAGCAACTTGTCAGTCGCGCGAGTCGCGCGGGATTTTCTGAATGAATTACTATTGAATAACACAAAATATTAAAAACAAAGAAAAAACATGTTTTGAATAAAGATTACTTGTTAACTACGTGTACTGACTGTACACAATGCCGAAATTATTGTTTTTCTGTAGTATATTTTTATAGTTTTTCTGTAGTATCCTATAGTATAGTAGTAATAGTAAATAGTAATTTTTTGTTCAACTAATATCTGTATTATCCGAATTATCCACATGCCTTCATTAACCGGATTTAAGAAATTGGCGGTTATCCGAATAATTCGGATATCCGGATTGCAAGCCCTAATGAGAAGAGACAAAACATGGATTTCGAAACAAAGCAAAGACTCACCTGCATCCTGACTTTGGCCGTATCGAGAGGAAAAGTGACAAGATCGGCGATGCAGGCTGCCGTTCCAGCAGTCAGCAATTTCATCCCGAGAGAAACATTGTCCTGAGTTCCCGAAGTCATATCTGACTATTTTTTTGTTCTCGAGGCTTTTCCCGCTTGTAATTTAATCCACTTGGATAAAATGAATACGCCGTAAAATAATATCACGAAGGTCGCGGTTCCGTTCTCCTCTTCCGTTTCGATATGGCTGTTGTATCTCTTTCCTTGTTTTTGTTTTAATTTATTTTTTGTTTATTTACAGTATATACAATGTCCCGCCGGAGGACACACGATTCAGTGTTTCATGGATATTTTATTGGCTCCTTTTACTCTCATCGATCGCCTGATCTTCTTCCCTGAAGTGATCGGGGTAAGTGTGCAGCCCTTCGGACCGCGAGCACTCGTGTTTTATTTCTTTGTTGTTGACTTCTTTAATCATACTATTCACCTGCAACACAATTCGCAAATGTAATTTTTCTTTCGTTCAAAAAATTTGCCAACTTATACTCGAGGCTTCGAATCGTTAATTTTTTTTTTATCTATCCGATTTATAGCTAGACTTTGTCGCTGCAAGATTGAACAGTGAACTCGTACAAGATGGCAAAGTGTCGGCGAATTTATGGTCCCGCGCAAACCCCCCAATTGTTCGCGAGCAATTGTCCCCTCCGCGAAAGAAATGCAGCAATATACTCATCGGGCACGATTGCATCGTGCGGTGTACACTTTTTTTGCTTCATTACGCAGAGCGCCCCCTTTCGCTCGGGAGTCGATCGACAATTGAAGGCTATGCAACCCTGTATCGAGATCGATCGAGGAGAACGACTGCATGTGCACGCTCACATTTTCGCAGCCATCAATTGCCTTCGATACCAGCATAATAAAGGAGCCCGGAAAAAGAAAAATAAGCGTCGGCTAGCCTCTAAAGGTTAAGGCAGTATCGTTGTCTAGAGCGCGCTTTCGGAAGTGATTCTTAGGATGGAATAACTTTTAAAAAACGAAAAAAAAATCATACACATGTTCATTGATTCTTCAAGAATATATAGAAATTAAAGGAAAAAAAATTATCGTGTACTTTTGTACGTTTGGTTACGCGGGAAACGCCCCCAATTGGCGAGCAGTGTTGTGGACGTTGTATAAATTTAAAAAAAACATATTCTTAATGTGTATGAGCGTTGAGATGGTTGGTGGTAAATAAAGCAAAAAAAATTACTAAATCGCGGTTTGCTAAACTTTGGTTATCAATTTTCCCTATTTTCCTGACCATTGTACGAGTTGCATAAAGAAAAGAAAATTATTTCGACTCAATTCTCCTACCAACGTTGAAAAACAGTCAACTGAAGGTGCATGCCAAATCGGAGCTCCGTCAGTTAATTGGTTATCGAGATATCGTGGTTGCCAATTCGAAATGCACAGTTTCGAGAAAAAAAGCGTTTAAGGGGTCGTTTCACTTTAGACGCTAAAAAAGCTATTTTCATGTTTTTTTTATAGGTTTATATTATAGATATTGATATAAAAGTTGTTACACTTAATGAATAAACTTTCGAAATACATTTCAAAAATTTATTTATTTATTTAAGTCACTATTTATAGACAAAAATGGTAGTTAAAAAAAAAGTCCTAAAAAATTGTAAGTCTGTGCTGTTGATGAAATCTCGGAGATGGATCATCCGAAACATAAAAATCAAACGGTTTTAGATTCAGTATGTTAGTGGTTATAGCGCATATTTTACGATTTTTTATATATGCGAAAATAACGAAATGGTGGACATTTTTCGAAAAAACAAAAAAAACGTGTTTTCTCGCACCGTTTTCGGCAAAGAAATAGTAAGTATCAACATTTTTAAAAATCCTTGATATGCGCTATAGCTATAGTTATAGCGAATATGTGGTTAAAATTTCATAAGGATCGGTTCAGTAGTTTCGAAGATTTTATCAGCAAGCCGTCGAAAAACATTGTTTCGAGAAAAACGCGTTTAAAGTTTGTTTGGGTTACATAAATACATCATTTTTTTTAAAATGTTTTTCGAAAGTGTATTTTTTTAGTGCAACAACTTTTATATCAATATCTATAATATAAATCTATCAAAAAATTCATGAAAATAGCCTTCTTTTAGCGTCTAAAGTGAGAAGACCCCTTAAGGAGGTGGGAGCGGTTCAATTGAGTCCAGTTGAACGGTTTATGTATTTTTTTTTTTTTTTATAAACAAAAAAAATGCCTACGAGGTATAGATTTATTCTGTAGATGCTATTTTTTCATAAAACATATAATTAAAGGGGGCTAGAGCTTGGAACACATTTGTGGTTGCGAAGCGGTGAAGACAAAAATCGAAGCGGATGTAGTGGAAAAAATGGAAAAAGTGCTGGAGAACGAAGAGGCGGAAGAACCAAGACAAAAATTACAGGAATTAGTAACGAATAAGCTGGTCAAACAGATATGCGTGTACGTTAAATAATTTGAGATATTGACGAAGCAGTCAGCGCGAAGAGAAGGAAATACCGGTATATAAAAATACTGCGAAAACGAAAAGACAGGTATTAAAATTGTAAGAACCAGTGTAAAGGGGAATTGAAGGTGAGAGGGAGTAAATGTGTAAACGCCCTTACAGGGTATACCGTGGAATAAATACGATTACGATTACGATATAATTAAAAGGCAAAATTATGCATTTGTATATTTTGATTACGAAAATAAGAAAAACTTTTGTGTTACTACCAACTTGACGATGTATAATATTATCGATGATTATTATGAAAAAACTGCGTCAGCGAATGTTTGATACAACCCAAAATGAATTTTGTGTAATATATAATTATGACTACTTATATTTATGTCACGAGATTATTAATTATTACGATTAATTATCATTAAGTGTTGCCGAAATACGACAACTCCGCGGACATTGAGGTCGGCAGCAATGCTCTTCATTCGCCAGCCAAGATTCGTAATATTTGATCAAACCTTGATGGTTCTATATTGAATATGTATGGTTTACAATGGGCAAGATAGTGGGTTTGAAAAAAATGTTTACAAAGATTTAGTTTACGTTAAGCAGTTGATAGGAATATTTTATCTTGGTGCTAAATAGCCAAAAAAATACATCACCCGTAGCGTGAACGTTTTGCCCATCTAACCGCACATAAAATTACATATATATTAAACAATTTGTTATCTCTGGTGTTTTGTGGTGAAATTTTTTTGTAAAGACTCAGTATAGTTTAGACAACAATACACACACACACACACACTCACGCAGGCACACACGCACGCACGCACGCGCGCGCGCGCGCCCACACACACACACACACACACACACACACACACACACACACACACACACACACACACACACACACACACACACACACACACACACACCGAGGGTCCCTCTTATCTCTGCCACCCGAAATAACTCGGTCATGACCAACGTCGCAAAAAAATGTTCTAGACAAAAGTTGTACGGTGTGAAGGGGGCCATCAAATGCGACCAATTTTTTTTTATTTTGGTGGAGGCGATGACGCACAGTGAAGGTCACCTCCACTTTTTTGAACGGAATGGTACATTTTTTTCAACCATCTTGTAGAGCACCTCAAGCGGCATAAAAAACATTAGGGGGTCAAAGTCGATCAAGGTCATTCAAGGTCAGTATCGATGATAAAAATCTAAATATCGCGGATCACTACCAAATATTTGGTAGTGATCAGGGGGGTGACACAGGCCGCTGGAGTCGCTTCGCTGAATGTCCGTCTTTTGTGTTGCTACATTTCGTCACTTGTGGCGCCACTTATCTTCTCACCGCAGTGCTCCCGAAATGCATTCAAAGCATTCAAAGATACATGTCAAATTATCTAATGAAATAAATAATTCAATAGTAATAAATAGTAAAGAATGGAATAATCATTTATTTATTTCGTTATTGTAAATGTTAAAAATTAGATTTTAGATGGTAGTCACTTCTGAATACGAAAGAAAGGAAAAGGAAAAGCTGTACAAATACGTAAAAAATATTTATGTTTTTATTTAAGTTCTACAGAATTTCGACGCTTTTTTCTTTTCTTGGTTTTCATTGTTTTGTTCGGCGTTTAATTATCTTATAATAAATGTCATGAGCATGGGTCTGACAGCGGAATGACAAGTTCTTGTAATTATAAACGTCTTCTAAAATGTTCTCGAATACACTTGAGGACTGACAGTGATCTTGAAAACTGTTTTTAAGAAAAATAACAAAATTGTATAATTTTGTATTCGGATGGATCAAGCCACCGCGTTTTTGCCAATTTTGCAAAACAGCCTCTCGAAGGACAAAGTAACAGTTAACAAAACTTAACAAAATAACGTAACAAAACAACTTAACAAAACGATGATTCAACAACAAATTTTAACAAGATTTTTTAACCTCTAAATCTTGACAACTGACAGGTGTAGTAAAGTCAAGCACTCGATGAGAAGATAAGTGGCGCCGCGTACAGAGCGCTAAAGGAACTACAGAATGCGGACAGAATGCGAACCGGGCATAGGGAAAGTAGCACCGTGTCACCCCCCTAGTAGTGATCCGAGATATTTAGATTTGTACTTCATTTTAATAGGTGTTCGAAATTAGCTTGAACGACTTTGACCCCCTAATGTTTTTTATGCGGCTAGAGGTGTCCCACAAGATAGTTGAAAAAAATGTACCATTCCATTTAAAAAAGTGGAGGTGACCTTCACTGTGCATCAGCGCCTCCACCAAAATAAAAAAAAATTGGTCGCATTTGATGGCCCCCTTCACATCGTACAACTTTTGTCTAGAACATTTTTTTGCGACGTCGATAATTACCGAGTTATTTCGGGTGGCAAAGATAAGAGGGACACCCTGTATATATAGACATTTTTCAAATCTTGGAATGTGGGTACCGCTCCGATCTCCTTAAGGGGTTACCCCCACTTGCGATTTTGAAAAAATCGATTTTTTTTATTGCATTTTTTTGAAGTGCAATTTGAAGTGCAGTTTTTTTTTATGCCCGGAATAGATGGTTCTATGTAAGTTTACAAAAAAAAAATATTTTCTTCGTGTAAACTGAAATTGAAACTTTAAACGCGTTTTTCTCAAAATGGCATTTCTGCAGTCGGTGACCAAGATTACTCGAACACTAATGAACCGATCTTCTTAAAATTTTGCAGGCTTATTTAATACATAAAAATGTAGTCTTTAATCGTTCGATTTTTTTCCGAAAAAAATGGCCGTTTTATAGCCAAAAAACGGCCGTTTTTTTTCGTTAAAATCGAACCATTAACTTTGACTGACCGCCATTTTGTGAAAAATGAATATTTTTTAAAATCCTTCGATTAAAGACTAGTTTATACTTATATTTGACTAAATCCATCCGTATTTTTTTTTGTTCAGATGATCCACTTCGCCGCAATGTTGGTCACCGCAAACCGTGTATATAAAAACATTATTTCATTGATGGCCATTTGCCACTAAACAATGTAATATTTTTCAATAAAAAAATTACTGAAAGTTCTTCAAGATGTGTTCTTTAAGATGGTATATTGATCGATTAAAAACGTTTTGTAGTTTTCTTTTAAAAAATTCATGAAAAAGGCCTTTTTGCGCTACAAGTGGGGGTAACGCCTTAAACTTGTTGCGTCTCGACCGCGCTCACCGAGTGTACTCCTTATAATTTCTCTAACTCGGCTAGTTTTATGAGTATCATTAAACAGTTTTCACAGACCTATTCAGAAAGGTCTTTAGAATAATAAAATAAAAATAAAACTATCGGGATGTTGAACAAGCTCTGGCTGTTTTATTCCTGAAAATGAATGCTTTATTTAAAAAAATCATTACTAATGCTTCCAAACGTTTCGAAACTGTTGTGTGAACAACTCCTAATGATTCTGCAAGTTCAGCTAGCGTCTGACATGAGTCTTCATGAAGTAACGCCTCCAATTCAACACATCGAAATCATTATTTTTGAACGTCTAAACCAATCTCTGCGTGTTGTTTCCGACAGAACCTGGTCGCTGTAAGTCCCAACAAGAATTCTGCGTGCTTCAGCTGCTATTTTTTTTACTCAAGGTAGTGAAGTAAAATTCCCCGCAAATACTCTTTTTTTACATGAAATTTGACATGTTTAACACTATAAAAAAGAAAGTTGTTCACACTTCGGTGAAATGACATACACTGAATTTCCAGCTTGCTTATAGTTACTTCTTTGTAGATGCGTTACCATCTTAAACTACACGCAAGCAGTTCTGCTAACGCCATCTGTTGGGAAACAGCGAGAACTTATTCGCCGTCCTAATATTTTTCAAATTTCTAGACAACAATACTGCCTTAAAAGGGAATTATCGAAGACGCTAGGCTGTAGTTGGGTGATCGCACGCGATGAACGCGATAAAAACATAACGCTGAAGTTTGCATCGTTGGAATGCAACGAAAGTTCTTTTTTTACTCTCCATTTTTGTTACCATCTATAATTTTTGTTGTAGATCAAAATCGTGGATCCCTTATGAGCATAAGAAAAGACGATTTGAGTGATTCGTTCCCTAAATCCGCAAAAAAAACGTGAGCGACAGAAGAAAACTTAACTTTCGTTGCATTCCAACGATGTAAACTTCAACATCATATGAAAACACAGTCGCCTACGCGCGATTCAGCCAAAAATTCACACGGTAATTTCTTTCCGCTTTTTTTTCTATCGCGAAAACTCAGCCAATTATCGAGTTCTCGGGCGTACTTTTCGCTGTCCCAGCGAAAAAACCGACGCGGTGTAGAGTTGCTCGTGTCGCGCCTACGACTGAGCGGTTACGAGAAGACGAAAAAAAAAGTTTTCGCGAGCCAGCGCAGTGTGCATATGCAAAATAGACGCGCAAATGCGTTCTCCTGTTCGCGTATAAAAATAGCCGTGTGCGCGTGGCATAGAAAGAACTAGCATAAAAAAACGTTGCATACATTGGCAGCAATCCCGTTAGCGTAAATAGGAGATTGCGCGCTCTCACTCATTGGTGTATCGATCGAGAATCAAGGGCTTACGCCCGAGTTGATATTTTGGAAAATATCGATTTTTGGTCTTTGACGGATTCGCAGAACATGGCATTTCAACAATATTGTCGGAACATTTCAAGTCGATCCGTTAAAAAATGAAGGAGTTGTGGGCATTTGTAGGAAGGTTACGCGAACCGGTGAACTTTGAGGGGTAAGGGTAGGAAAATTTCGAAAAATCGATAGTTGCTTGAGGCAACTCAAATTGAAGAGGAACGTCCAACATATCGCTCATCCTATAAAAAAACTGTCATAACACAGAAAATTTCGTAATCGAATTTTTATCGCTATTGGCTACATATTATTTATAACCTTCAAAAAGGTGGATACATTTCATAATAAATAAAATAATTACAGGCTAATTTAGATAAATATTGATTTTACGAAAAAAAATTACAATGCATTTTGATCAAAACACTTTTTTTTTGTTGAGACAGTTTTTTTAGTGGATCAGCGATGTGGTGGAGGAATCGCAGATTGAAGGTAAACTTATACTGCTAGTAAATTTATAACTGCTAGTAAAACTTTAAACGCGTTTTTCTCGAACTCATTTTTTTCCAAACCGTGTACACGATTTCGCGACATCTAAGGAATGTATTACTTTGAAACTTGGTACACTTATTCATTGTAATAGTAGTTTGGTCTTGACCGACGTTTTTCTTCCTATCATTTTTTCTATAATTTATTAACAATGCCATTTTTCAACGAAAAACACAAGAAAAAAATTCAACATTTTTTTGTTGTTGATAACGATAACAAAAAAAAGCTCCGTCAAGTCTAAACAAATTTAATCTATTTTAAGAGAAACATCGTTGTTTCTTATTCTGATCGATCGGCTGGCCAAAATCAAGTACACCGTTAAGCCCCTCACCATCAAAGGTCTTTCACGAGATGGTTTATAACTTCTTTAATTATTAATATTTTTCAAATTAAATTTGTTACTCAACTTTCTCAATGTACATACAAATAAATGTCCAAACTTTTTGTCAATACTTTTACTTATTCCTTCATTATTCTTCAATAATCCTGATTTTCGGGTCTTCACAGTAACCTAAACGCGGTGTTCTTAAAATGACTTTTTCAGAATCGGTAACCACGACATCTCGAAAATCACTGCACCGATCGACCAAATTTTACAAGCATCTTTTACGTATTAAAAAGCAGTGCTCAGACGAAGGAATTTTGTTTCGATGCATGGTCTTTTTACTGACGAAAGTAAAATGTTTTTTTAACCGAAAATCGATACTTTGACATTGGACTGCGGGGATTCGATCAAACACAAGATTTTATTAAACCCATCGTCCGCACTAGATAATTTCATGACAAAAACTAGATGCGTTTGATTTTTTTTATTACACTAAGAAGAAATAAAATCGTTGAATGTGCAAAATGCATTTTGTTGTCTCGAAATTTTGTTGTTTTAACAGTTGCTCAGACATGCTAAATAAGCTACAGTTCACACCACTAAAACTATCAGTTAGATTAACAAAACGTTTGTTATGCCAATCAAAAATCAAGTTAAACGTATTTAAAGATACATTTTGTTAAACCAACTGAATTTTGGTTGGATGGAGGAATTTTTTTTTCAGTGTACGAATGATTTGCGAACGCGTGTAAAATATTCTAAAGGTTCCGAAACGACGACAAAAACCGAGAGTCACGGAATGTTTAAAGAAAATATTAATGATCAAACTTGGAAAAATGTGACTAGCAGAAGAGTTTTCGTAGCCGCGATTTACAGAGAAAATGTAAAAATGTCTAAATCTATTAGGACCCTGAATAAGTTTTCGCTGCTTTCCAACAATGGTTGTTACCAGAACTGCGTGCGTGTAGTTTAACGCGTCTTCCCACTTAAGACATTAAAGAAGGGTATTTTCATGAACTTTTTTGATAGGTTTATATTATAGATATTGATAGAAAAGTTGTTACAGTTAATAATAACACTTTCGAAATACATTTAAAAAAATATATATTTATTTAAGTCACTGTTTATAGACGAAAATGGTAGTTAAAAAAATGTCCTAAAAATTGTACGTCTCTGCTGTTGATGAAATCTCGGAGATGGATCATCCGAAACAAAAATCAAACGGTTTTAGATTCAGTATGTCAATGGCTATAGCGCATATTGTACGATTTTTTATATGTGCAAAAATAACAAATTGGCGGACATTTTTCGAAAAAAAAACGCGTTTTTCACCGTTTTTGGCAAAAAATTAGTGAACATCAATATTTAAGAAAAATCCTTGATATGTGCTATATAATTGTAAAGAATATGTGGTTAAAATTTCATAAGAATCGGTTCAGTAGTCTCTTAGATTTTTTTCTCAACAAGCCGTCGAAAAACGTTGTTTTGATAAAAAAACGCGTTTAAAGTTTTTAACGAGCAGATGAACGTGCTCAGGTAGTAAAGTAAAGGTCACACAAAAGTACGGTTATGGGGTTACCCCCACTTGCGATTTTGAAAAAATCGATTTTTTTTATTGCATTTTTTTTAAGTATCCGGGCCCATACTTCTGTATGGGCCCGGAATAGATAACTCTATGTAAGTTTACAAAAAAAAAATATTTTCTTCGTGTAAACTGAAATTGAAACTTTAAACGCGTTTTTCTCAAAATGGCATTTCTGAAGTCGGTGACCAAGATTACTCGAACACTAATGAATCGATCTTCTTGAAATTTTGCAGGCTTATTTAATACATAAAAATGTAGTCTTTAATCGTTCGATTCTTTTTCGAAAAAAAAAATGGCCGTTTTATAGCCAAAAAACGGCCGTTTTTTTTCGTTAAAATCGAACCATTAACTTTGAATGTCCGCCATTTTGTGAAAAATGAATATTTTTTAAAATCCTTCGATTAAAGACTAGTTTATACTTATATTTGACTAAATCCATCCGCATTTTTTTTCAGATGATCCACTTCGCCGCAATGTTGGTCACCGCAAACCGTGTATATAAAAACATTATTTCATTGACGGCCATTTGCTACTAAACAATGTAATATTTTTCAATAAAAAAAATTACTGAAAGTTCTTCAAGATGTGTTTTATAAGATGGTATATTGATCGATTAAAAAAGTTTTGTAGTTTTCTTTAAAAAAATTCATGAAAAAGGCCTTTTTTGCGCTACAAGTGGGGATAACGCCTTAAACTCGTTCGATCTTCATAAAATTTTAGTACGATACTTTTGGATATGTATACTTTCGAAAAATGTAATAAAAAGAATCGATATTTTTTAAATTGTAAAGTGAGAAGATGCCTTAAGATGGTAACGCAGCTATAAAGAAGTACTATAAGCAAGCTGCAAATTCAGTGTATGACATTTCGCCGAAGTATAAACAACTTTGATTTCATAGTGATAAACATGTCAAATTTCGTGCCAAAAAATAGTATTTGCGGGCAATTTCACTGCGCTACTTTATTCAAAAAACAAATTGCAGCTGAAGCACACAGGATTCTTGTTGAGACTAACAGCGACCATCCCCGGTCGGAAACAACATGCAGAGAGTGGTTTAGACGCTTCAAAAATAATAATTATGATGTGTTGAACTGCGGCATTACTTCATGAAGACTCACGTCAGACGCTAGCTGAACTTGCCAAATCATTAGGACTTGATCACGCAACAATTTCGAAACGTTTGAAAGCATTAAGAATGATTTTTAAAAATACAGCATTAATTTTCACGAAAAAAAACAGCGAGAACTTATTGAACATCCCAACATTAAATTAGCTCGAAATTTGTTATTCTAGTTTATCGTTGGGTATAATAATTAATTGCAATTTATGTTTGTCTAATCGCCACTGTAATTTACCGACGATTCAGAAGGGCCCTGCTTATACCCCCGCAAAATACGACCCTTGGCTAAAGAAAACCTTAAAGCCATACACCATAACCTAAAATAAAAAAAAATTAAAAGCGCAAGTTTTTCCAGAAAAAGAAATCACGAAAATTCCTTTTATTTCCGGTCACGATCTACGTGTAACTCGTCAATGGGCATACATGTGCGCGCAATCGCATCGTCGTTCGTTACTCCATCGTCATACGTGCGCCATGAATTAGTGAACCCGCTGGGTGACGCGACCTCTTCGACGACGAGCCGAGACAAAGAGCAAAAATGCGGCGAATCATCGCGTCAACTGTATCTTCGTGTACAATGAACGTGAATGGTCGGAGGGGGTTTGGAAATGTCTTTCAATATCGGATCGCAAAGTCCAACAGCCAGACAGCTTGAGAGCGACGAGGTCGCGATCAGACACATGATGCTTTTTCTTTCCCTCGGGCGAGCGCAATTGCGACACGACGATCTTTGAGAGACGTCTACCTTGCGTATCGCTACGAAATAACACGCGCAACACTCAGCATACGTTTCGCGTAGAACGCGAGGTGACGGGGATGCTCACGCACGTGCCCGTACCCGACCTTCGGCGTTACAAATCTTTTAAGGTCACACACGTGACTAATAATGCCCAGTATGACACGGCATACGTTGGGAAATAACGAACCGATATTTTGGGCTTTCTCGCCAAAAGCGAACAAAAAAGAAAAAGCGTCGCAACTATGCGGGGCAAGAGGCAGAGTTTGCCTCATACTTCATTGAGGGATCATCGCAGTGTGAAGTTTTCAAAAAGACGGTTTTTCGTGTGTCTTATCCGATAGTATAGACGGTTATAAACATGCTGTTCATATACTTACATAAACGTAGACAATTTACATGAAAATTCCGCACTCGAAACTTTAAGGGTCTTCTCACTTTAGAAGCTAAAAAAGGCTATTTTCGTGATTTTGTTTTGATAGGTGTAACTTATAGATATTGATGTACAAGTTGTTACATTTAATAAATACACTTTCGAAATACATTTAAATTATTTTATTTATTTATTTAAGTCACTATTTATAGACGAAAATGGTAGTTAAAAAAATTTCCTAAAAAAATTGTAGATCTGCGCTGTTGATGAAGATTCGGAGATGGATCATCCGAAACAGAAAAAATCAAACGGTTTTAGATTCAGTATGTTAATGGCTATAACGCATATCATACGATTTTTGATATATGCAAAAATAACAAAATGGCGGGCATCATTTGAAAAAACAAAAAAACGTTTTTTTTTTCACTTTTTTTGGCAAAAAAATGGTAAATATAAAAAATTTTAAATCCTTAATATGCGCTATAGCTGTAGTTGTAAAGAATATGTGGTTAACATTTCATAAGGATCGGTTCAGTAGTTTCGAAGATTTTATCAACAAGCCGTTGAAAAACGTTGTTTCGAAAAAAAAACGCGTTTAAAGTTTGTTTGGGTTACATAAATACATAAAAACATTTTTTAAATGTATTTCGAAAGTGTATTTTTTGAGTGTAAGAACTTTTATATCAATATCTATAATATAAACCTATAAAAAATCATGAAAATAGCCTTTTTAGCGTCTAAATTGAGTACACCCCTTAAACGACCGTTTTTCAAAACGGTGTACACTCTCAATGGAAGAGTTTTCAAGCTATCCGTCTCAAATTTTGACACAACATTCTGCACGCTATTTTTTATCGTGCTATGGAAGCTTTTTTTTAACGTCATATTTTTGGAACGAAAAACAAAAAATAGGCTAAATTCGATACTTTTTTCAAACCGCCGACATTTTGTCAATTTTGATGTTTAACCCTTGTCAGTCACCCCTCCAGATTCTGACGTCGGGGGTGTAATCAACCCCACTCACTTTGGAGAGTGATAAATAATTGAAAAATTGAAAAAATACTACAATGCATTTTCAACCCTTGTGTGTAAGACCATGCCGATTATTTTCAAGTCGTGTAAATTTTAATATAAAAAAAAAATGTCGAAAAAAAAATTTTGGAAGGTCGAAAAACGGCTGGGGTTGATTCAACCCCCGATGACTGTTAAGGGTTAAAAAACTTCCATAGCAAGATAGCGACTTTCATACTGATTAATAATCTGTTTACAAATTTTGTTTCAGATAATATTCACGGCCACAACCGTGTACACCGTGAGGACTTTTTTTTTCCGAAGACATCTTCAACCGTTAAAAGAAATGTAAAAAAATGATAATGAACGTTTAAAAATGTATCTTCCGTTCTACATGAGTGCTTTGATTTGACATAAAAAATCAAACGGATTAGCGTATTTTAACCATCGGAAAAAAAATCGCGAACGTCAGCAATTTTTCCATCCGTTACATTGTGATGATCCCTTAACAAGTTAACGGGCAGTTCAAGTTGGCTCTGGATATTGTAACGAAGGCATTAACGATAAAGCCGCGCGCGACGTCGTCTCAAAGTCCGTGATGCTTTCGTGAATATCTGCTGTTGCGTACGACCCGCAGTTCGTCCGTGTATTTGACTTTGTATCGCTCTCGGGCTCGCACACGCAATCCCGACTACACTGTAAAGTGGACTGCAGCAAGACACTCGTCGATTAACCCTCGAAGCGGAATCATTCCGTTGCGATGCAAGTCAGCGTTCGATAGTCCTAACTGCACAATCAGTCTTCAAATCTATTCATCGGGTAGATATAAAGGGTGTCTCAAAATAACCTGACATTTTAAATTTCGCGCCATTTTCTTTGTGGCGAACATAGGCGGCCATTTATCAGATATTGTGTTCCACACATAACCTCAATGTTTGTACCTTATATCAAAAGGAAAATATTCGTACTTTTCAAATAAATAATACGTTTTGTTAATAGATTAAAATGTCAGATCATTTTGAGGCACCCTATATGTGTTTTTACGATATTCAAATTTTCATCATTGGAATGCAACGAAGTGCTTGTTCTTTCTCGTTTTGCCCAATTTTTTGTTGGCACATTCAGGCTACAAATTTCACTGGAATATTTTTGAAGATCCTTATTACCATTGGCATAGCCAACTTTTTCGGGGGGGGGGGGGGGGGGGGGTGAGAAAAAAGAGGGTTTGTTTACAATCATTGTTATGGCGAGCTTTTTTTCTGGCAGGCTAACAGGGCAGGGGGCTAACAAAAAAGGGTTTTGGTTTAGAATAATCTCTTTTTAAACGAAATTTACATAGTCGGTCATCACGTAACACACATAAAATATGAAGCTTCAATCACATGTTCGTGGTAACATTAATATCAAACTCTTGCAATACCTTAAAAAATAATGAAGTAATTTTCGATCATTGTTTAATTTATTTGCCAGTCTTTGAACTTTACTTTCAGTAGTTTTACGGTATTGAAATTTCCATCATTGAAATGCAACGAAATCATTATTTTTTTCTCGTTTTGCCCAATTTCTTTGTTGCCACACTCAGGCTACAGATATCACTGAAATGTTTTTTAAGATCCTTATTACCATTGGCATAGCCAACTTTTTCTGGGGGAGAGGGGGGCTGAGAAAAAAGAGGTTTTGTTTACAATAATCTTTTTTTAAATTAAATTTACGTAGTCGATTGTCACGTAACACAAATAAAATATGAAGCTTAGATCATACGTTCATTAATCACATTCTTTAATCCAGTTACCAGCCTTTAAACTTTACTTTCAGTAGGTACATAATTAAATAAGTCTTAGTTTTCTATTTTTTTCTGCAAACTAGCCCACGACTTTTTTAGTTGAAGTTTTCTTTTCACCAATGTCATTCCCTAAGTTTAGCAGTGACGTATGAGAGAATCGTTCCTGAAGCATTGTGCTTCTAAACAACACTTTTATCCTCCTCGTGGCAGGAAAACACCTCTCACAGAGCTCACTGGGAGTACTATTGCTGCTTGGAAAATTTTATACGAGCTAGGGCAGTATTTCTTAATACGCGTTCTGAAATTTCGAGCATTTATTTCATCATTTTAAAATGAAAGTATGTTTTACATGACTATCGCTTCAGCTTCTGACGATGACGTATCGAGTATTAAGGGGCATCACTAGTGCGACTGCCCAGAAAGGTTGTTCTCGGAAATTTATTGAAAGAAAAGTATTGCATCGAATGTTTTGAAATTTCGAGGATATATTTGTGTATAAATTATATATATTCGAGTTAGAACTGCAGCAAATTTGAAAAATGTCATTCCGAATAAAACGCGTTGAAAGATAAAAATATTGATTTCATTGTTATAATTCGATGAAAGTATAAGGTATATTATAGTAGTAAAGTATTTTTAAAGGTATAGATTAACGAAAAATGCAAAAAAAATCGACTCTTTGAAAGTGTCACACTAGTGGTGCCCTTTAAGATTTTGGAATAACTATTGATGAAGTCCTCTCCGTTCATCATATCCAATTTAAAAAATGCGCCAACTGCATGAGCTAATCGTAGATTCTCAAATCGGCGTTTTAGATTTACAATGATATTATCTATTACTTGGTAGTAATTGTTTATTTTCCAGTATTCTTCTTGTGTATCGGCAGGCAAGTCTAATGTATTGCTTTTGCCCACAGTTAACATAATTGTTGAAATTTGAATATCTAATTTACGTAATGAAATAACTACTTTTAATACAAATTACGAAATTACGACAAAGAAAATAGTCAAATCAAATTATGTCGTTATGCTTGTTTGGCTGAAATTTAAATAAAATCAACGCTGCTGCTAGCCGTCCGGTTTCCGGACGAACAAGCGTATGTTATTTGTCCGGATAGCGGCTCAGTTCACGCTTTACAACGCCCCAAACAAACAAACCTAAAGAAAACAAACCCAACCAGACAACCCAAACAAACAAATCCAAGCAAAGCCACTCAAATAAACAAAGTCGAAACAAACACACCCCAACAAGCAAAACCCAAGCATACAAACCCAAACAAACAAAATCAAACAAAGACACTCACACAAACAAAGGCAGTTCTATGATAACCGTGGCACCGCGATTTAATGATGGATTCTTGTGTATCTCGACGAGACAAATCGAAAGTGAAGAATACATTTTTCGATATCGGTATTAGTTTTCAAGATAGCGAATTTTTAAATAATTTTTTTTTAGATAATGTAAATCTATCGAATTACACACACACACACACACACACACACACACACACACACACACACACACACACACACACACGCACGCACGCACACACGCACGCACGCACGCACACACACACACACACACACACACACACACATACACACACACACACACACACACGCACGCACGCACGCGCGCACGCGCGCGCACGCACACACACACAGACACACACGCACACACACACACGTATGTCCCAAATATTCATTCATCTAAACACATATATCTCAGCCACATATATCGCAGATATTCATTTATTCAAACACTATATTTTTGTCTTAGGGGGGCCAACCCCCTCGGGGGGGATGTTTGATTCCGCTACAGTCCACTTCGTGACGTTAGTAGTCATCTGCTCGGTTTCTTTTACGCATGCGCCTTCCATGCTCGATGTAATAATTACATTTTCGGAGTGTTTGGAGTTTTACGCGTTTTACGGTTGTGTTGTGACTTGTGGCTTGTGAGTAAAATAAAATTTTCAGAACATTTTAAATGTTAAAAAATCAATCCGCGATCGGTGAAGTGTATTTTTGTTTACCATGACATACCTTCTGTATTGTGTGTAGGTTATAATTATCAAACGACGCTGAGCGGCAATTGATAATTTAAAAATTATTCAAGGGAAATAAATATATTTTTTCTCATATTTATATGTATCGATTTAATTCTTTAAATTTTCATGCTTGTTAAGAAACGGATACCCACGCATACGCTTTCTTCCCGGTCTCTAACTGCCAAAAAAAATACATCGCTCATTACATAATTTTTAATGATTGAAATAATTATATTATAATAATGATAATAATAAACATTTTCTCCATTGTTTGGTGGGTTCGGCTGGTTCACAGGTGATAGGGCATATATATAGTTATCGAGCAGGTGACTACTAGCGCCACAGGTGGCAGCGATTGAAAATAAAATGTATGACTGATGGTGACAGGAGGCTGGTTTCACCCCACCGATCCCCTCATTCACCACACCACAGAAATACGTTCCAATAAGTATAACATTTTTTTTTAATTAATAAATTCGATATCTCGAAAACTAATATCGATATCGAAAAATTGTATTCTTCACTTTCGATTTGTCTCGTCGAGATACACAAGAATCCGTCATTAAATCTCGGCGCCACGGTTATCGTAGAATCCCGCAAACAAACCCGACCAACCCAAACAAAATTATAAAGATTTCATTCGGACGAATACGTGTAAATTATTCGTCCGGATAGTTTAACAATTTAACACATTCTATCCGGACGATTATATATATGTTATTCGTCGGGATACTAGCTGACACGAATCACAATAATACATACGTCTACTGGCAATACGGCGTGAACTGAGCCGCTAGTCTCCATGATACGCGTATTCGTCCGATAACCGGGCGGGGAGTCACTACGTAAAATCGCTTATTCGAATTTAATTATTTTGGATCGATTTTTTGCGGGGGCATGCCCAGTCCTAGCTGCGCCATGGCTCATTAGCGACCTACAACCCAAAACTGAGCTAAAGAAGCGTTTACATCTCAATCAAAATAAATAAATGAAAAACTAAAGAATTGTCATTGCGTTCCAACGATGCAAACATCACCATCGTTTTTAAAATATTTAGTACCCCGATCTTTCGTCGTTTTTACTTTGTGGTAATACGTCACAAAGTCGTAATTTTTTTCTACTGCATATATATTCGTGAAGGAGCCATCCGATGGAAAATTTCCACGTTCATTGCCAAGGCTCGAACGTCACGGGGGTGAGACCGCGGATAGACGCTGGTACGTGTACGAGTGTATTCCGATATAGATATATCAAAGTGTATTTGACCGTTCGATCCGAGCAAGTGCGACGACTCGCCGGATTTTCCCAACGCCCAACAGCGCCGGCAAACCGGGAGAGCTCGCCTCCGCACCGACCTCTGTAGAACTCGTATACGTGTGTATGTATCCAAATGAAAGTATATGTTCAACGGCTCAGTCGCGCGAAATCGATACTAAACACGTCGCAATGGCGAGTTATGAGGCGCGTTATTGTGCTCTCTCGTGGGTAATGAAACAAAAAAGGAACAAATAGAGAGCGCGCATGTACACAGGACGGAGAAAACTCACGCGAGGTTCGAGCGAGCGTTGGGTATTTCAATGACGCGCGCACCGAGCCTCACGAGACAATGACGACAGACGCGAGCGAACAACGAAAACGAGCGAAAAAACACTCGCTGCCTAGCATATTTCCCACGAAGTACGTACAATCGTCACGCGAAAACGATGATTCGCGATAAATTTCGGGAATCGCGATTAACGCAGCCGAGAAATACAAAAATATTACACCGAGCGCTGAGCCCTAACAACCCCCCCCCCGTGATTTTCACTCGCACGAGCGTTTTTTTAGAAAAATGAAAAAAAGCTCGAGTTGCTACGAGAGCAAATTCTTCACGGGACAACATTCGCGATAAATTTCCTTCGATGGAACCCTCGTACGCACCGAGCGAGCGAGTTGCGAATAATTCGCGACCAGAGACCGACCGATCAGCTGTAGCGTTGTTTGTTTACTATTCGAAATATTGACGCAAGATTAACTTACCAAGTATACTGTGTGAGAGTAACAAGACGACTGAAACAGTTCGACTACGACACTAGCGCTTTTATCCGCGAACGTTTCACGGGAACAGAAGGACGCGCACGGCGGAAGTGAGAAAGGGAGAGCGGGAGAGAAACCCCACCACCTATCGACCTCATTGATAAACGTCACTTTCAAATCATACCCAAGCTCTCTTCCCCGTCGCTCGTCCTTGAGGTGAAACTCTCATCGGTGTATCATAATTGGAATTTGTAAGCTTCTTTTTTTCTACCAAAAAGGGGGGAAAACGTCTCCAGCAGGAGCGAGGACAAAAACGAGGCGTATCATTTTTTATTCCATTACCTTTTTTATGATTATTATTTACATGACCTTCCTTCAAGACTCTGGAAATTGCGGCCTCCAAAACGAACAGTAGACGTTCAATATCCTCCGGACAGCGATGCTTTTATTTCGATTGTCAAAATGGCAATTACAATATTCTTTCGTTGAAAAATAGAATTCCGCGCGCCACTGCATACCACGCCGCACAGGCGAGACTTCTCCGAAGCTTACCGGCAGAATCATCCGTACCGTTTTATTCATATGCAAAACGTTGTGTGAGCTTGGGAAACGGGTAGCAGTCACACTTGTAGAGTGGGCGAGAAAATAAAAGAATCATTGCGCCGGTTTGCACGTTTTGTGGTCGAGGCATACGTCGTAGCAGCACTTGTTGTCCCAATGGCCGCCGCAGTCCTCGTCGGTGTCGCACAAGTTCGGGGCCTCGTACCAGTCGTTGAAAAATCGCGAGCAAGCCGCTCTCAACGGTGGACATTTCTTCATCGCGACGATTGGGTGGGCCTGATGGTTGTTGTAAAAGTGAGCACCGATCGTTGTGCCGATCAACGAAAACCATAATATCGGCCACATGGAGGTGTTTAGCGGATTTCCGGACTGAACGCGGCTGTCGCTGCTGGCGCCACCGCTCGGACAACAATGGTACGAACCATCGTGCTTCGATTTGCACCAGTATTTGCAAAATCGCGGATGGGAGGCCAGCGTCGCGCCCATTACTACCGTGATCACCAAAAACAAAGTACGTAATCTCATTGTTTTTTTTTAAATTGTTTTATTCCTTTGACGTATAGATGCGAGCGAAATCGTACGCGTGGGTCCCGCGGATAGCCTGAGACGGGATATTCGTCGATGCTCACCGGATACGCCGCTTATAAGCTCCAAAACTTTCTCCCCGAGTGACGAAAAGACAATTTCGCGGAACACGGGTTTTCGCGATTTTTCCGAGCTTCGTACAATCGCGACTAAAAATTCCATCGGGATTCCGCTGATCGGCAGAAACGGAAGTCGGAAAGGAAAATCATGGTTGTTACGCATTATTAACTCAGAAATTCCCTGACTTTTGCAGATTTTGCCAATATTCCAGGGAAGTTGAGATCGGATATAAAACAGAATTTTTTTAGATCAAATATATGAAAATGTGAAATATTAAGATGTAAAATAAAAAAATCGATATTCGGAAGATAATTTAAAGGCTGTAAATTTGAAAACAATACATCTGAAGCAAATTTAGAATCTGTTCTTAATAAAGAACAGGTTCTAAATTTGCTTTTGATGTATTAATGTCTGTGCCAATAAATAACAAATAAATATAAACCCAAACAAACTCATCTACAATAATAATGTTGTGGTTGTGTCTTCTAATGCTTTAGAGCAAATTAGTTTTTAGTTTGACTATACTTACTACATTTAGTTTTACTAAATTTAGTTTTACTAATTGTACACTAATTTACTCTGAAGCTTTAGAGTTAAGCTGTTTTTAGTTTTCCTAAATTATTTTATTATTTAAATTTACTAAATTTAGTTTTACTAAATTTACTAAATGTACTAAATGTACTAATTTAGTTTTACTAAATTTACACTAATTTACTCTGAAGATTTAGAGTTAAGCAGTTTTTAGTTTTTGAAATTTTCAATATTTGGCACTGACATAACTTTTTTTTGTATATAATGGAGAAAAATTTCAAATATTTAAAACATACAAAAATATTTATTTTTATACTTTTTAGTTTTTTTTTCAAGGCGGTTTCATTTTTCGTATTTCTTGCAAAACGTAAATTCTGGAAAAATTCCAGAGAATTTTCAAAATTCCGTGACATTTTCCTCATCATTCCAGAAGGAAAGAAATCCCCTGAGTTTTTCCGGTTTTGCCCGTTTTCCATACGCGTAACAGCCATGAAAATGCAGCCGTGCAAAAGACGTACAAACGTCGTTACACTTCATGTGTTTTTGCAGATTCGTCTCGTATGCGAGACACGATTTCGCGAATTTTGAAACTTTTCGTTCGGAATACGTGCCAAATGAATTGTCCGCCAAACGACACGGGTTTCGTTTCGTTAGCGTAATATTTTATCCGCGCTCATGAGCGTTTCTCTCGTTAGCCCGCGCGTCTCTACGAACAATCGAAGAAAATATACGACTTATTCGCAATCAAGCCAACGGCGCGAGACGAGGCGCTGGCAGCTCTCACTCTATTCACGAGTAGATGAAATTTATCATTCACACGCTGTGTTTCTTTCATCTCGAGCTTCGACTATTTTTCTCGTTTTACGCTTATAGTACGAGAGAGCGCGACCAAAATTTTTGTCTTATAGTATTACGGCCAAAGCCGTATAAAATCTAGTGATTCGATTACGCTGGAACCAAAAATGCTAATTTCCGAAATTTCGCGCGTAACGTCTGTCCTAGGCGCTTTTTGAAAAATGTAAACAAATTTGACCAGACTGTATCATAGTAGGTATTCCGTCTGATTGACAGAATGTAGTTAAGGCCGTATTCTAGTGTAAACACCCATTTTCAAGGTGACTTTTCGGGAGTCAAATTTAGAGAAACGGTTACATCTACAGTGTTAGTATTTCCCAGTTGTATTTATACATGTTGGAAGCAACATCTTAAGTTTCGTCAAAGCATTTTATTCGAAATTGTACATATTTGATGTTGTACAAGTCATGTCGCAAAATGTTTTTATCGTCGGACGTTGTGATTGCTGCTGTCCTCGTTATCTAAAACAAACGATTAAAAAAAAATTCTATTTTTTACGAATGTGGTTATCGTTCGGCCCTCCACCTTTTTGGTTGCTTTATAATTACTATTCCTCCGGGCCTCAAGTGAACATTTTATTGTAAAAATCAAAGTACTCTTTTTCAAACGTCACCATTTCGCAAATTTTTCCTAAAATATTTTATTAGAGGGTCGAACGATAACCAGATTCGTAAAGAACAGAATTTAAAAAAAAACTCGTTTGTTTCCGATGACAAGGACGGCAATCACAACGCCTTTTAAACTTCAAACGCGTTTTTCTCACCACTGTGTTTTGAAGTCGGTGAACGAGATTTCTCGGAAACGGCTGAACCGATCGGTCTCGAATTTTAACGCAATCTTTTCAAGTATATTTTTTAGTAATTAATCGAAGGTTTTTTCTCACCGATAAATATTTTCCATTTTATAAACAATTTAATGACATTTTTTGTCAAAAATCGTTTTTTTTAGAAGCCGCCATTTTGTCAAAATTTATTATTTTGCTTATTCCTCTGATTAATTACAAGATAATCCATTATATTAACGAAATATTTTTGGTTTCTTCATTTTAGATGATCCAGTCCAGAGATATCGTGCTCACCGCAAGACGCCTTTTTTAGAGGTGCTCCCGGAGATCGGCTACAGCTGCTTTCAAAATAATTATTTTTACAAAAATAAAAAATGTTAAAATACGGTTAAAAGTTACCATAATATGTGTACAAATTTTCACGTTTAGGCGTTAGCGAATTTAACAATTTTTTTTTGTGAGAAAAAGTGATTCACTCATGATATTAATTACACATCTATTTAGTATGAATATCAAGCTGTTAGAAAATATATAGGTTTTTTTCGATGTACAAAATAGCCGACTACTCGAAACTTCTCGAAACAACTTTTTTTTAATTGGCGTGACAAATAACTTGAACAATTTTCACTCGATTTACTTCAAATTTAAAAGTTATGATCCTAATTGTATTTCGCAGAGAAAAACGTACGGAATTTCTGATTAATCGAGAACTTTTCATTTTATGGGCAGTTATAATAAAATTTTTCACTGAAAATTCATTTCTTAAGTTCAAATACCTACAACTTTTAAATAAAACAATATTTTTTTAAATTCCGTACGTACTTCTCTAGGTATTCTAATGTAGATTGACGAGAATTTTTGTTTTTTGTTCTAGGTAAAAAATTGTGGGTGCTAAATGTCACGCCGCGGAGCGCCTAAAAAAATATAACAAAAGAAAATATTAGTAGTCGGCCATTTTGTACATCGAAAAAAATATATATATATTTTCTAACAGCTTGATATTCATACTAAATAGATGTTTAATTAATTTTATGAGTGAATGACTTTCATACGAAAAAAAATGTTACATTGGCACATGATTTTATACCTGTTACTGTGGCCTAACACCTTAAGGGGCCAGTCCACTTTGAAAAATTAAAAAAATCGATTTTTTTACTGTTTTCGAAAGTACATACATTCAGAAATATTGTGTCAAAATTTTATGAAAATCCGAGCTCTCTGAGTATTTTTTTTTACCTGAACGTCAGGACCCCATTTCGTCTACCTGAGCGTATAGCGCGCTCGGCCGGTTCATAGTATAAACTTCAAACGCGTTTTTCTCGAAACGTTTTCAAAATCTGGCTCCATCGTATCTCTAAAACTAATAAACCGATTCTCTTGAAATTTGAACCACATATTGTAAACATGATTCGCAACAAGATGACCCTTGATGGTTTTAAAACTTTGATTTTTACTCTTTTTTTTGCGAAAAACTGCGAAAAAAACGCGTTTTTTAAATACTTTTTTCGTTTTTCATCTGCCATTTTTTAATTTTTTAATAAAACTTTATATCCGAGGGTCATTTCGTAGCTGGTGTCATACTGAACCTAATGGACTTTGATTTTTTTGTTTCAGACAAGCCGTTGCCGAGTTGTGATGGAGCTACCCAGCCCACCTATTTTTGAGGCGTTACGTTAAACTATAGTTTTTGTACTTAAAAATGAATAAACATGAATTAACATTTTTTTAAATGTATTTCAAGACTTTATTCATCAAGCCCAACAGCTTTTATATTCATATCTTTTATAAAACCCTAAAAAACATCGCGAAAATAGCCTTTTTTCGTGGCTCCAAAGTGGACTGGCCCCTAAAGGATTTAAAGGTCTTCTCAAGAAAAATTCTTGAAAAATCGATCTTTCCGGGCCTCCTGACTGTATATAATCCCTTCAAATGATGAATCTGAGATACTGAGAACACTTTTCAGCCGCCAATAGCGTGGCGCGCATCCAGAAGACCATTTAAAAAAATGACAAATTACAGCATACCGCCTGAAAATCATTTTTATAAGTAAATTTGGGTCAGTTGATGCGAAAAAAATGAATTTTCAGGGCAAAAAACCGTCCGAGCCCCTTACATTTTGAGGGCACTTTGAAAATGTTTGAAAACTGTTGGACATGATAAAACAAGTTTCCCAGATGTAGAAAAAAAAAATTGTTATCAGACAAATTGAGTGCAGGACCTAACTAATCATGCAAATTATACGTGACATTGAAAATGTCTGAAAACAGTATTTTGGTAATCTCGGCAGCCATACAAAAGAATTTTTCAAAATTGAACTGAGTTCTTATAATACAGCTCGATTAAATTTGTTGACATTTTTGAAAATGCGCTCAGATCATATGCTAGGCGCAAAATGTCCGAAAACGAAAATTTGGTACGAACAAAATGTATGTACAATACATTTTTAATATCATTCGCAATATGATAATACCGTCCGTCAATTTTTTTAAGGGACAACACCACTGTGACAGCTTCAAAAAATCGATTTTTTGAAAACCATCTAGAAAAATCTAAAATACATTTAAGATTAAGATGCCGTTGGACCCAGGTCGAAAAAATAATTATTTTCGGAGATATTGAATATTTTGTGGAGCGGTGCAGCGCTCCGTGACGCTCGGGGGCCCGGGCAGCTGCGCGCCTCAGGGTCGGCCGGTATACCGGGATATATAAATTTGAGATAATAGATAAATTTGAGAAATTGTATATATAAAACAACAACGAAAGCTACAACAAATCAGTTTGGGCAATAGCCCCCAAGTGTCAGTCCGGGGGCAAAAAAATCGTCGATATTGCAGCTGATATCGCGGTATTATTATTCAATGATGGCCTGAGAAGCCTCATGAAAGTTTTGGAGACGTTGGGGATAACTATCGGCCCAAATTGTTTCAATTTTTGCGTTGAAACCGACGCAGCGCGGATCGAGCTGGCGGAGCGCTCGCTTACAGACGCTGCAAAAGAGGCAAGAAGAGCGTCTACAAGTTCGAGAAAAGATGCTAGGGATAATGATTTGCTTCTTGAAGGCCAGCTATATGGTGCCGGCATCGCTGATTAAAGGTAAAAAAAATTTTTTCCAATTTATCGCATAAATTAACAAACCTAAAACTTTGAACGCGCTTTTCTCAAAACCACTTTTTTGAATGCGGCACGCAGCAGAACTCGAGCAATTTTTATCCGATCGACTTCAAATTTGGACTGCATCAATAAAACTAGATTATCTAAAGAAGTACATAGGATTTTTTCGATGTCTCAATAATAAAAAAAGTTATAGCCTATTTTCGACGAGAAATTTTGCTCGAAAATCGTCCTTTAATTTCAAAAGCGTGCCTATTTTTTGAAAATCAATATTTTTTCAAATCCCTATGTACTTCTCTTCAAAATATTATATTATTAACGAAGACACTCGGTATTTTTTTTCAGATCGACTTTGAAGAGAGTTCTGCTGCGTGCCGCGAACCACTGCAGAGGCAACAGTACCTGACGCGGGAGCTTCCCCAGCGTCACCATGGGGCGTGAAAAATTTGAAATTTTTTTTTTTTATGTATCTTCAACAAACAACAAACAAAACAAAAAAATTCGAATATCTCTTTTTTTTCCCACAAAAAAAAAATTCTTGAAAAATGGCAAAAAAACAGGGGGTCACAGTGGTGTTGTGCCTTAACCTAGCAGAAATGAAACGAAGCTTCTGGAGGCCCGTTTCTGACCGCTATACCCAGCTAGTCTAGGAGTCATCTGATCCATCAATTTTATACGATTTTGGCCGTAAAACTGATCGTGCAACTACGATACAACAACCTACAACTACGATAGAAATTGACTATTTTTTTGTCTCCGTTGCGCACACTCGCTTTTTCGTAGTTATTGTCCGCTTTCGTCGTACAACGAATCGACGATAAGAGGCCTCAGCTCCGGGGAAATTCATCATTGACGAAAATTCTTCCCACACCGACACGAATTGCGTTCAATTATTGTAAATAATGTTTATTGTTATTATTGTAGCAGGACAATTAACGCGTAATTATGCCTGAACGATACAAGCTCTTTGCATCACATTATCGGCGTTAATTTATGGATAAATATTTTCTACATGCGCGTATCGCGAAGGCGTAAGGCTCGCCAAGGCGACCTGCGTTGGGCCTTCACCACGCTCGATCGAGTCTTCATTTTCTTCTCCCATTCTCCAATGCGGTCAACGAGAAAATATTCTCCATCGAGTTCTGATTTTTTGTTCGGTTGCCTCTCCGATTCGTACAATTACGCCCAGAATTGCCCAATTTTCGGATACCAAATGCAAGCACGTATGAATTTTCGATAATGCATTTTTTTTTTATTTCTGTCGTCTACGGAAAGTTTCCGATGTTACTTGTCGAGTAAAAAGTTAATTTCGTCATCGTGACACGATTTACGAACGTTTTATTGTATCGTCTTAATCCCGAATAGACAAACGAGCATCCATTTAACAAATTTCGGGAGTCAAAGATTCCGGAAGTACGCATCAGTATGCACACTTTCGGGCTCGGTCAGTTTTATCGAAAATATATATGCCCAGCCCGCAAACGCTCCGGGTCAATTATTTTTTCTTCCCCTGTGTTACTGCAATAATAATGGTAATACGCGAGCCAACGAGCGGACCGCGTTAACGATAAATCGCCGGCGATTCAACTTTGATCCCTTCCAAATAAATTCTCCCAAAGTTGATCCGCGTGTGTCTGTGCGACGAGAAAAATCCGTCCAGCACGAATATTTTCGCCCTTTGTATCGATTATAGTAATAATAATAATAATAATAATAATAATGATGATAATAGCAAGTATCATAACATTTACGAATGATGTTTGAGCCGCGGCTGTGAGCTGGACGGCACGAGGGTGATTCGAATAATCACTCAGACCCCTCATGGGGTTCCATTGTTTCAAATTTCCCGCCGAAAGCTTTCGAGAGGCCTCTCACGCGTCTCCCGTACTCATTGGATCCTCGCTAGGAGGCGCCTCGCTTATTTTTCTTGTCTTTCGGGAAATCGAGTTAGGCCACGAAATTTCGCGCGAGATTTCGAATCTCGCGTGCGTCAGAACGATACGATTCTAACGAGAGTGAGGCTGAGACCGACGCATCTGCGCAAGAGCATTGACCGACTGTCGGTAATATCGTTGCTGATGATCGACGTGGCGCGATCCTAGGAAGCGGCGGTAGGATTGGCCGTCGGAGCCGCAGGAATGCCACCGCCCGTTTGTTTGGCTCGTCGTCGTTTGTTCAGCAGCGGATTGTTCGTGTGATCGAGCTGCTTGAGCCCGGCTGTGTCGTAATCGACGCGCATCGTTGCCAACGAACGCGTCATTTCTTCCTGCACTTCCGGCCACAGTTCCTCACCCTCTCGCAATACACGCCCGGTGTGCAATGGCGTCGCTGGGACTTCCGTGTGCTTCTGAAATTTCGACAAAACAATCAATTCTTCGTGTCACGTTTCACGTTTGAGTCGCTGAAGGGGATGCTCTTACCGCTATCCACTTGTTGCGCATAACCTCTTCGATCTGCAGCCTCTTGGCGGGGTCGGTGCACAACATTCCCTTGATGAGATCTCGCGCCTCGCTACTCACGTTCGACCACTCGGGCGACGGGAAATCATACTGGCCGAGCCTTATTCGCTTCTTCATGCCCGGCGATATCGCGAGTCCGTGATTACTGTAGAACGGTGGAAAACCGCATAGGCTGAAAAAAAACAGTATGGTATTGTTTCCGGTAAACGAGAATAAAACAAAATATTGTTATGAGGTTATAGCTTATTATGAAGGCCTTAGGCCACAGTAACGGGCATAAAATCATGTGCGAATTTAACCATTTTTTCTCGTATGAAAAAGTGATTCATTCATAAAATTAATTACACATCTATTTAGTGTGAATATCAAGCTGTTGGGAAATATATATTTTTTTTTTCGATGTACAAAATGGCCGAATAGTAATATTTTCTTTTGTCATCTTTTTTTAGGCGCTTCGCGGCGTGACATTTAGCATCCACAATTTTTGACCTAGAACAAAAAACAAAAATTCTCGTCAATCTACATTAGAATACATAGAGAAGTACGTACGGAATTTAAAAAATATTGTTTTATTCAAAAGTTGTAGGTATTTGAACTTAAGAAATGAATTTTCAGTGAATAATTTCGTTATAACTGCTCCTAAACTGCTCATAAAATGAAAAGTTTTCGATTAATCAGAAATTCCGTACGTACTTTTCTGCGAAATGCAATTAGGAACGTAAATTTTGAATTCGAAGTAAATCGAGTGAAAATTATTGAAGTTATTTGTCACGCCAATTGGAAAAAAGCTGTTTCGAGAAGTTTCGAGTAGTCGGCCACTTTGTACATCGTAAAATATATATATATATATATATATATATATATATATATATATATATATATATTTCTAACAGCTTGATATTCGTACTAAATACATGTGTAATTAATTTTATAAGTGAATCACTTTTTCATAAGAAAAAAATTGTTAAATTCGCACATGATTTTATACCCGTTACTGTGGCCTAAGGCCTTAAGGAGAGATATACACCTAGATGGTCGAGGTCGAGGATTTAGAAGCTATGAACATTCCGTCGGTATCGATGATTCCGTGTAAGTTGACAAACTTCATGATTTATTCATTCCCAAATTTTCAAACGCGTTTTTCTCGAAACCACGTTTTTCAAATCGGTACCCAAAATTTCTCGAAAACCAATGAACCGATTGCCTTGCGGTTTTTTGTGGTTATTCTATACACCATTATCTAGTACTTGTCATAGGATTTTTTTCCGTTAGTTTTTGTTTTATAGGCTAAATAATACCTAATGTTTGGCCCAAAAATTACTATTTATGTTCAAACGTCCGCCATTTTGTCATAAATCGATATTTTCAAAATCGGCTATGACAAGTACTAGATTATAGTATCTAATTTAATAATCTTTTTGGTTTTTTTTTCAGATGATTTTTGAAGAAACGCCAGTGGGTACCGTATACGCAGATTTTTTTACGACGCTCCAAGGATCATACAATATCCTTGTATATTTTTGATATTTTTAAATACAGATGATTAAACATATTTTTGAATGTATATACTGTTAGATAATTCAAAGCCCAATCCGAAATTTCAAATAGTTTTCCTTGAAAAAATTCACAAAAATGACCTTTTTCCGGCTCCTAGGTGTATATCTCCCCTTAAAGTAATGCTCGGAAGTGCCTACTTTATTTTATTTTTGTGAAACTTGTAGATAAATTTAGATAAAGAAATTGTAAAAAAAATATCTATAAGTCACGTGACAAAGAACAGAAATCAGCGTGACGTCACACTTTGCAAAACACGAACGAGTCGACGCTCTAAGCATACTGCTTATACTAAGCTGCTGCTCTTTACTTTGTCTTAAAATAGAATTCGTGAGATTTCTCGATTGATTTTGAATTTTACTCGAACTGTAATAATAGAGACTGGATTCGTGAAGGCAAATAGTTCGAATTTGCTTAGGATTGACTGTATAATGGTGGCCAATTTCTTCACGAAAAACAGCCACTTCTGCTCTGCAGAATTCAGAAACGTGAAGACTTCCATGTAAGTATACCCTAAAGAATTGTTATTTGCGCAACAAATAATGTATATAGCATTAATAATATTACAAACTCTATAATAATGTGAACAAATTTTCGAGGTTATGTTTCGTTTTACAACTTGTTTTGTTTTATTTAATTGCAGGTCTTCAAGACAGTCGTACGGTGATGCATAGAATTTAGAATTCATCCTCGAACTTAAAAATTCTGAAATATTTGTTATTGTGTTTTCCAGAGACCCGTATTTTCCAGAGTATGACGTCACGCGCCATCATATGACAGGTCTGGGCGTTTTGGCGCGTATTTTTAAACGGATGAACAAAAGCGCGATTTTTGAAGAATTTGCTGCGTGTAGATACATGACATCAACATCTAGAGATATATTATGTGTATGGGAACAATTTTAAACACATCCTCAAAAATTCCTATTGTCGATAAATATTGGATAATCTTGTACGAGCGAGTGATCGACGGAAAACTCACGAGACCGGTGTCAGGATGAATTTTTTTATCGAACCAGATTTCTCGCGGCGTTCATTGTACGTTATCATAGCGCGATATGTTATCATTGATAACGTACGGATTAGTTCCCGCCTTGGTCAATAAAAAAAGTTCTCTGAGCTTGCAATTTAAATGGGTCAGGCGAATGTCCATGCGGTTTATCGAAATTGTCACCCTTTTCCCAAAGATCCGCTTTCACACTTTGCTCGCCGCAATAAATTGAAGAACAAATGCTTTTCGAACTTTGAACTTGGAGCGGGATCGGCGAGTCAAGTTTTTTCACGCAAAACGAGCGTAAAAAATGTCCCGAGTCGATATAGCTACTCGTATCGATGCAAACGGCGATATCGATATCTCTTACTCACAGTATATACATAATGACACCGAGGGACCATATGTCGCAGCTTTTGTCGTACTTTTCCGGTCCCAATACCTCGGGAGCTGAAATCACACAGAAACATCGTTAAATTTCCATTTTTCGAATAGCCTTAAAGGGTCTTCTCACTTTAGACGCTAAAAAGGCTATTTTCTTGAATTTTTTTATAGGTTTAACTTATAAAACTGATATGAAGTTGTCACACTTAATAAATACACTTTCGAAATACATTAAAATTTTTTTTAAATATATTTATGTAACTAAAATAACCTTTAAACGCGTTTTTCTCGAAACAACGTTTTTCGACGGTTTGTTGATAAAAACTTCGAAACTACTGAACCGATGCTTATGAAATTTTAACCACATATTCTTTACAACTATAACTATAGCGCCTATAAAGGATTTTTTAAAATGTAGTTATTTACTATTTTTTTTGTCAAAAACGGTGAAAAAAACGTTTTTTTTTTGTTTTTTTGTTTTTTTTTTGGTTTTTTGGTTTTTTGTTTTTTTTTGTTTTTTTTTTTGTTTTTGTTTTTTTTTTTTTTTTTTTCGAAAAATGTCCGCCATTATGTTATTTTTGCATATATCAAAAATCGTATATGAGATATAGCCATTAACATACGTAATCTAAAACCGTTTGATTTTTTTTCGGATTATCCATCTCCGAGATTTCATCAACAGCACAGACTTACAATTTTTTAGGACATTTTTTTAACTACCATTTTCGTCTATAAATAGTGACATAAATAAATTGATTAAAAAAAAATGTATTTCGAAAGTGTATTTATAAAGTGTGACAACTTTTATATCAATATCTATAATATAGAACCTATCAAAAAAATTAATGCCTTTTTTAGCGTCTAAAGTGAGAAGCCCCTTGAAAAAGGAAAATAAACGCAAGGTCGCGACAAGTCTTTCTTTCAAGTCAAGAAATAAATCTGTTATGTGAGACCTGCTCTGATATTGCCTGTTCTCTTCAAGGGGTTAGGCTATTGTGAAAATGAGGAATAGGCGTTCGTCGCTTGAGGCGACTCAAGTTGAAGAGGAAGGTCCAACATGTTGTACAGGAATCGCAGATTCAAGGTAAACTTATGATTACAAAGATAGAACTGCTAGTACAACTTCACATGCGTTTTTTTTCTCCAAAGTATTATTTTACAGAACAGTGTACGCGATTTATCGACATCTAATTGACAAATTGACTTAAAATTTAATATACTTATTCTGTGTAATAGTAGCCTAGTCTTGACCGACGTTTTTCTTAACTTCTTTTCATCACTTTTGGACAATAATGATTCCACTTTTGCTCGAAAAATCGGAAAATAATTTAAAAAAATTTTAGTCGTTAAAACACGAGAACAAAAAAAGCTCGGTCGCGTTTTAGCCTGTATTATCTATTTCAAGAAAAATGTCTTTTTTTTTTAATCAACCGGGTGGCCAAAATCAAGTACACCGTTGAGCCCCTCACGTTCCAAGGTTCTTCATGCGACTGGTTATAACTTCTTTAATTATTAATATGTTTATATGAAATTTGGTACACAACGTTTTCAATGTACATACGAACAAATGTCCAAACGATTTTTCAATCATCTTGCTTCCTCCTTTAAAATTAATTTACATAACCCTAATTTTCGGGTCATCACAGTAGCCTAACCCCTTAAGAGCTTACACCGCTGTAAACGTCTAAAATCAACCGATTTTTCGCGATTTTTTTCGGGTGAAAAGGCAAGTAAGAGGATAATAATATTCAAGGATGTTATTAGTCATATCTTGAAATGAACAAAATAAATTATACAAAATGGTGACGCTGGAGCCATTCCCACGAGGCATGTTAAATTTGAGACCCTCTGCGGCACGCGGTATAACTGACGCAAATTTGAATATAGAAAATTAATGTTAATGTCTATTAATTTACATGAGTACAGCTAGAGAATTACGAAGGGCATTTTGAAAACATTAATTTTTTTGTAATTGGGAAGCATTTAAAGTAAAAACTCAATTTTCGACAGAAAAAAAGTACAATCATTTGTTAATAATGTTATAATTAGAGCGTTTTCTCACTTCAGACGCTAAAAAAGGCTATTTTCATGCATTTTTTGATAGGTTTATATTATAGATATTGATATAAAAGTTGTTACACTTAATAAATACACTTCCGAAATACATTTAAAAAATGTTATGTATTTATGTAACCGAAATAAACTTTACATGCGTTTTTCTCGAAACAACGTTTTTCGACGGCTTGTTCATACAATCTTCGATCGATTCTTATGAAATTTTAACCAAATATTCTTTACAACCAAAGCGCATATCAAGGATTTTTTTAAATTTTGATATTTACTATTTTTTTGCCAAAAACGGTGAAAAGACGCGTTTTTTTTCAAAAAATGTCCGCCATTTCGTTATTTTTGCATATATCAAAAATCGTATGATATGCGCTATAGCCATTAACGTACTGAATCTAAAACTGTTCCGATTTTTTTTGTTTCGGATGATCCATCTCCGAGATTTCATCAACAGCGCAGACCTACAATTATTTTAGGATATTTTTTTAACTACCATTTTCGTCTATAAATAGTGACTTAAATAAATAATTTTTTAAAAATGTATTTCTAAAGTGTATTAAGTGCAACAACTTTTCTATCAATATCTATAATATAAACCTATCAAAAAAATTCATGAAAATGGATTTTTTGGCGTCTAAAGTGAGAAGACCCCTTAACGTATGGAAAATCCCGTACGTATTACTCTTCGGAATATTATTTTGAAGATGTGCTCAAAATTTGGAGTGAATAGAATGAAAATTATTTGCGTTATGCTGCGTGCCGTATTGAAAAATTGTGTTCCGAGAAAAACGCTCGACGTCTGGTACACGGGCCAGCCACTGCCACCGCAGACCGGCACAGGCCTGCGGCCCTTTTTTACAGGTAGCAAACTTGTTCCCCTTATTCCAGATGGTTCAAGCATCTCTTAAGGAGTTAGGCCGCAGTAACGGGTATAAAATCATGTGCGAATTTAACAATTGCTTTTCGTACGAAAAAGTGATTCACTCATAAAATTAATTACACATCTATTCAGTATGAATATCAAGCTGTTAGACAATATATATATTTTTTTTTTCGATGTACAAAATGGCCGACTTCGGCCATAATGGCCGAAACTTTTCGAAACAGCTTTTTTCCAATTGGCGTGACAAATAACTTCAACAATTTTCACTCGATTTACTTTAAATTAAAAAGTTATGTTCCTCATTGCATTTCGCAGAGAAGTACGCACGGAATTTCAGATTAATCGAAAACTTTTCATTTTATGAGCAGTTTATGAGCAGTTCAAACGAAATTTTTCACTGAAATTTCATTTCTTAAGTTCAAATACCTACAACTTTTGAATAAAACAATATTTTTCAAATTCCGTACGTACTTCTTCTCTAGGTATTCTAATGTAGATTGACGAGAAGTTTCGTTTTTTGTTCAAGGTAAAAAATTGTGGATGCTAAATGTCACGCCGCGGAGCGCCTAAAAAAAAGATAAAAGAAAATATTAGTAGTCGTCCATTTTGTGCATCGAAAAAGAAAATATATATTTTCTAACAGCTTGATACTCATACTAAATAGATGTGTAATTAATTTCATGAGTGTATCACTTTTTCATACGAAATAAAATTGTTAAATTCGCACCCCTTAAGCCAATTAAGGGGTTACCCCCACTTGCGATTTTGAAAAAATTGATTTTTTTTTATTGCATTTTTTTTTAAGTGCAATTTGAAGTGCAGTTTTTTTTTATGCCCGGAATAGATGACTATGTAAGTTTACAAAAAAAAATATTTTCTTTGTGTAAACTGAAATTGAAACTTTAAACGCGTTTTTCTCAAAGTGGCATTTCTGAAGTCGGTGACCAAGATTACTTTACCAACACTAATGAACCGATCTTCTTGAAATTTTGCAGGCTTATTTAATACATAAAAATGTAGTCTTTAATCGTTCGATTTTTTTTTCGAAAAAAAATGGCCGTTTTATAGCCAAAAAACGGCTGTTTTTTTTCGTTAAAATCGAACCATTAACTTTGACTGTCCGCCATTTTGTGAAAAATGAATATTTTTTAAAATCCTTCGATTAAAGACTAGTTTATACTTATATTTGACTAAATCCATCCGCATTTTTTTTTTCAGATGATCCACTTCGCCGCAATGTTGGTCACCGCAAACCGTGTATATAAAAACATTATTTCATTGACGGCCATTTGCCACCAAACAATGTAATATTTTTCAATAAAAAAATTACTGAAAGTTCTTCAAGATGTGTTCTTTAAGATGGTATATTGATCGATTAAAAAAGTTTTGTAGTTTTCTTTAAAAAAAAATCATGAAAAAGGCCTTTTTTGCGCTACAAGTGGGGGTAACGCTTTAAAAGAAAAAGAAAAAACGATTTTTCGAAAATTCCAAAGTGTTAGCCCTTAAGAACGCTCATTTATTTGTCGCTCACCAACGTAATAAGGTGTGTAGCAAGGCGTCTGCAGCGTGTCTTTCAAATGTGTCTCTTTGGCGAATCCAAAGTCCGTGAGTTTGAGAATTCCTCGGCTGTCTGTAAAAATAAAAGAAAAACAAGAATAAAAGATGCACCGTTGGACGGGAAGTGTATAGAAGTCGGCTCGTTAACGCATTAGCACTCTCCCACTCTGTCGTGCGTCGCAACGATGCAATGACGTTTCGAAAACTGAATTTATATCTCGTTTTCGCTCCTCCCTCCAAACTCTCGCCCCAAGCTTGACTCGCGTGTATATTCCCTGTGTCTCTTGGGTCTTCGATGATGAGCCCATGACTATTTAAAGATATCTCATCGGAAGAGCTTCGCGGCGTGTCTGGGGGGGGGGGGGGGGGGGGGGCGGTAGAAGAGGAGTGAGCAAATCGCTTGATTTCACTACCTCCAAACTCACTCGACCGAACGTGCACTCTCCACTCTCTTTCACCTATATATCATTTCGATTGCGTCACGTGTTCAAAATAGATCGAGGTCAGCGAGTGCGGCTTTTTTCATGGAAAACGCAAAAAAAAAGTTTGTCTTTTTATCAATGAATTGAGAGCTTCGCTCTCGTCGTGTAAATCGAAATGGGAAAAGTTACGAAAAATATCAACGCTCCAGCAAACATCGATGTCTCTTTGTCTCTTTGTCTCTTCTTCAGCCATGTAAATAAAGCCTTTGACGATAATTGCTACCGGAGTCTTTTATCGCGTTGTAACATCGAACGGGGTGAAGCGTATCGCTGGCTGTTGAAATTTGCAAAGCAAAGGCAAACGACGGAAGTAATAGGTTGACGTTTCTGACCTCGACTTTTCGCGGCGTCGAAGGGCAATGACGCGTGAGACGGGCTCACTGAGCACAACGGAAAATCAATCATGGCCGGCTCGCCAGCCAAGCTTACAGTTACAATTTTCATTCTTTTTTTTCAGCGCCCTTTTTTCTTCCTCTTTGTTTCATCCTCTCGCTTCTGCCCGCTGGCACGTACGCGGAGCTTTGACACGCGCAAATCAATCGGAAAGCCTTCGATGGCCGACCGTTCGACGCTCTCGCGCGACAGCAACGATCGGCCGCTTCTATTCGAGATTTCAATCAACGGGGACAAGACCTCGCAAATGCACGGATCATCGCAGTGGAAACTTTTCAAAAATCGATTTTTTTTTGCATCATCCGATAGTACAGATGATTATAAACATGCTGTTCATATACTTACATGAACGTAAGTAGATCATTTATATGAAAATTCTGCACTCGAAACTTTAAGGGGAGGGGGTAAGGTAATACATTTTATTTTGCATTTAATTTTTTTTTAATGAATGCATTGTATATCAAGAATATTGTGTCAAAATTTCAAGTCGATCGTAGCAAAATTGACGAAGTTATGAGTATTTGAGCGTCCGTTGCTCCAGGCCGGGTTTTTATTGCGAATTAGTAGAGCAGTGGAGCAAGCGGCGCACGACGGTAAAGAAGGAAGAGTTTTGCGTAAACAAATGCAAAAAGATGCTCTAGATGATGTTGATGGAAGCTTTTTGTTCTACGGACCTGGCATCGACGACTCTGTGTGAGTATAAGAAAATTATCGAGTTTTATTTTGAATTTTTCAGTGTGCAAAACTTTAAAGCGTTTTTCTGAAACTTGTCATGTTTGAAGTCTGTGTACGCCATAACTCAAAATCTACTGGACCAATCGTTTTGAAATTTTGCACAGTACTTCTTCACATAATTCACCAGGTATTGTCGGGAAGTTTTTTTTTTTTTTTTTTTTCAAATAATTATTAATTTTACAACAAATTAGCCGATTTTTTTTAGCGAAAATCGGTTTTTTGGCTCCCAAGTGGTACGAAAAATTGAAAAGTCGAAAGAAAAAAATCCTCCCGTGGTTACCTCGAGAAACATCTCCTTTAACAAATGCATTTTGATTTTTTCGTTTCAGATGATTCTGTTGCGAGTTGTGATGTACACCGCGAAACAACTTTTTTTCGAGGCGCCTCCGGAGATTCACTGTCACTCGCTCAATTTTCAATATTTTGCAATGAAAATTTAGGAAAATATTGTTCAAATGTGGCATTATTGTATGGAAATTGAATGAATAAACTAACACTATCTGTATCGCCAAGAAAAATCTTAAAAATATGCCTTTCTCACCGAATTAACCTTAGCCCGCCCTCAAACGCGTTTTTCTTAAAATATCGTTTTTCAAAACGGCGTACACTCTCAGAGGAAGAGTTTTCAAGCTGTACGTCTCAATTTTTGACACAACATTCTTTACGCCATTCTTTATCTTGCTATGGAGACTCTTTTCTTAAAGGAGACTTTGTCCTTGAAAGCAGCGGGAGATATTAGCGGCTCAACATGAGCAGCTAGAAGAAGAGGAGGGATGCCTCTATGGACCAGGCATTGCCGATTAGCGGTAATTATAAACACATTTGTGTAAACACATTACAAAACTTTAAACGCGTTTTTCTCGAAATCACGTTTTTAAAAATGGCTGACATTCTCCTGACCGCTGTAATTAACATATCGACCTGAAATTTGGAGAGCATACTCGGAAAATATGTCTTCACGGAATGACGGATCGTTTTTTCGATAGATACATTTTTGCATTTATTATTTATCTTTTTATGCGAAAAAAACGCGAAAATTCGATTTTTTTTTAATTGCCGCCATTTTCCGAAATTGGTACTAAACGAAAAACCCACCCGTCATTCCATGACCAAAGGGTCACAGATTGATAATATGCTTTGAATTTGTGTTTCAGATCAACAAAGAGGGGACAGTGATGTCAGCCGTTTACCTCCCGCGATTTGAGGACCTGTTTTCGCGGAGCTGCAACGGCCGCCATTTTGGTTTTTTTTTTAAATTTTTAACGTTCTGTATATCATGAATAAAAGCAAGAAAAAGACCGCACTCAAAAAGCTTTACTCGTTTCCTTCAAAAAAAATAAAATGTAAACACCTGAAATATGGCACTCCAAGGACAAAGTCTCCGTTAAATCTTCCTATTTTTTCGTTAAGCCGTTAAAAAAATGAATAAAAAATAAAAATAAACGTTTAAAAATGTATTTTCTGTTCTGCATAAGTGCTTTGGATTGACATAAAGAAACCAGACTGATTAGCGTATTCGGTAATTATATAGTTTAGTGACTTTTCCTGAAAATGGCGCTGAAATTTATTTTTTGCAATTTTTGAGATTCCAAACGGAACGTCTTGGGTAATTTTGGAGTTTTTCGGTTTTGTTCAATTTTATGTAACGAATATCTTGTTCACAGTGCATTTTTATTCCGCACAGTTCTATCAACTCGAAGATACGGATGCGAATGAGAATATTGACGAAAATTCAACGCGATCAGGCGAAGCGCCTCTTCGCGAGAACGTGGAGAAGACGAAAAAAAATGAATGCGACGTCGCATTGTTAGAGCGCGGACGATATCACGCATTTTTTCAATTATTGCATCACCGAACGTGAAAAATATAACCAATGTAACGAATAATTGCTCAAAAAAATTAAACACCTGAAGCTCGAAAATTTTTACAATTTTTTCGAATGCATTTTTTTCGTAAAAAAATGTGGAACCTAAAAACCCGCCTCCCTCAACATCATTATTTACACCACAAAGAAGCGATAAATCGCGAAAAAAACATTTCGAACAATCGGAGGCCATTTTCAGGGAAAGTCACAAAACTATATAATAACTGCGTATTTTAACCATCGAAAAAAAAATCGCGAGTCAGCTATTTTTCGACGAGTGACACTGCGATGATCCCTGAATTCGTCTTATCGGTCGGAGTAATGTTTATCGCAGAAAAATATCCACCTGATCTCGAATAAAGAAGATTCTCGGGTTTGAGGTCCCTGTGGGCGATGTTCGTGTCGTGCAGATGCTTCACGGCGACGCAAATCTCGTACATTATTTGTGCAGCTTCTGAAACAAGCGGCAGATAGTGAGCAAACGCAACGAATAATCGGGGAAGATGTACGAGGTGATCTACATTCGCGATTTGATACTATAACACTCCTCGTTAGAGGCATGTTCGAGTGGAGAATAAATCCTCGCGGAACACGATTCTTATGATTTATCAGTGAGAGCGGCAGTCGCGTTGCGACGTCGTCTCGCCAAATACATCCGTATGCGCCTATATATATATAGAATGCCTATATACATAGGCATTCCACGTCATTTCAGCCAGTAAAAAAAATCCACAAATAATTTTGAAAAATCGAGTTACTTTATTGAAAAATATTCACGGTGTCGAAATTTTTCAAAAAATTCTGCCGTTTTCTCTCGTTGATTACCATTTAACATTTTTCCATTCAAATTGCTGTATCTTTGGCAGGATTCGACGTATTTACATTTGTAAAAAACGAAAATGTGCGTCTTTTTATAGCCTTCCAGAAATAAATTAATTTAGGTTTTATTGAGCAAGTCGAACGTCCGTTTCAGGGCAAAATATGCAAAAATATTTTTTTTCTCAAGGAACGACACTCGTTATTTTATTTTTGAAATTTCCCCGAATTGTGAATACGAAAAACGGATTTTTGGTATTTTTTATATTATGGGATTCCTAAACACCGTGAAGTATCAGCCATTTTTATTTTTTTATTTTTTTTTATTAATATTCGATTGAAGAGTGGAGCACTCCAAGGCTCCAATACATATGACATATATGTCATATGTATTTAAAAAATCTGGTAAACATACAGCGAGTGCTCCACAGTCTTCAATCGAATATTAATAAAAAAAATAAAAATATTAAAAATAGCTGTTACTTCACGGTGTTTGGGAATCCCATAATATAAAGAATACCAAAAATCCGTTTTTCGTATTCACAAGCCGGGGAAATTCTTAAAAATAAAATAACGAGTGTCGACCCTTGAAAAAAAAAATATTTTTGCATATTTTGCCCTGAAACGGACGTTCGACTTGCTCAATAAAATTTAAAATAATTTTTTTCTGGAAGGCTAGAAAAAGACGCACATTTTCAGTTTTTACGAATGTAAATACGTCAAATCCTGCCAAAGATAGAGCCATTTGAATGGAAAAATATTAAAAAATGGTAATCAACGAGAACAAACGTCAGAAATTAAAAAAAAATGTCGACACTCGGTGAATATTTTTCAATAAAGCAACTAGATTTTTCAAAATTATTTGTGGATTTTTTTTACTGGCTGAAAAGACGTGCATTGCCTCAGGTATGGCGAATTTTAGTGGTGGGATAAGGAACGTTTAATATTCATTATAAATGTGTGTTTTATTTTAATGTCGAACTGTTCAATAACAAAGCAAAAGAAAGAAGGGAATATTGGGATGTATTCGCTTGTGGTGTTCATCGTTCAGCTCTATCTTTCCGACTGACTGTCAACTTGTTTTTTCTCGCTCGCTTCTTTTGTCCAGTCCCTCCTTTGGTTACGGACACAAGGTTTTTTATGTTAAGGGGGTCGTCTAGTGTGTCAGATCAAAAGAGAAAACGGCCTTGCATGACTTCTTTGAAGAAAAGGAAGGTGTGCTCTATGGTCCAGACATAGCAGATTGATGGTGAGACCATTTTTTATTATGAATTATATACAACAACTTTCAAACGCGTTTTTCTCAAAACGACATTTTTTTTAAACTGCTGCCATGATATCTCAAAAACTATTTGATTGATTCTGCTCAAATTTATACAGCATCTTTAGTACATATATAACTACAAGTTGAACTAAAATAATTAAGATTGCTTCGTTAGTTTTCTTTTTATCAGCTATATAGACCCTAAAAAAATACGAAAAATTGAATTTTTTTTCTAAAGCGTAAAAAAAATTATTTTTTTGGAATTCTAACTTTATTTTAGTTCCATGTAGAGCCTCAAGTCTCACGATTAAAATTGCGTTTGGTTTTTTTATTTCAGATAAGCAGAACGGCCGGAATCATGGCAGCAGTGAAGCACCTCTTTTTATATATGTGTTCCTGTTGGGCGGTGTATCTCCGACTATATTCTATATAATGACTTCGAAAAAATCACGAAGTTTATTTAAATGTTAATAAAAATGATATACAATTTATAAATTATTTTATTTTAATGGTTTGTCAAAAAAATTCCCCAAAAAAGCATTTAAAAACGGCCTTCACACTAGACGACCCCGTTAAAGGGAGGGTAGGGGTTTGCACTTTCGAAAAATCGATTTTTTTTGTCTTCTCTTATAGTTAAACATTTCAAAAATATAATCCCAAAATTTCAAGTCAATCAGAGCAAAACTCTCGAAGTTATTGACTATTTAGTCCCGCTCCTCTAACACTGTAGCTCCGACTTCTCTAAACTTCAAACGCGTTTTTCTCGAAACCACTTTTTTAAAGTCCGTGTTCACTGCCATTTGAAAACTACATGACCGATTTATTTCAAACTTGGTACACACTTTCTACATATAAAATACCTCCCCCCAAGCCCCAACGGTTAGTTTGAGATTTTCTTTTACATTGAGGGGGTTTTCCACCCCCAAAATGGCGGAATCTTTTGTGAAAAATAGCATTTTTCACTTTACATGACCACCAAAAATTTATAAAAGAAAAAAAAAGTTATCAAAGACCGTTGGGGGGAGAATTTGATGATACTTTGACTAAATTTTAATGGTACTTGATTTCAGATAATTTCTAGCTGAGATACAGTGAACACCGCAAATCGTGTTTTTCCAAAGGCGTTCTTGGAAAAGCTTTGTCACCGGCTTGTTTGTGGATATTTTTGCGTTCAAATTTCACGGAATGTTCTTGAAATGACACTTAACAATGTACAAAAGGTTTCAATAAATTTACTCTATCCATATAGATGAAAAAATCGCAAAAAAGTGTTTTTTTTTTCGCGCTGAAACCCGAACCCTGCCCTTAATGAATCGTTTCGCTTCTTAAAATTGTTAACTTGAACATATGCATTTTGTCGATCACACACACACACACACACACACACACACACACACACACACACACACACACACACACACACACACACACACACACACACACACACACACACACACACACACACACACACACACACACACACACACACACACACACACACACACACACACACACACACACACACACACACACACACACACACACACACACACACACACACACACACACACACACACACACACACACACACACACACACACACACACACACACACACACACACACACACACACACACACACACACACACACACACACACACACACACACACACACACACACACACACACACACACACACACACACACACACACACACACACACACACACACACACACACACACACACACACACACACACACACACACACACACACACACACACACACACACACACACACACACACACACACACACACACACACACACACACACACACACACACACACACACACACACACACACACACACACACACACACACACACACACACACACACACACACACACACACACACACACACACACACACACACACACACACACACACACACACACACACACACACACACACACACACACACACACACACACACACACACACACACACACACACACACACACACACACACACACACACACACACACACACACACACACACACACACACACACACACACACACACACACACACACACACACACACACACACACACACACACACACACACACACACACACACACACACACACACACACACACACACACACACACACACACACACACACACACACACACACACACACACACACACACACACACACACACACACACACACACACACACACACACACACACACACACACACACACACACACACACACACACACACACACACACACACACACACACACACACACACACACACACACACACACACACACACACACACACACACACACACACACACACACACACACACACACACACACACACACACACACACACACACACACACACACACACACACACACACACACACACACACACACACACACACACACCGCAGTTCGTATTAGCATCTCGCGTAATCCGCCTGTAGGCGACATATTTCGCATACTTTCGACGAACAATTACCGTTCTCTCACGGTTCGCACGATTGCGGACAAACGTTTGTGCCCAACTCATCGTATATCTGTCAGAACGTCGAGCGCCGATTGCGACATCGAGAGTTCTTCATCAGACGCGTTCGAGGCCATTAAAATTCAACGAAACTCTTCGCAAACTCACCTCTTTCCGTGAACGCTCCGTCCTGATTGTCCTGTATTCTTTGAAAAAGCTCGCCACCCTCCATGCTGCAACGAGACACAAACAATTGGATCGGTCAGTCGATCGGACACGATATCGCGACGAGCCGTCGGGATAAAATTACAATTCGACTTTCCGTCGCAAATATTCGGAGACATAATTCACTTTTTTTTGGGTGCTTGGTCAGTTGTTCTCCGCGTCATAGGCAGTGGCGTAGCCAGAATTTTTCTGGGGCAAGCTGAGGGGAGCCGGCCTGACGAAAAAGTGGTTTAATTAAAAATCGTCTCGTTTTAAGGCGGCATGCGACAGGTCCAAAAAAGCGAAAATTTGTTTTTTTGCACAAATCGCACAAAAATGCGTGCGTGTTATATGGACCCGGTGTAAATCGTACTTGAATTTTTAAACGCGTTTTTCTTCAAACTGTATTTTTTTGAACTGAGAAAGTCGGAAAAAAATGACGAAACTTGGAATTTTTTCCAAGTTTGATTTTTAAAAGCGTGCCAAAAAATCATTTTTCGATATTTTTACTTTAATCTAGTTCCGGCGATAGCCTCGGGTCTAAGAATTAAATTGCCGTTTGATTTTTTCTTCAGTTAACAAAACCTCCGGAATTATTGCAGCCGTAAACCAACTTTTTTTATACATGAGTCTCTTCCGAAGGGTGTAAACTCGATTCAACTCGTTATTTACGTTTGATAAAATTCTGAGGGACTGTAAAAATGTTAATAAATGTGTGGTAAAAATTCGAAGATAGTGTGTTTTAAAGGTTTATAAAAAAAAAAATCCCAAAAAAGCCAAAAAAATTGCTGTCACATGGGATGACCCCCTTAAAATAAAAATCACATGATAGTCGATAGCCACTTAAGGCACATAAAATATGAAGCTTCAATCACACGTTCATGTTGACAGTAATATCAAATTCTCTCAATACCTTCAAAAATAATCAACTAATTTTTTAAGGTATTGCATAATCCAGTTACCAGTCTTTAAATTTTACTTTCAGTGGGTACTCAATTTAATAAGTAATTTATCTTTTTCTTCAAATCGGCCCAACACTTATTCAGTTAGAATTTTTGGTAATTCTTTAGATAAGTGACTTTCCCGAAAAATTAGTTTGTTTGGATTTGTTTGGGTTATTGTTCGACCAATTCCAAACAAACTGACCCAAACAAACTCATTTTTCGAAAAAAATCACTTATCTAAAGAATAACCGATTTTTTTTTAATATCGTTCCTTATGTTCAACATTGACATATGAGAGAATCGTTCCTGAAGCATTGTGCTTCTAAGTTTATATAAGTTAGGGCAGTACTTCTTTTTGATATGCTTTCGTAAACTTCCAGCATGTATTTAATCATTTTTCAGTAGAAGTATATTTTTCATGACCATTGCTTTAGCTTCTAAGGCCGGGGTATCAAGTATTAAGGGGTATTCTCACTTTAGATGCTAAGAAAGGCTATTTTCATTAATTTTTTTGATAGGTCTACATTATAGATATCGATATAAAAGTTGTTACATTTAATAAATACACTTTCGAAATACATTGTAAAAAATGTAATCTTTTAAGTCACTATTTATAGACGAAAATGGTAGTTAAAAAAATGTCTTAAAAAAATCGTAGGTCTGCGCTGGCGATGAAATCTCGGAGATGGATCAACCGAAACAAAAAAATCAAATGGTTTTAGATTCAGTATGTTAATGGCTATAGCGCATACCATACGATTTTTGATAAATGCAAAAATAACAAAATGGCGATCATTTTTCGAAAAAAAAAAAAAACAAAAAAAGTTTTTTGACAACAAAAAAATAGTAAATATCAAAATTTGAAAAACCCTTGATATGCGCTATAGCTGTAAAGAATATGTGGTTAAAATTGCACAAGGATCGGTTCAGCAGTTTCGAAAATTTTATCAACAAGCCGTCGAAAAACGTTGTTTCAAGAAAAACGCGTTTAAAGTTTGTTTGGGTTACATGAATACCTGAAATTAAAAAAAAATGTATTTCGAAAGTGTATTTATTAAGTGTAACAACTTTTGTATCAATATCTATAATATAAACCTATTAAAAAATCACGAAAATAGTATTTTTTTAGCGTCTATAGTGAGAAGAGCCCTCAAGATTAAAAAAAAATTATTGATGAAATCCTCTCCGTTCTTCATATCCAATTTCACGAATTCGTCAACTGCATGAGCCAAGAGTAGATCCTCAAATCGGCATTTCAAATCGACAATGGTATTATCTATTACTTGGTAGTAAATGTTGATCGTCCAGAATTATTCTGGTCGTGTATCGGCCGGCAAATCTAATCTATTGCTTTTGCCCTCAGTGAACTTAATCGTGAAATTCGAATATCTATTTCATTTACGTAACGAAATAGCTACTTTATACAGGTTACGAAACACGACCAAGAAAATAGTTCAAGTTTTATTATATGATTTCTTTGTGCTCCCTTGGGTGAAACAAATCAGATTAATGGATTATTTAAATTTACTTATTTTGGAATGATTTTTTTCTGGGAAGGCACCGGGATTTCTTATGGGGGCGTGCTCACCCCTGCCCTCGCCGGGCTACGCCAAAGTTCACGTGGGTTTTTACTCCCATAGAAGGATACGCGTGTTGTAAATGAATTCTCTCAGTTATAGTCTTTCGATGGATCGCAGGTGAATGCGCGAATTCTATTACTCTCCTGACGTCGTTCAAGCGCATCTTTCTCTCTCTGCGGTGCCCTCTCGTGTGATAAGATACACCATGACTCACCATTCCATGACGACGAGTAAACACTTGTTGCCGCTGTACGTGTTCTCGTAGACATCCTTGACTTGAACGATGTGCTTGCATTTGGAGGCTCTCCAGTGCAGCTCAACCTCGCGGCGTGCCTTCGTACAATCGTGGAGTACCTGCGAATGTGACAATAATCTATTTAGAAATGAAATACGAAACGGCAATAAGTTGTGTAAAGGTCTTTGGTAATTGCTCCATTAGCGACGAGAGTCCTCGACTCGAGGACGCATCAGCGTTGGGACAAAAGTAAAAAACGACCAAAGAAGAATCAACGACAGTCACAGTGGTCGATTGTCGATGTGTCGTAATTTCGTGAAAATCCGTCAGATCGACAATGACTCCGTCGTTTCCGTATTCTCGATTAGAACGGTCATTTAAAAAATGTCGCCTTTAATGAGCTGGCGTGTCGGACGACAACGGCGCACGCGGCACTCGATGTATACTCGGCTGTGACGTCACGCAAAAGATTCCAAGCATTCTCGCGAACGTCGAGTGCTTTATCGAATGCTCGCTCCTTCTCGTATTTAACACCTTTGAAAGATACATCGTTTATACATAATTTATCATCGATGCTCGCGATCTCGAAATTACACGAAATTCATGTGACGACTCGAGCGCCGTTTGCCTTTGTTGGTTCAACTGCACCGTATCCGTTGGTTATGTGGTTCTCGAACATCCGTAGTGTGTATGTATGATTTCCTCTTTTACGCATTGCCAAACCCGATCACTAATATGTCGTTACTACTCTTTTTTTCTTGGTTTTTTTCAACCGTACAAGCTTGTCCTTTTTTACGTGCTCCACCCGCCCCTCCCCTTCGTTCTATCGAAGATTCCACCCCCTCCCCCCCCATACCGACCATTCCACAACTCCCCCCCCCCCCATATCGACCATTCCGCAACCCCCCTCGATCATTCCACACTCCCCCCCTCCCATTCCACACCACCCCGTGCGGCCGCAGCCGACTCCCCCCCCCCCCCTGTATCGTGTTCGCCATGGCATATCTGCCATGAGCACAGGGAAACTGCGAAAAACCTATACCGTAACAACCGGTTTGAAGTTCGCCTCCCAGTCACGGAACTTTCGCCGAAAAATGTCGAAGAAAAACATTTCACGACGAAAGTGACGCGACTGGGATTCGAACCTGCAACCTTCCGATCCGCTGGCCAGCACGCTAACCACTAGACCAAAGCATCGGGACTATTGTCGTTACTATTTATCATCCATACTGCTGAAGAAACGAAATTATCGAGATCCCTCAAACGAGCATTGTGTCGCAAGAGAACGTATTCCTTTTTTTCCCACTTTTTATTGTTATTATGATCGTTGTTCAACTGCTGATTCAATGCTATCGAAAGAGCGGGGAGGGGGCGCACCTAGTTTTTTTGGCAAGTTCAACGAACCCTGGGCGTGCGAAGGTCCGGACAGAGTATGGCTTTCCGACTTGCGATTGTGTACCACGCGCTCACACGTATTCTCATCGGCACAAAAATCGACGGACTTTTTCTTCTTCTTGTAGCGCGGCTTTTTATTTTTCTTCTGTATTGATCAATATCGTTAGCCTCGAACGAGTTTCGCAATAGCTCGAAAATTTCTCTCTCGCGTCAAAACGCCACGGTCACTGAAAACTATGCGACCTACTTTTTTCTTTTTTTTTATTCTTCGTGGAATTTCTATCGTTGAGATCTGAGATCGAAAGACGTTGGCTCGGATTGAAGCGATTGGCTGATTCACTCGTCCCGATATTACGCATTGTTTGGCCGCGCGGATTTTATTTCTTCGGATGCGGTATTGAGATATTTTTTAAAATATCGATTCTTGGTTTTCGACGGATTCTTAAGGGGTTAGGCCACTCTAGAGACCGAAAAAATAGGCTTTTTGGGGATTTTTTTTCAGAAAAATTACAAAAGAAATCGAGATTACAAAAAAGGGTGTTTATCATACATATCAGTGACTGTATACAATAATTTTTTTGAAGCTATTTATTTTTTAAATGGCGACTGTGCAGCGTTTATCTCAAAACTGCATTTTTTAAGTTGGCCGGAAACATAACTCAGACAATTTTCAACCAATTCACTTGAAATGTTGAATATATCTTGAAAAATACATTGTCTATGGAAGTACGTAGGATTTTTTTTATATTGCATAGTTAATTTGTTATTAGCAATTATCTGACGATTTTTTAGGCAAATTTTTGGAGTGAAAAATTTGCCTGAAAAATCGTCAGATAATTGTTAATAACGGTTTTTCAAACCACCGTCATTTTGTCAATTTTGATTTTTTAAAAACTCCATAGCAAGACAGCGGCTTTCATACTGATTAATAATCTTTGCCACAACCGTACACACCTTAAGGACTTCCTTTTTTTCGAAGACATTTTCAACCGTTAAAAAAATGTAATAAAATAAAAATAAACGTTTAAAAATTTATTTTCTGTTCTTCACGACTGCTTTGATTTGACATAAAAAATCAGACTGACTAGCGTGTCAACCATTGAAGAAAAAAAATGCGAAAATCAGCTATTTTATATAGTATTTTTATCGAAGGATTTTTTTCCCGATGTATACTTTCCATTTGATAAACGAAAAATACAGATTTTTTTTGCAAAATGAAGACGCATTTTAAACCCCTTCCCTTTTTTTCAATAGGATATTTCGGAAATTTCTTCGATTAACCATAGGATAAACTAATATACTAACGAAATCTGATTTTTTTATATTAAACAATCTGGTTCAGGAGGGCACTGTTCACCGCAAATACGTTTTCGAGAGGTGCTTCCCTGACATCGGCTGTAACTCGATTATATTTAAATATTTTTACACAAAAAAAATTAGTGTGTTCTTCAGATCATACTTTTTCAAATATCTAATTTTTGTGGAAATTTATCATCACGACTTTCTCAAAAATAATCCCAGAAACAAGCTGTTTTCGACTGTTACAACTAGGCATAACCCGTCAGCGGGCTACATCTACCTAGGTGGGTAAAAAAATTGCATTTTCCAGAAATATTTTTATTCGATGATATCACCCTTTTAGCTATAATCTCCGAAAATTTCATTGAAATATTCCTCAAATTGAATGAGCTACAGCTTCTAACAGTCTGCCGGGCGCGCGGTAGCAGCACCATACTTCAAACTTTAAACGCCTTTTTCTCGAAACACTGTTTTCTATATCGATGGACATGATATCTCGAGAACCACTTGACGGATTGTTCCCAAATTGACAGGAGATACGACGAGAAAGCATTTAAAGGTCGTTGACGATTTCACTTTTTTTAAAAATCGATCTTCATTTTTAACAGCTAAGTAAAAATGACGCCTTTTTTCATAGATTTCGTATGCTCGAGTATCAATTTGTCGCCACATCGTTAAAAAAATGATGAATAAAAATCGTTGATTTTCAACGACTCGTATTTATTGTCAACTTGACTATCCCGTTTGGTCTTTAGATTTCAGATGGAAAGTGTCCACCGAACGTTGGGAAAAAAATCTTATCACCTGCCATGTTATCTTATCATGGCCAGGTTTTTGTTATTTTTCTGTATTTATTGGTGATTTTGCTTAAGGCGGAATATACATTTAGACGGGTAAAAATTGAGCAATTTTGGGGGATTTTTTAAACTAAGAAATAATTATTCTACATTTATCAAACGGTAGGTATACTTTAACAGTATATTCAAGTATATAGAACAATTTTCAAAAATTCATTTATCATCAAATCATCAAAATGGCGGAGCTGTGGCAGTGTTACAGCAAGGTTGCCGCGGTAGTTGCAACTCTGCGTGCAGTCTAGCTTGCAATAGACTTCGATTTGCAAAAAAAAATCGAAAAAAAGTTCAGTTTGAACATGTATAGTTTCTATTTGACAGTAATCAAAACGAAGAAAATGCAAATTTGAGAGAATGGCACGCGTTTACAACAAACAAACAAAATTTCACCCAAAATTTCTGTACAATTTGGATTAGAAAAGTCGGTTTTAATAATTTTCCAGAAACAATTCTCGTCAAGTAGAAATATTATAAATATTTCTACCAAGTTTTAACTCAATCGGCTTAATAGATTTTGAATAATACTGCACGTCAATTTCGAAAATGCAGTTTTGAGAAAAACGCGTTTGAATTGAACGAAAAATTTCGTTAAATTTAAGAATTTGAATAAATTTAAGAAATTTAAGGAAAAGAACTTAAGAAAAACGCGTTTGATTTTAACGCGGAATTTAAAGAAAAAAATATTGCGAATAAAAAGTAATTTTCTTTTCCGTTAAATTCAGCACAAATTAAAAATAGACCGTTTCAGGGTTGACGAAGCCGAATTGGAAATCACAAAATGATTAATAGCATTATTGGAGATTAAAATGATAAAAAACTTTTCAAAAAAATATGATTAATTCGTAAAAAAATAGAAGGAAAAATGGGCCCAAGATGGGACTAGTCTTAAAAATCATAGAATGGGTCACTCTATTTTAGAGAATTTTTTTTCTTTAATCAAATAAGACAACCATCTTTTAATAAAATAGTTTTCACTTTAGAAGCAAAAAAAAAACGTTGACATTGATAATTGATCATTTTTTAATATTTTTTAACGAAAGTATGCTTCAAAATGAAAAAGAAATGATATAGTGTCATTCGTCGATATCTCAATTAGTTCAGGAGTTATCAGCGTTTAAACGTTTTCAAAACTTCCGAAATCGACATTTTTGGAAAATTATAACCCCCAAAAGCGAAGAGATAAAAACTAAAAATTGGTGTGGATATTCCTCTCATGGGGTACAATTTTCCAAAAAAAAATCCGGAAAACTAAAAATGGCCGGAGTCACGGGCTAAGTGAAATGGCGTGAATGTTCCATTTATACTTTTATCGTTTAAAAAGAAAAAAAAATCGATTTATCAATATATGTACCTTTGCGTTAAAAAAATACGTATCTTTTTCACCAACTGTTTCCCAAAAAAAATATTCGTAATTTGGCCATTTTTTCGACCCTCTAGGTAGATGTAGCCCCTCAAGCTCGAAAAGCGACTGATTTCGATCGCGGTATTGATCGCTATTCCGTAATCGTGCTTATCTTCTATCTAGCCTCTTCCGCGGATTGCTTTCCCCCAAGGTCCAATTTAGTCCCCGAGTTCGTCGTGATAGGACAAAAGTAAGAAAGAATAAAAAACAAGGAAGGAGTCAGCTCGCGTAGCGTAACGTTGAATGAGAAATAGTAAGCGGGATATATAAATAGCCCGTGACTCTCGTGTGAGCCGAACTCAGTTGGGGGGATATCGTCCCTCCTGCTGCTCCCTTATATTCTCTTTCTTGCTCATTCTTACGATTCCGCCTCAACGCAAATTGTACCTACCTATACATACGCGCACTCAACGATTCGACTCGACTTTGGGCACAAATCAAAGAAGCGAATAAGTCTCTTTGTGGCGGCTAGGCAGGCCCGGGGCTATGAGGCTAATCGAAATGAGAAAGTTGACTGAAATCCCGAAAAATAACATTTGCAAATCGAACGTTTGGTGCAGGGATCATCACAGTGTAAAACGTTTAAAAAAATCGATATTTTTTGCATTATAGGATAGTGTAGACGGTTATAAACATGCCATTAAATTTTTGGGGCGAAGTTCGAATAATTTCCGACGCTACAGCCTTTCTTAGAGAAAGTGATTCGAGCGGCATTCCGCACTCGAAACTTTAAGAACGAGCGCGCGCTCTTGATTTCTATAGATTTTGTTCGAATTTCAACCAGACATTGTTCATATAATTATGCACGTTTGAGTGAAATTTCAGAACAGTCGACTATTTAGATTGGGAGATAATGGGTTTTAAAATTACAACTTTTAACACTGCAGGGTCTGCATTGAAATTTAGACAGAGTAATTTACCGTAAAAAATATTTGTGCTCTATAATAAGAAGACTCTATATAAACAAATTATTTTGATGCCGTACAACTTTTTTTCCCAATAAAACATACATTTTTTATATGCGTAAGCGTTTCATTCTTTCCGTCTAAATCGCACCTGCGTTGGATGAAATAAATATACTTTTTGAAAAGTCCACAGAAACCGATATGTCTACTTCAAAGTACATTGTTTCCAGATTATAAAACCATTTTTTGGTCAATAATTACAAGAGTTACAGCGATTTTTGTAAAAAAATATCATTTTTCACGTTTTTTTTGCATGTTTAACGGAGACTTTGTCCTTGAAAGCAGCGGGAGATGTTAGCGGCTCAACATGAGCAGCTAGAAGAAGAGGAAGAATGCCTCTATGGACCAGGCATTGCCGATTAGCGGTAATTATAAACACATTTGTGTAAACACATTACAAAACTTTAAACGCGTTTTTCTCGAAAACACGTTTTTAAAAATGGCTGACATTCTCCTGACCGCTGTAATTAACATATCGACCTGAAATTTGGAGAGCATACTCAGAAAATATGTCTTCACGGAATGACAGATCGTTTTTTCGATAGATACATTTTTGCATTTATTATTTATCTTTTTATGCGAAAAAAACGCGAAAATTCGATTTTTTTTAAATTGCCGCCATTTTCCGAAATTTGTACTAAACGAAAAACCCATCCGTCATTCCATGACCAAAGGGTCACAGATTGATAATATGCTTTGAATTTGTGTTTCAGATCAACAAAGAGGGGGCAGTGATGTCAGCCGTTTACGTCCCGCGATTTGAGGACCTGTTTTCGCGGAGCTGCAACGGCCGCCATTTTGGTTTAAAAAAAAAAATTTTAACATTCTGTTTATCATGAATAAAAGCTAGAAAAAAACCGCACTCAAAAAGCTTTACTCGTTTCCTTTAAAAAAAATAAAATGTAAACACCTGAAATATGGCACTCCAAGGACAAAGTCTCCCTTAAATTTAATTTTTGATTTCTAACCAATATCCTTGTATTAAACAAGGTTTAAATTATACCCCACTATTTTTTTTTCATATCGCTCAATGCATTATTTCATTATTTATAACAATTTAAAAACGCCTGGGTCCCATGGACCCAGTATGACTACAACGTGATTCTAGCTAAGTGTGACTACTAAGGGTTAATATTTATAACGCAAATATTTTTTTATGATAAAAGTTTTTAACTTTAGGAACACGATAATTATTATTTTCTCGAAATATTGAACAGTACTGTTCTGCGGTGTTGCTTCTTATTATAGGGGACAAATATTCTTTACGGAGAATTATTCTGTCTTCACTGAACGTTTTTAGGAAAACTGAATAGTAAAGGCAATCCAAACTTTTTTCACTCGTTCCCTAACTAGTTTGCTATCTAAACATATATTTTTTTCAACATTTGTAAGCACAATAGAACGGTACGACGAATGATGTGACCTGACTTTCGGTGAATGCAGACCCTGCAGTGTTAAAAGTTGCAATTTTAAAACCCATTATCTCCCAATCTAAATAGTCGAATGTTCTGAAATTTCACTCAAACATGCATAATGATATGAACAATGTCTGGTTAAAATTTGAACAAAATCTATAGGAATCAAGGGCGCGCGCTCGTTCTGCCTTCAACGCGTTTTTTCTCGAAATGTCGTTTTTCAAAACGATGTACGCTCTCAAAGGAAGAGTTTTCAAGCTATTCGTTTCAAATTTTGACACAACATTCTTCACGCCATTCTTTATCTTGCGGAAGCTTTTTTGGAAATCTTCATGTTTCAAAAAATGAAAAAGTGTCAAAAATTAGGCTAAATTCGACACTTTTTTTCAAACCGCTGCCATTTTGTCGATTTTGAGGGGGAAAAACCTCCATAGCAAGATAGCGGCTTTCATACTGATGAAGGGGCTATACCAGTGTGACACTTTCAAAAAATCGATTTTTTTGCCTTTTTCGACAGTTTATACTTTTAAGAATATCCTGTAAAAATTTCAAGGCCGTATCTCTAATCGTTTAATCTTGCAAAAATCGATAGTTAAATCTTTAAACGCGTTTTTCTCGAAATGGGATTTTTTAAATTTGCTGACATTGTAACTCAAAGAGCAATTATCCGATTGATTTGAAATTTGAACTGAGTACTCTTGAATATATTTACTCTACAATGACATAGGATATTTTTGATTGAATGAAAATTGACGATTTGGCATTGAAAAAAACGACCATTTTATAGGCAAGAAAACAGACTTTTTGTCATAACTACGCCATTTTGTTAGATTTTGATATTTTTCGAAAATCCTACGTCATTGTACAGGAAATACCTTCCAGTTTAACGAATTTTTTTTCCTTTTTCGGTTTCAGCTACTCAATCGGCCGGAATCATGTCAGCAGTGGAGGAACTTTTTTTTTGCGCCTCCGAAGGCAGAGCATAAGTCGCTTGGTTCTCAAAATTGTTCTATGAAAAAATTATGTAATATAGGTAAAATATAGCCAAATATATTCTTTATTTTCCGAAACATTTAATTGAGTACTTTTCTTCCAAAAAAATCCCGAAAATCACCCAAATTTTCAACGTTCACACTGGTATAGCCCCTTAATCATCTTTAAAAAAAAATCGGATAATATTCACGGCCACAACATTGTACACCGTGAGGATTCCTTTTTTTCGAAGACATTTTCAACAGTTACAAAAAATGTAAAAAAAAAATAAAAATAAACGTTTAAAAATTTATTTTTCGTTCTTCATGAGTGCTTTGATTTGATATAAAAAAATCGGACTCGTGACGTCCTTATGGACGGTCACGAGTCCGATTTTTTACGATTACGAAACGCAATTGGGGGGGGGGGGGGTCGGCCAGGCGTTACGGTCTACGTACGTAGGCGGGGGGGGGTCCAGGTTTGCGTTACGTCACGATTTTAAAACTGCCAGAAACAGCCAAATTTCTGCATGTTCAACTTTTTAATTTAAACCTCGAGTGCAATTTTACCGTGGACAGCTCACAGCTTTCTATACGCAATGTCAATTAAGGGCAAAAATCACTGGGCAAGAACTTGCACAGTAGCTGTCCCACATCCCCCAAGCAAAATTTGAAGGACATTTTTTAAAATAATTCTTGAAAGTACATGTATTGAAAAATATGTTGGCAACATTTTTATTGATAAGTCCGAAAATTGACGGAGTTATAGTCACTTTAGTGAGAACAGATAGCACGACCGGTTAGTGGCCTCAGTCCCTACAGGTGTAGCATCATTTACAATAGATAAAGTACAGGCTCTTATTATTTTGTGAACTATCGTGAAAATAAAGAACCGTCATATCGCCCGCGACTAGATACTTCAATGTAAGTATCAATATTCTAGAAAAAATCGTAACTTTATATCAAGAAACACGGAACGAAAACTTTGAACGCGTTTTTCTCGAAACTAGTTTTTTCGACCTTGTCCGAGCGAATACTTAAAAACTTATATGTACATGAAGTTTGCATCGTTGCTATCCAACGGTTTCATTTTTTTTTTCGATTTTGTTTGGTTGGTCCCCGTGGCCGTAAATATTTTTTATTCATTTTACCATATTTTTTTAGCAACTAGAGCCGAACTGACCAAGAAAAAATAGGAAATTACAAAATCGAAAAAAAAAATGAAACCGTTGGATAGCAACGATGCAAACTTCATGTACATAAAACTTATCAACCGATTTTCAATTTTTTAAAAAACATTTTTGTAATCGCAGTGACTAAGGCTGTACGTATACGCGTTTTTAACACTTGATAATTACTATTTTTAAAGACTGCTTGAATACAGAAAAAGGGCCTTGAAAATAGAAAAAAATGTTCAAACTGTCGGCATTATGTAAAAAACAAAACAAAATAAAAAAGGCTACACGTAACGATAGCTACAGTTGTCTAGATATCGATAAATTGTTGACTTTCAATTTACAGATAACCTTTCATAAAGATATCGATGGGACAATGAAGAGAATTTTTTTTTCTGTCGTCAAATCAAGGCATATATCTCGGTTAATTTTCAAGATTATGTCATAAAAATTGGTATCAAATTAGATGAATATATACTTCATAAAATGAGTATAAACCCGATCCTTTCATAATTAGTTATGTCTATGAAAAAAATCGCAATTATTGACGACAAAGCACCCGTTACGTAACGGAATAGGGCGGGGTCTGGCCAAGCGTTACGGTCCCGTTACGTGGGGGGGGGGGGGGGGGGGGGGTAAAAATTGGGAAATTTTGCGTTGCGTAATTTATGGACGGCCCCCTAGCGTATGTTGACCATCGAAAAAAAAAGCGAAAATGTAACGACCCGCTACACTGTGATGATTCCTGAAACGAAGCGTAAGTGCATACTCATTCTGGATCATCATCAACGTGGCAACACGTCCATTATCGTCCAATCACCTTGAGAGCGTATTTTTCTCTGGTCTTTTTGTCGTAACACTCGACGACTTTTCCATTGATACCGAGCCCGAGAACATGATTGCTGATCTCGTAATCTTCGGTGATGGGTGTCTCCTTGGGTAATCGACCGTCGATTCTGCTACAGGGATGCTCCATTTTCACCGACTCGTTGGCCAATCTCGTGCAGCGTTTAACGTTCTCCTTCAACTTCCCCGCAATTTCTACCTCCGAGGTATCGCTGCGCTTCCTCTTGCTCGATTCCGGCAGCTCCTGCTGTTTCTTCGGCTCGACTACCTCGACGGTCCTCTGGGCGCTCGGCCTCTTTGGTTTCCTGCGAAGAGAACACCACAATTTAGTGGGCCGCGCTCGCGGGTTTCCACGCACAATGAGAAACAATGGTCGAAGAGAGAAACGGCCGCGGTATTTCGCAATGAGAAACAACCTCGTTAAAATGACTTCTTTTTTTACTTTAATCACTTTTAATCGTTTTTTCGAGCCGGTATACCGGTTCGAAAATTCATCGATTGTGCTCTTCTCTCTTCGTGTATGTGCGTGTACGGTACGTATGACGCGATCCTCGGTGCATAGAAATACATATTGCGGGTGTGTGAATTCGAAAAGACGAGAAGATTTTTCAACGACAAACGTTCTCGTACGTAAACGGTGCATCGATGAAAAATAAGTGAGCGTGCCGAAGCTTTGTGCAACGTGCGAGAAAGCGGAAAAAACGAAGATCCCGAAAGCCCGAGTTAAGGGGGAAGGTACCTTTGTAAATTTTTTTTGCATTTATTTCCTACATCTTCCGGAAAAGAAGGAGAGCAAGAGAATGTTGAATTAGAAGGACAATTGTATGGTCTAGGTATCGCCGATTGAAAGTAAACACGAAATTTCTATGATTTTACAGTACTTAAGGCCTTAGGCCACTCTAGAGGCCGAAAAATAGGCTTTTTGGGGATTTTTTTCTCAGAAAAACTACAAAATAAATCGAGATTACAAAAAAGGGTGTTTATCATACATATCAGTGACTCTATGCAATAATTTTTTTGAAGCGATTAATTTCAAAATGGCGGCTGTGCAGCGTTTATCTCAAAACTGCGTTTTTTACGTTGGCCGGAAACATACCTCAATTTTCAACCGATTCACTTGAAATGTTGAATATATCTTGAAAAATACATTGTCTATGGAAGTACGTAGGATTTTTTTTTTTACATTGCATAGTTTATTTTTTATTTGCAATTATCTGACGATTTTTAGGCAAATTTTTCACTTTCCAAAAATTTGCCTAAAAAATAGTTAATAACAAATGAACTATGCAATATAAAAAAAATCCGACGGAATACCATAGACAATGTATTTTTCAAGATATATTCAACATTTCAAGTGAAACGGTTGAAAATTGTCTGAGTTATGTTTCCGGCCAACGTAAAAAATGCAGTTTTGAGATAAACGCTGCACAGCCGCCATTTTGAAATTAATCGCTTCAAAAAGATTATTGTATACAGTCACCGATATGTATGATAAACACCCTTTTTTGTAATCTCGATTTATTGTCTAGTTTTTCTGAAAAAAATCCCCAAAAAGCCTATTTTTTCGGCCTCTAGAGTGGCCCCTTAACACTTTGAACGCGTTTTTCTCGAAACGATGTTTTTAGACACGGTCATATGCGTAGCGCCTCGACCGATATTTTTTCTTCATATTAACGCAATTTTTAAAAAAATCACTATTTAAAAAATACCCCTACGTACTGGACTAGTTTTTTATATCTACTTTCAAAATATTTTTCGTTTTTGGTTCTAGCTTGAAAATTATGACATGTGCGAATACGCCCGTAGAGGACTATGAAAAAAAGGAGTTTCTTTCATCGACTACTGCGCCACAATTTTCTTTCAAAATAATTGGAAAAAAAAATTCTTTTACTTTAAGACTTGTACTAACATGTATAAAAAACCAAATTTAAAAATATTGTTTTGTTTTTCTTAAATAAATGATCAAAAATGACCTTTGGTTTTGCCCTGACAAAGGTATATTCCCCTTTAACCGAATATTTAGCGTTATTAGATTACGTTGAAGCTTACATCGTTGGAGCGCAAGAATATATGTATATATTTATATTTTTTTTTAAATAATTATTTGAGGCTTTTTGGCACATTAAATCGGCCTAAAAAGTTGAGTAATTAAGACGGTCATCCCATGTGACAGGTCCAAAAATAGAAAAACATTTTTTTGCACAAATTGCAAAAAATGTGGGCGTATTATATGGACCTGGCATAGCAGACTAATAGCGAGTCAACATTTTCTTTGTGTAAATCGTACGCGAACTTTTAGACGCGTTTTTCTCAAAACTATATTTATCAAATTGACTTCCATGATATCTCAAAAACTATTGAACGGATCTCGCTCAAATTTTAATGGTATAGTCAGCCGTGTATAGTTTTCACCCAACTAGAATATTTCTGATATCGGGGATGATACGATATCTGTGGCCCCTAATTCTGACCACGCAGCCTTGATATTTGACGTAAAATAAGACTTTTTTCAAGAGTGGTGAAAATCGAAATTCGACCCTTGAGATGGTGAAGCGGATTTTAAAGTTTTTATGAGACAGCATTTTTTGTCAGATTTACTTGCAACTTGGCATAAATACTCTACAATACAAATAATTGAACACGTATTTCAGCATTTCCTAAAATTCGACTCTCAATAGGGTAAACGGGGGTGTTAAGGATGTATGGCAGCTACTGCAGAGTCGTTACAGAACTGATTATGCAATTTGCAAAAATCGCATTTAAAGACTAAATAAAATAATTGTAATATTCATTAAAGCTAAAAAGGAGATTTACCACAGCTCAAAGTAAAACATGCGGTACAGAAAGAAGAATTTTCAATTTTTAACTGCAAATTTAGTTGTTGATTTGATGTATGTTTTCCCTGACGTTGTCGTGGTTACGACATACGAGCTAAAGAAATACGAAAACGGTCCCATTTAACTCGCAATATCTCGCAAAATATATGGGCACATGTCGATTTTTTATTTTTACCGTATCATGCATATTACAGCGATACCGCACAAAAGTTTTTTTTACAAAAGAGTACTCCGGAAATACCTTTTTTGCCAATGTAAAGGGAATTTTGGACGTACAGTCCTATGTTCCCCGTGTTAAATGACCCAACTTTGAATTCGTTTATCTCAGCATTCACGTGGGCAAATTTTGTTTTTTTAATCTCAAAAAGTTCTCGATATTTTCCTTTACAATATCAGTGAGTTTCAATTCGAACAGTAGTAAATGACTTAGTTGCCATACATCCTTAAAGTTTGTGTGAGACAACATATTTGTTTGTCGGATTTACTTGAAACTTGGCATAAATACACTAAAACACAAATGATTAAACACGTATTTCAGAAATGTCCTAAAGTTAACCTTTAACCCTTATGTACATACCCGGGTACCCACCTCCTCATATTTTTGCTTATAACTTGAATAAAAAATTTAATCACGACCTGAAGCCTTCAAATCCCCATTATTTGACTCTTTGAGAATTTAAAAACACGCTGGTAATTTTTTTTTCAGATTTTTTTAACCTAAACTAATTGACGTTAAAGTACATGTGCTTAGCGGCACACCCGATGAAAAATGATGTTTTGACTCAGGAATTAATTAATATCACTGATGAATATTTCATTGTGGGAACAGGGATTAATGAATAAGCAGTTACAATAATTTTCAAGGTAAATTGGAATATATTCACATTTATTTAGCCCATTTCACGCTACTATCCTCACTACTTCAATTTTGAACATCTGCCGATCGCCGAAGGGCAAAACTGATCGCGCGTTACTTGTGCAGCGCTCGGAGACCCTATGTACTTCTGTCTCTTTTCATGGAAGCTGTAGCGGGCTAGGGAACTCGGAAATGGCTTAGATAATTTCTATTGATGTTTATTTAATAAAGTAAATTGATTCCAAACGATTCCGTTCATATGCAAACTCAGGAATTAAGAAAAACTAGCGGTAGGTACCGGGGTACCCTGGGTGTGTAATGACGAGGTAAAAGTTGGGTGTGTACATAAGGGTTAAGGGGGTTAAGGGGTTACCCCCACTTGCGATTTTGAAAAAATCGATGTTTTTTTATTGCATTTTTTTGAAGTATAAGTATCCGGAACAGATGACTCTATGTAAGTTTACAAAAAAAAAATATTTTCTTCGTGTAAACTGAAATTGAAACTTTAAACGCGTTTTTCTCAAAATGGCATTTCTGAAGTCGGTGACCAAGATTACTCGAACACTAATGAACCGATCTTCTTGAAATTTTGCAGGCTTATTTAATACATAAAAATGTAGTCTTTAATCGTTCGATTTTTTTTCGTTAAAATCGAACCATTAACTTTGACTGTCCGCCATTTTGTGAAAAATGAATATTTTTTAAAATCCTTCGATTAAAGACTAGTTTATACTTATATTTGACTAAATCCATCCGCATTTTTTTTTCAGATGATCCACTTCGCCGCAATGTTGGTCACCGCAAACCGTGTATATAAAAACATTATTTCATTGACGGCCATTTGCCACTAAACAATGTAATATTTTTCAATAAAAAAATTACTGAAAGTTCTTCAAGATGTGTTCTTTAAGATGGTATATTGATCGATTAAAAAAGTTTTGTAGTTTTCTTTAAAAAAATTCATGAAAAAGGCCTTTTTTTGCGTTACAAGTGGGGGTAACGCCTTAAACGGGAGGGTTAGCGTTTGTTTGAGAAAACATATTTTTTTACCAGATTTACTTGGAACTTACCAAATTTATTTTATATACAACACTAAATGTTTTCCTCGCTGCTCGGTGCGTGAAGACAGTCGAGTAGCACTTTTAACCCCTTAACTGTGTTTGTATGGGTTGGCATAAATACACCAAACAAATACATGTCTAATTATCTGTATTGAAGTGTATTTATACCAAGTTTCAAGCAAATATGACCAATAAATATGTAGTCCCATATAAATTTGAGAACCCCCGTTTCACCCCCTTAAGGGTCGAATTTAGATTTTCACCACCCTTGAAAAAAACCTTGTCAAATATGCGGACTGCGTGGTCGGGATTAGGGGCCACAGATATCGTAATACTGCCCTGATATCTGCCATAGATTTTTTTAAGCTGAAAAATTCGAACAAGTAATGACGAAACTTGGAACTTAACTTTTAAAACCGTGCCAAAAATACAGTTTTCTATATTTTTACCTTACTCTAGTTCCGGCGATGGCCTCGGGACATTAAAATGCCGTTTGATTTTTTTATTTCAAAATTGCAAAACCTTCGGAATCATGGCAGCGGTCAACCAACTTTTTTTTACACATGAGTGTCTTCCGAACGATGTAAAGACGATTGAACTCGTTATTTTTGTTTGATAAAAGTCTGAGGGACTGTAAAAATGTTAATAAACGTGTGGTAAAGATTTAAATACAGTGTTTTAATAGTTCATAAAAAAAACTCCCAAAAAAGCGAGAAAAATACCTGTCACATGGGATGACTCCGTTACGAAGAATTAATTTTCGTTGAATTCCAACGATGCAAATTTCAACGTCGTATTTTTGCAGCGCGATTGATTTTCAAAAATGCAAAAATTGCAGTAGAGAAGATGCGACAGAGCGTCGAGGTAAATATTAGTGAGGATTATGATATTCGAGGCTGCGATGAACAATTCGACCGGAGGTGATTGCGAATGATTTGATCAAAACGTGTGTGATATTCAGAGACCTCCAAAACTTCCAGTTAGCCACAGACTTCGGCATTGATGTAAAAGCGTTTCTCTCCTCTCGTATCTCCCTCTTTTAATGACCCTTTCTTTTTCCTACCGCTCCGTGAAAAGAAAAAAGCCTCTCGCAAGCTCCGAAAAACCGTCGGTGCGTGTTTTTTGTTTTGTTTTTTTTTTTTTCGTAGGCGTTGGCTCAGGCGCGGCAATGCGATTTTTGTTTGTTCGTCGTTTGTTTCGAATTCGGCGCTTTTCTTTTCTTTTTGTTCGGTATTTTCACGCGAGCAGCGCGTCGTCGTGTTACGTCTCAGAGTGCAGTCTCGATTGCCAATAAACTTCTGATTGTGAGCCGTTGCGTATCGCACGGAAGAGACAGGCAGAGTGGGACGATAAAGGGGCTGAAAAAATCATTAACGGAAAAATACTCGTGAGCAGGATTTATGCGATAAACAATGTTACGAGAAAATCAATAAAAAATAGTTGAGAGAAAAAAAAATCAGTTGCACAGATAAAAGCGGCTGGATATCTGCGAAATATATCTACAAATTCAACGATATTGTCATTGTTATGTGACGTTGAAGTTTGCATGGTTGGAATGCAAGGGAAATTAATACTTTTTCATTACTCAATTTTTCTTTTTCGCTGATTAAGGCTATAAAAATCGCTCAAACGTTTTTACGTATTCTTATTAAAAACTTGTGACTCCAATTTGCAAAGAAGAGGCTTTGGATAGTGATGAAAATTAAGAAATGAGAAATATATAAAAACGGTCTTGCATGTCAACGATGCAAATTTCAACGTCATATTATTATTGTTATTGTCCAACTTTGTTATCATAATTGTTCTTATTATTGTAACTGTTGTTACGAGATGCAATAAAATGAGGGATTAAGTTCGTACAACATAAAATATAATAATAATTAGAATAAGGCGAAAAATAAAAATACAAACGATGCTGTTAAAAAATGACGTTCAAGTTCGGATCGTTGGAGCGCAGCGGAAATTAATTCTTTTTAATAATTAAAAAAATGGATGCCATTTTAGACTGTGAAAATTGCTCAAATGTTTTCACGTTATTTTATTAGAAACTTACGACCATAATTTTCGAGCAAAAAAAATACGGCTTTGGATAATCATAAAAACGAAGAAAAAAAATGTAGTTGCATTTAAACGCTGCAAACTTCACGATATTCAAGGTTGCACAGTTGGAATTCAAAGAATTTTATTTTCTTTGTAGGGTAAAGTAACCTTATTGTCACCCCACTTATTGACATTTATCTCCTTCCTACACAGTGGTGCTTAAAATGCCGATGATTGGGCCCTTAAAGTGCCAATAATGGGGCCCTCAAAGTGCCCTTTAAGTGTCAATAATTGGGCCCTTTAAGTGCCAATAATTGGGCCCTCAAAGTACCAAAAATCGGGCCTTTAAAGTGCCAATCATTGGGCCCTCAAAACGCCAATAATTGGTTCCTTAAAGTGCCAATAATTAGGCCCTTAAGTGCCAATAATTAGGCCCTTAAGTGTCAATAATTAAGCCCTTAAGTGCCAATAATTGGGCCTTTAAGCGTCAATAATTGGGCCCTCAAAGTGCCAATAATTCGGCCCTAAAGTGCCAATAATAGGGCCCCCAAAGTGCCAATAATAAGGCCCCAAAGGGCCAATAATTGGGCCCTCAAAATGCCTATAATTTGGCCCTTAAAGTGCCAATAATTAGGCCCTTAAGTGCCAATAATTAGGCCCTTAAGTGTCAATAATTAAGCCCTTAAGTGCCAATAATTGAGCCTTTAAGTGTCAATAATTGGGCCTTCAAAGTGACAATAATTGAGCCCCTAAGTGCCAGTAATTTGGCCTTCAAAGTGCCAATAATTAGGCCCTTAAGTGCCAATAATTAGGCCCTTAAGCGTCAATAATTGGGCCCTCAAAGTGCCAATAATTGGGCCCTAAAGTGCCAATAATAGGGCCTCAAAGTGCCAATAATAGGGCCTCAAAGTCCCAATAATTTGGCCCTGAAGTGCCAATTATTGGGCGCTTAAAGTGCCAATTATTGGGCCCTGAAGTGCCAATTATTGGGCCCTTAAAGTGCCAATAATTGGGCCTTCAAAGTGCCAATAATTTAACTTAAAGTGCCAAAATTGAGCACCTTATCCTAATTGCAAATTTTTGTCTTTGTCACATCAAAGCTACAATCAATTTTTTTAAAGATCTTCATCGGAGATCGGCAACCTAACTCAATCGAAAAATATTTTCGTTGACAATAAAAATGGAGGAAAAGAAAATGAAAAAGAATTCGTTGCACTCCAACAATGCAAACTTCAACATCATTAATATTATAGTTATCGTCCAACGGTATTATCACTATTATTGTTGTTTTTGTTGCTACACGATGCAATGGAATAATGAAAATAGGTCTGCACAACAAAAAATATAATAATAATTAGAATAATGCGGCGAATACAAAGATGAACGGTACTAATAAAAAATTACATCGAAATTTGTATCGTTGGAACGCAACGAAAATCAATTATTTTAAATTACTCAAATTTAGGCTGTGAAAATTGTTCGAACGTTTCTACGTAATTTTATTAGAAACGACCTCAATTTTCGGGGGAAAAAAACTTTATAATGATAAAGAAGTAATCAAAAATGAACAAAAAAAATGCTCGCATTCCAACGAAGCAAACTTCAACGTTATATTATTATGGTTATTATTGTTGTTGTTACACGACGCAATAAAATCATGGAAATAGATCTGTACAACAACGAATATAATAATAATTAGAATAATGCGAGGGGAAAAATTATCAACGATGCGATTAAAAATTCTTTCCACTCGATCATCATCGACCGCCATTTGCCAAATAGCCACGAACACTTTTATTTTCCATATTTTCCCTTTTTCGCGACGTCTCCCGCCCTCTCTCAGCGCGGCTGATCCGAGTTCGAGAGAGCAAAGACAGCGAGACCATTCATGATTGTTACGCATTACTGACTGACATGAGAAATTCCCTGACTTTTCCAGGTTTTGAAAATATTCCAGGAAGATTGGGGTCGAATAAAGAACATGATTTTTTTAAGATCAAATATATGAAAATGTTAAATATTAAAATAAAATTTAACAAAACTGAAATTCGAAAAATAATTTAAACACTGTAAAGTAAAAAAAATATACATCAAAAGCAAATACAGAACCTGTTCTTTATTATAAACAGAATTTTTATGTCGGTGCCAATAAATAACAAATAAAATACACACTTACCTACAATAATAATTGTGTGGTTGTGAATCGTTTTTGGAATTTTCAATGTTTGACACTGACCTAACTTTTTTTGTATACAATGTAGAATAATATAAATATTAAAAATATACAAAAAACATTTCTTTTTTTACTTTTCAGTTTTTTTTAAGGCGGTTTAATTTTTCGTAATTCTTGCAAAAAGTAAATTCTGGAAAAATTGTAGAGAATTTTTAAAATTCTCCGACTTTTCCCTGATTATTCCAGAAGGAAAGAAATTCCCCGAATTTTCCCTGTTTTCCAGGTGCGTAACAGCCATGCCCATGTAGAGATTGACCGTTGGGCCTGGGACGGGCCTTCACAGTTAGCCTTTCTAGAATATTGGGCCGTGAGTATTTACCAATGAGGTGCCTTTGTAGAAATGATAAGAACGGCCCGATATCGGCGAACAGAGCCAACAATTATTGGGTGAATGATTTGATTCATTGTAGCGCCAATGTTGGTGATTGCACTTGGCCCTATATGGGCCCGCTTAAAGGGCCTATGTAGAAATTGACCACTGGCTCTATGATGGGCCTTCACAGTTGGTCTATCTAGAAGTTAGTCTATCTAGAATATTGGGTCGTGAGTTTGTTTGGGTTTGTTTGGGTGCGTGATAAATATTCAACCTATATCGGGCCAAGATTGGCCCGAGATTGGTACTTATGGATACATATTTCATGGAATAACCTTGAGATAAATTGTGATTTGCGTATATGACAGGTTTCAAAATTGGCATATTTTACTTACTTATGTTGGTTATTTACAAATGCCAATAATAGGCCAAGACTTGATTACAAAAACTGAACTACAAAATATAGACGATTAATATATGACGTGCCAGTTATTTGCCTATTCTGGCACAATATACAGATAATGAATAACCCAAGGCTTAAATAAAATAAAAGCAGGTATGGTCTGACCCACTTAGCCAATAAAGGGCTTAGATTAATTAAATGTAATTTCCAATATTTTAGCATTGCCAGTTTTAAAATTGGCAAATTTAGATGAACTATCACGGCAGTTTATTGGTTTTAACAGACAGGCCCGGATAGGTTTTAGTAATGGGCTGATATTGTGCCAGTTCTCAATTTATAACGGAACAATAATGGGCCAATGTAATTGGCAATACCTCAGCATCACCAGTTTAAAAATTGGCAAATATTGTTTATCTTTCATGACTGTTTAATGATTTTAAAAGATGGGCCATGATAGGTTTTAACTATGGGCCGATATTGTGTCGGTTTTCAATTTAGAACGAGACAATAATGAGCCAATGTCATAGCCAGTATTTTAGGATTGCCAGCTTTAGGATTGGCAAATTTAGTTTAACTATCACTGCTGTTTATTGGTTTTGAAAGATGGGCCAGGATAATCTTTAGTAATGGGCCGATATTGGGCCGGTTCTCAATTTATAACGGGACAATAATGGGCCAATGTAATTGCTTGTATTTTAGCATTACCAGTTTTTAAATTGGCAAATATAGTTCAACCATCACGGCTATTTATTGGTTTTAAACGATGGGCCGATATTGTGCCGGTTTTCAATTTATAACGGAACAATATTGGGCCAATGGAATTGTCAGTATTTTAGTATCCCCAGTTTTTAAATTGGCAAATTTAGTTTTACTATCACGGCTGTTTATTAGTTTTTAAAGATGGGCCAGGACAGGCTTTAGGGATGGGCCGATATTGTGCCAGTTTTCAGTTTAGAGCGGAACAGTAATGGGCCAATATTATTTCTCTTTTGTTGGCTTATACGATGGTCCCAATATTGGCCTGATCGTAACATTGGGCAACTCATGGCAACCTCTACATGGGTGGCTTTCCAAACATCGTGATTTACGAGTGCGCTGAGTGAAGGCAACTGCCGCAGAGAAAATAATTATCTCGTAGCCGCTGTAATCGATATTTTATTTGCGCCATACGTGCTCGCGATCTTCCCGTGCATACACACACACACACACGCGCGCGCGCATGCGATCTCGATATCACTGGCCGAACGCTTTTTCTGCCAGCGCTTCACAGGAATACAACTATTTCAAAAGTTTGAGTAAGGTTCCGACGCCCCCCCCCCCCCCCCCCCAGGGATCGAGCTGAAATTTTACACAAACCTTATTTATAATATTTTAAGGGGTGAGATACAGAAATTTTACACAAACCTTATTTATAATATTTTCAGGGGTGAGATACAGTCAGAATTTTCAAAAAATCGATTTTTTTAAACTTTTTCTTAAAGTGTGATGTTTCGAAAATATTCCCTGAGAATTTCAAGTCAATCCGATGAAGAGTTTCCGGGATATCCCACAATTAGTGAAGGGGCGTTGGGTCCCCATGGCAGGTAGCGGCTGACAAACGCGCAAACTATAATACCCGGGAAGGCAGAATGCTTCGAAGACAACAACAAATTGATATTTTGGAAGCTTCCACATCGGCAGAAGCCCTATTGTATGGGCCAGGAATTGATGATTCGGTGTAAGTCATTTTTTAATTAGTATTTCTATACATAATTCAAGTGTAACATTGAAAAACTCTTTCAGAAATTTTCGGAAATTTATTACTCAAAAACTATAACCTTAAGCAAAATTTTATAAAGAATACTTGCGTTTTAAAATTGCCCAAAATGTAAAAAAAAATAATTCATACCGAAAAACTTTAATTTTTTGAAAAATTGTTTTAACAATTGGCTATAAATAATTGAATGTTCGATTTTTCGGCAAAAAATTGTGATATTCGGATTCAGCGGATCAAAATACATTTGAAAAAGTTTAGCTTCATCCATCGAGCTCGACATTTTACGAACATATAATAGCGTATCCACATTTAAAAAACTTGAAACGCGTTTTTCTCAATACTATGTTTTCAAGTCGGTGACCACTATAATTCAAAAACCACTCGATAGATTTTGATGAAATTTGGTGTGCTTATTGATAGCATTAAGAACTAGTCCTCAGTCGAAGGATTTTCATTTTCGTTGATTTCATTTTTTTTAACAATAAAAGAGCGATTTTTTGGTCGAAAATCGAAAGTTATCTATATCGGAAGCCGCCATTTTGTTAATTAAAAAAAAGCTTCTATTAAGGATTAGATTTATTATTAAACTAATGATCTTTTTTTGGTTTTTTGATTTCAGATGATCCAGTAAAATTTTATGATGGCACTACATGCCGAAGGGGGTCCGACAAAGATGGCGATATTTTTATAAATAATCAATATTTCTCTTTGTAAATTTGTACAAGTCAAGTTGAAATATAACATAAAACGTCTGTGTAACCACTTTTGTAAAACAAACTTAATTGCTATACATTTTTTATTAAAAATGCTCGTTTTTTCACGCCTCTGACTGCATCTCACCCCTTAAGACAGCCCCTAAAGGAATTTTTGGCGACGAGCAATCGATTTTGGGTTTGTTTGTTTGAGGTTTTCGGTTTGTTGGGGTTTGTTCGGATTTGTTTGTTGGGATTTTTGGGGTTTGTTTGTTTGGGGGTTTTGGTTTGTTTGGGTTTATTTGCTTGGTGTTTTTTGTTTGTTTGGGTATTTTTGTTCGGACAAAACAGAGAGCGCGATGACATACAATGGATACAAAAATATTTGTACACATCGTCTTTTTCAAATTATCCTACGAAACAAATTAAATGCTCTATGAAGTTTCTGTATTCGATAGCTTATCCTAAATATACATGGTGTTTGTTGACAAAAATCTTGGGAAAACACGAACAAACAAATGAAACCAAATAAACGAAAGTTTCGTGTGAGATGTACAAATACTTTTTTCTACCCATTGTATATAGATATGAACGGAGACGTAGCAGATATAGATATAGTCGGCGCGCGTTAAAAAAAAAACTTAAAAATTTAATTTCTCGATAACTATTGCGAGTCGCTAAAAATCACTCTCGAGGTTGTCGTAAAATATTAAAAGGAAGGTTTGTGCAAAATTTCAGCTCATTCCGAGAGGGGCGGAACCGTATCCTTAAAAAAAAACTTATAAATTCAATATCTCGAAAACTATTGTGAGTCGCCAAAAATCCCTTTAGGGGATTTTTAATACGCAAAATATTAAAAGGAAGGTTTGTGCAAAAGTTCAGCTTGCTCGGGGGAGTTAGGAACCTTATCCGAAAGTTTCGCCATCAAAGAACATTTTGATCATTTGTAATCTCGCTTTTTCCGGGCTAGGCTCGTGCTCCCCACCAACAAAAAACGTATCGAGATTTCTCTCGCACTCCTCGCTGACGCACGCTTTATTGCCACCGCGCTCGTAAACTCGAGAAAACACTCACGTTCGTTGTCCCCATCGTAAAAATAACTATATACAAATGGGATTAATCGAATTTTGTTTCATTAACGTGCAAAAAAAAGTCGCTCACCAGCCGAAGGTTCCGTATAGTCATATCGTAACGCGCACCTATATATCTATACACAATACGATCCGAACGATACGAATTCGTCGGGGAGCCCAGTCGAAAATTTAAAAACCAATTTCAGGTGTGCGCTTTCGCCGAAAAGCTACTTGGACAATATTTTTATCTCCAATCTCGCGCTACGTCTGCGAATGATATAAAACGGGATCTTAAAATTCCCAATACGTTACGTATACACGAGAAAGAAAGTAATCGGTTAACGAAGGGTCGTGAAGAAAAAACAAGCGAGAATAATTCATTATATTTCCGGAATAATGTTTGTCGCAGAACGACGATATATAACGACGTTTAAGTTTGCATCGTTGGAAAGCAATGCTGCTGAAGTTTGCATCATTTCACTGCAACGAATTTAATTTCTTTTGGCAGATTTTGCCTACAAAAGTCCTTCATCCATTTTTAAAGATATTTATTCAGCGATCCACATGATAAATTGATTTTGAAAAGATCGCCTGTAGGAATAAAAATATGAAAAATTAAATGTAAAACAGAATTGTCGTTGGGTTCCAACGATGCAAACTTCAACGTCGTTGGAATGCACGAAAATTAATTCTTTTTGATTACTTAAATTTGTGCCCCTTTAGGCTGTGAGTATTACTCACACGTTTCTACGTATTCTTATTAGAAATTTACTACCAACATTGGCGTAGCCAGGAGGGGGCTGCGGCCTGGCACAGACGACTAGAAAAAAATCGATTAAAAATAACTTAATTGAAATAATCGATTGATTTTATTTAAGGCGGGAGCCTGAATTAGAACGTTCGAAAAATCGTTTTTTTTTTATTTTTTAAATCGATAGACAAGCTATTCAAGAACGTATTTACAAAGTTACAGAGGCCAATTGTAAATATTTTCGAAGATACAAGGCCAAAAGCAGAGAAGCGATTGATATTTGATATTGACATTTCCTTCTATTGAAAACTTTGAAGCGCGTTTTCTCCAGTTTTCAATGTCACGAGTTTTCCAAATTGGCGGGCGTGATAGCGAAAAAACTAAACGACCTATTGAATCAAACCAAAGCTTATTTTCTTCAGTATGAAAATCTTTTCTAAGTGAATTTAAAAAGTTGTTGAAAAAGTCTTTAAATAATTTTTATAGGACGTTAAAGTGTTTTTTTAAACACATTTTTTTTCAAACCTGCAAACAGTAATAATTTCACGATTTTTTCAGCTTTTTCTTAATTCACCCAGAAGGAAAATATATGACGATTGAAAATTTTATTGGTTTTTTTGTTTCAGTCAATAATTACGAGCTGCATCTTTCCCGCCGATTGGGGACTGCAGTGGCAAGACGCACATGGAATAGGCTGATAAATCTGCAGTCATTGGGGCCGTTCATATATTACGTCATCGATTTTTGTCGGTTTTGACCCCCCCCCCCCGAAATCATCCTATTCTTCTTATCGTCATAATCAAATTATCATTACCGTCATCCAACGACTAGACCCCCCCCCCCTATTAAAAAATGACGTGATTTATGGACGGCCCCATTTATTGTTTCATGTTGAACATATTTTTTTATACATTTCAAATATACTTGATAAGATACCTCAGTGTTTACCGGGCTCACTTGTTTTTTCCCTTCTAAAAAAATTCCCGAAAAAACGCCGTTTTAGACCTTCCAATTCAGGCCCGGCGTAAGGAGTCATCGGTGTAAAATTTTCAAAAAATCGATTTTTTTTGTATTATCCGATAATATAGACGGTTATGAACATGGACCTGGCATCTCTAATTGATCGTAAGTAGACAATTTCTATGAAAATTCCGCACTCGAAACTTTAAACGCGTTTTTCTCGATATGTCGTTTTTCAAAACGGTTTACACTCTCGAAGGAAGAGTTTTCAAGATATCCGTCTCAAATTTTGACCCAACATTCTTCACGCAATTCATTATCTTGCTATGGAAGCTTTTTTTTTATCTTCATCTTTTTTTTAAACGAAAAACTGTCGAAAAAATAGGCAAAATTCGATACTTTTTTACAAACCGCCACCATTTTGTCAATTTGGATTTTTTTTAAACCTCCATAGCAAAATGGCCGCTTTGATAATCTTTTAACAAATTTAGTTTCAGATTATATTTACGGCCACAACCGTGTACACCGTGAGGACTCCTTTTTTTCGAAGACATTTTCAACCGTTAAAAGAATGTAAAAAAAAAATAATAAACTCTTTAAAAATTTATTTTTTGTTCTTCATGAGTGCTTTGATATAAAATAAAAAAATCAGACTGATTAGCGTATTTTGACCATTAAAAAAATCGCGAAAATCGGCTATTTTTCGACCCGTTACACTGTGAGGATTCCTTAAGTTTCACCCAAGCGAGCATGAAGAAATAATTTGATGAAACTAGAACTATTTTCTTCGTCGTATCTTGTAACTTTTATAGAAAGTAGCTACTTCACGAGGTAAATTAAGTAGATATTCAAATTTCATGGCATTGAAGTTTGCGTCGTTGGAATGCAACGAAAATATACTTTTTCCTTATTGCCCATTGTTATTGGCGTGCGAAAATCACTGTAACGTTTTCGAAGATCCTTACTGGGGATCCATAAACTAAACCTGCAAAAAAGGAGTTTATAAAGTGATGAAAATAAAGAATTGAAAAAAATAAAGAACAATTTTCGTTGCGTTCAGACGATGCAAGCTCCAATACCACCAAATTTCACAATTAATTGAACTGTAGGCAATTAGATTAACAATTAATTGAACAATAGGACATTAGATTCGTCGGCCGATACACAACCGGAAAAATACTGGAAGATCAACATTTATCACAGAGTAATAGATAATATCATTGTAAATCTAAAATACCAATTTGAGAATCTACCGTCAGCTCGCGCTACTGTCGCATTTTTTTAAATTGAATATAAAGAACGGAGAGGATATCATCAGTAATTATTCTAAGTCTTATCAATTGATACGTCAGACTTAGAAGCTGAAGCCATGGTCATGAAACACATACTCTCATTTACAAATGATGAAATAAGTGCTGGAAATTTAAGAAAGCATATTAACGGGGTCCTCTAGTTTCTCGGGTCGAAAAAATTGATTTTTTTTTTTCATAAATCACATCTACAACATGTGTAGAAAATGTGTGCCAAAGGATTTTTCAATATTCGAAGTGGGTCACAAGTATAAATCACATGCGCGAACTTTCAAACGCGTTTTTCTCGAAACACCAGTTTTCGAAACGGTGACCACGATATTTCAGAAACTACTGCACCGATCTTGTTCAAATTTATACAGCATCTTTAATATGTTATAAGCCACCGATTAAACTAGGATTATCATGATTGCTTCGATAGTTTTTTTTTTGTACGAGCGAAAAACTTAAGAAAAAATGAGTAAAAAATAGAATGTAATTTTCAAAAGTGTATAAAAAAGTCAATTTTTGTAATTTAGAATTCACTCTAGTTCAATCGCTAGTCTTAAATATGAAGATTAAAATGCCGTTTGATTTTTTGATTTCAGATAAGCAGAACTGCCGCAATCTTGGTCACCGTCAAGCACCTCTTTTACTTGATGTCTTCCTGTCGGCCACTATAACGTTTATTCTATTATATATTTTGACTTCAAAAAATTTGTAAAGCTTATTTAAATGTTAATAAAGATTATGCAAAAACAATAAGATTGATTATTTCGATGCTTTGCCCGTAAAAAATTATTGGAAAAGCCGTAAAAAAACAGCCGAGAAACTAGAGGACCCCGTTAAGGCCTTAGGCCACAGTTACGGGTATAAAATCATGTGCGAATGTAACCATTTTTTTGTATAAAAAGGTGATTTACTCATAAAATTAATTACACATCTATTTAGTATGAATATTAAGGGTAGGGTAGGGGTTTGCACTTTTGAAAAATCGATTTTTTTCTTTTCTTATAGTTAAACATTTCAAGAATATAATCTCAAAATTTCAAGTCAATCAGAGCAAAACTCTCGAAGTTATTGACTATTTAGTCCCGCTTTTCTAACACTGTAGCTCCGACTTCTCTAAACTTCAAACGCGTTTTTCTCGAAACCACTTTTTCAAAGTCCGTGTTCACTGCCATTTGAAAACTACATGACCGATTTATTTCAAACTTGGTGCACACTTTCTACATATAAAATACCTCCCCCCAACGGTTAGTTTGAGATTTTCTTTTACATTGAGGGGGTTTTCCACCCCCAAAATGGCGGAATTTTTCGTGAAAAATAGCACTTTTCACTTTACATGACCACCAAAAATTTAGAAATGAAAAAAAAATTATCAAAGACCGTTGGGGGGGGAGGATTTGATGATACTTTGACTAAATTTAATGGTACTTGATTTCAGATAATTTCTAGCTGAGATACAGTGAGCACCGCAAATCGTGTTTTTCTAAAGGCGTTCTTGGAAAAGCCTTGTCACCGGCTTGTTTGTGGATATTTTCGCATACAAATTTCACGAAATGTTCTTGAAATGACACTTAACAATGTACAAAAGGTTTCAATAAATTTACTCTATCCATAGAGATGAAAACAATTTGCAAAAAAGTGTTTTTTTTTCATGCTGAAACCCCTACCCTTCTCTTAAGCTGTTAGAATTTTTTTTTTCGATGTACAAAATCGCCGACTACTCGAAACTTCTTGAAACAGCTTTTTTCCAATTGGCGTGACAAATAACTTCAACAATTTTCACTCGATTTACTTCAAATTCAAAAGTTATGTTCCTAATTGCATTTCGCAGAGAAGTACGTACGGAATTTCTGATTAATCGAAAACTTTTCATTTTGTGAGCATTTTATGAGCAGTTATAACGAAATTTTTCACTGAAAATTCATTTCTTAAGGTCACATACCTACAACTTTTGAATAAAACAATATTTTTTAAATTCCGTACGTACTTCTCTAAGTATTCTAATGTAGATTGACGAGAATTTTTGTTTTTTGTTCTAGGTAAAAAATTGTGGATGCTAAATGTCACGCCACAGAGCGCCTAAAAAAAGATAAGAGAAAATATTAGTAGTCGGCCATTTTGTACATCGAAAAAAATTTTTTATATTTTCTAACAGCTTGATATTCATACTAAGTAGATGTGTAATTAATTTTATGAGTAAATCACTTTTTCCTACGAAAAAAATTGTTAAATTCGCACATGATTTTATACCCGTTACTGTGGCCTAAGGCCTTAAGGAGTACTGCTCTAACTAATATAACATTTGTTCAGCCGCAATAGTATTCCCAGCGAGCTGCACTGGCTGTAAGAGAAATTTTTATGCTATAAGGCGGATAGAAACAATTTTCTCATGTCACTGCTGAACATAGAAAATTACGTTAAAAAAAATGCCAACTCAAAAGTCCAAAGCCAGTTTGCAGAAAAAAAAGAAAACTTATTTAATTGAATACCTACTCAAAATAAAGTTTGAAGACTGTCAGCTGGATTAAAGAATGATGAAAAATTAGGTGATTATTTTTTAAGGCATTGCAAGAGTTAATATTAATGTTAACATGAACGGGTAATTAAACCTTATTTTTATTTAAATTTTATTAAAAAAAAAAGATGATTGTGAACAAAACCACTTTTTTCAACCCCCCTCCCAAAGTAGCTCGCTACTCCAAAGGACCTCAATGTGCAAAACAGGCTCTAGATAATAATTAAAAAAGTAAAAAATTTAAAAAAAATCGTATTCCAACGATGCAAACTTGACCGTCATAACATCTAGATTCGTATGTATACCTGAATCCGTGATGCGAGCAGCGTTGCTCTCGTAGCGTCGCGCGGTTTGTCGCACAATATTTCTTATTTATTTGTCTCCAAAACTCACTGCGGAGTGTTGCACTTTGTAATTCAACGCAATCACGAAAACCCACGTCACAATAAAGGATCGAGCGGTTCGCTGTTTTCCGATCAATCGTTCCGCGTTGCCAGGGCACTTAAATTTATATATATATATATATACTTAACTCTATAGCGTTCGCGCTGCGGCGCTTCATAGAAATCTGATGTATGTTCAGCGTGTGTGTGTGCGTATGCGAAGAGAAACTCAACGGTGGACGTGACGATTGACAGAGTAAATGTCGCAAGCGAGCTGTGCGGTTTACTGAAAATTATTATATTCCTCTTGCCGGCGACAAATTCGAGTTCACGGGTGTATACGCACCGCAAACTCAAAGTCTCGCGCGTTTCGAGGAACGTTGAATTTTGCCGCAAAACCTTCTACTTTTTTTCGAGCACCACACACGTCAGCCTGGATGACTCAGGAAGTCTCGCTCACCTGCATACAGCCTCGACACCCAACGAATCCAACGTGATTTTCGAGGAAAAATAAGAACACTGGCCGGATCTTTCGAGTACGTTCGAATTTTTTATTCGTTATTTCATCCTCCCAAAATGCTTAGGGCAGATTGCTTATTCTTTATTATAAGAAATCAGTGAGGGCTCCGCGAGCGCGGCGTAAACGAACGATCGTGTCGAGAAACGTCGCATCGTCCTCGCGTGATGTCGCGAACCAGACTGAGGAATGAGACGAAACGGGAAAAAAGCTCTTCCTAGTGCGCGATTGGAGAAGGGGGGGGGGGGAGCGACAGTACGATCTCCCTCCACGCGGTATGCGAACGATCGCGCATCACCTACGCGCAGCCAGCTTGGTGCTTGTGGAGAGACGTTTCTCGACGCGGAAAACCCGGTATTGTCATCGATACGTAGCTTTGATATTTTTTCTTACGGGCGGAGAGGTTAGAGCGCACCGTCACTGCGTGATTCAAAACCCAAGAATTGTCGTGTTGAAATCACGGTCTTACATACAGGCTGGGAAGTCCGGCGTTTTTGAATGGTGGGGAGTGTCACTGGAGCAGGGGGCTGGCAACTTTTGGAATTTTTGCTACGCGAATTGTCCGCTGTTTGTAGTGTCCTACTCTGCCACTCGCAGCGCTAGTTGTTCTCGACAATCCTGATTCGCGCACCGGGGCTATGTATGTGTGCGCACGCACACATATAATCGGGCAATACCCATATACCACCAACAATCCACACTGATGGTTTGATATGGTGTATATCTATACCCACAGAATTTATTATACTGCCATTGTTGTATTAATAATTTATCTATTATGTATCAATTGTCTATTGCTATAGCTCTGTTGTCTAATGAGCGTGCCAGCAATCATGAAGATAAATAGGGAAACGAAACTATTTGGTAGCAAATTATAACTTTTTCAAAAGGTCATTACTAAATCTAAAAGAAGAGCTTCATCTCTGATTATATGCTGATATAACGAGGACTAAAGCATTTTGAAAAACTTAATCGCTAACAACATTTTCAAGAATCGTTATATAATAACACGTAACGTTATAATTAATTATAACGATAAATAATTATATTGTACCCTGAGGTACAACCGCGCACAATACACGTCATTAGTACACGAGTATAAGCAATATCACTAATAAAATCAATTCCGTTCCTCGATTTAAACTGCAAACGTCAAAACCACGGGTCAACATAATCGTATTCGTCGTTGCGGTGGTTATGTATGTTATGTACGCAGCGCGGGCCGCGCGCCTGCGCAATAAGAAATTGTCAGGAACCTACTAGCGCCATGGGGAGAGGTAGCAGAACTAAATAAAGCGGTCGAAAAGCTTAGGATTTTTATATACGGTACGGTACGGTACGGATTCGTATTTCAATCTCGTTATCATTTTAGTTTCTCGCGTATAACTTCCACACTTGTGAAGAAAGTTACCAAACTGACGAGTATAAATTTGAAAAACTATCCAGTAATTAATTGGTGAATAGTACATCAATGCTACCATTGAAATCCAAGCGAGCTTAATAGGGATAAATCAATATTGTTCTTTCATGTATAAAATACATTCTAGCTGAATGAATTCATGTCTGGTTGAAAAGGTCATCAATTCCGGTGCACTGGTTTTTTTCTTCTTTAATGCATATATAGCTGCAGAAAAAGAATGCAAGTTTGTGTAAATTGTGAATAGCACGAATAATTTAGGTTACTGCTCGCAAGTATTACTATGTACACGTATACATCGACTGTTATTTTCGCCAACAATAAATATGGAGATAGCACCTTATGTTTTGCACGCAAAAATTATTTCCAGCGGATAATCCTATAAAAACAGTTACATATCCCTTAAAATTCGAGATGATAGCGGACCGAGGGATATCTACTAATTGTTGTAATGTAGGTACAAAATAATCGTAGACAAGGCCTAGCATATAGCGAAATAACCAACCTTTTATTTGTTTGACAATTTAGACAATTTTTTTTAGCAACAAATTTTTTTTCTGTGAAATTTTCCTGCGGTGCATTTCGCCTCGAATTTGATTTTGAATCTAATAAACAATCGTGTAGGATAGAATCCGAGCCATGTTCTCCGCATGGAACAGTAAAATTATAAGTCGCTCAAACGTCTTCGAGAGTTAAATTAACCACATGAAAGTTTGAGGCATGCTTCGCAAAATACGATTTAACATAGCGTATAAGATGAAGGAATTATAGATTAGCATGAATCAATCCGCTACGGGATTTCATATTCACCAATTCACTATCAAAACAACATTTCTCGATATTAGCGACACCAAAGACGGCTTCAATACGCGAGTCACCCCCATCATTGGCCCGCTTAGTGTCCAAGCGTCGTAAATTCCGATTTACGCCGCAAGGTTTTCCTATAGTGAAGGAGTGTCGTGTGTGACAGAGGAGGAATATAGCAATTTCGTATTTTTCCCCGAACGTGGCGCATGCACTGTGGACCCTACCCATATATACTAATCGTAATCTTGTATAAGCTTGATACGAAAGAAAAGATTTAAAAACTTTATTGCAAACTTCTCCAATAATGGTAATCGCATCCGGCTCTAAACCATCAAAAATTTCACAATCCATGACTCCAAAAACAAAATGGATCAGTTCCGAACTCGTAACCGTCATATTTTGCGTTCGATCCCCACTGAACGATTTTTTTTCTAAACCTCGTGAGTGATTTGTATCTAGAAGAAATCATTTTTGTACTTCTGATATGTTTTATTCGAGTGATTTCAGTACTCATAACACACGAACACGTTTTTGACGGTAAAGTTTTGGTTTTGTTAGGTTATAGGTTATGTTTAACATTCATGGACGCGGCAGGGAAAGGGGCCAGGGGGAAGGACACCCCGTGACAGCAGCGCCTTGGACACTAGATAGCAGGGCTTCGGATGGCAGAAGCAAGAACTACCGCTTTGCCTCATATTCGGAGTCACTCCCCACCATAGTTTCCAGACCGGTACGTAAGACCGTGGTCGAGATCACGGTCTTATATACAGGTCTGGAAACGACCACGATTTGGTAGGTACGCTTGGCCGATCCACGTTTCTTTACATTTTTCGCCACTACGTGGCATTGCTGATGGAGGAGACGGTGCGACAAGGACAGAATAGCTTCTGTCTGTCTCTATCACTCTCCTGATGGAGGCGCATGCGCCTTCGACAGTGCCCCTATCCCAGTTTATCGCATATTTGATAAGGATGCGAATTTAAAAAAACAAATGCACAAATAATAAGCTTACTGAAGACCAAAATGATTGACGTTTTCCATCATAATTGAGGTAATCTGCATATCATATAAAAATTCTGTGGAACCAAGCAGCTATGATGACCACAAATGATCTTTATGCCAAATTACCAAATCGTAGTTTGTCTGAATGGTTAGCACCAAGTTTAGTAACCACAAGCTTCAGGGTTCGATTCTTAAACAAGTTTTTTTTTATTTCCCGGTAACAAAATGGTTTATTAATTCAGATGGGTTAAATACTTTTTTGTTACATTTATTCGTCACTTTCTTTTTGTATACGCATTATTGGCGCATTTCAATGATTAGATTGGTCAGGTAAGCTCTTTTCCAGTTTCTGCAGTCTTCGGATTAATTAATGGCGGTGAATAAAGATTATGTATATAATGTACATTCCCAAATTAAATGAATATTCGTTTTGTAGTAGTAGTAGTAGTTTTATTTGCATGACCTTCTCAGTCTCTTACAAAGGTGTTACAATTCCGCTTTTCTTTTTACTTAGCCGCAGTTCTTCGCTATTCCTCGCATTCACCTTCATATTTATTTTCGTCCTTACATATTATTTCTATTTCTCTAAAGTATTTACATAGGTTTATATCCACTTCGCCTCTTATTGTTCTAATTAACTTCTCCTTTACTCCTTTTTCGTTTGTCAACTCTTTCGTCCACGATTCTATGTACATTTTCGCCTCCCTTGAGATCATTCGCCTTCCCGTTTCGCACATAATCAAATGGTATATTGTTTCTCTTTTTCTTTTGCACATTCTGCATGACCAGTCATCTTCCCCTTTCTTTCCGTCCCTCCCTATGTTGCCGCATCTTATCCTCGCCCAGCTTTCTTTATGCTCTCCTTTAACCCCTTGGTCAGTCCAGTATCTCCACGGTGCTTCGTCGTTTTCTATGATCTCTTTATATGCGCTGTTATATGTCGAATTTTGTATTTGTATCCTTTCCTCCTCTAAGCTCTTCTGCCTTAGTTTTTCTAGTCCTTTCCTTATCACCTTCTCTATTGCGCTTGCTTCTATTCCCTCTTTTATCATGTCCGCTATTTCCTTAATTTCCAGTTCCCCGGTGACATTCATAAAGTCTTTCCCCCATTTGGATGGGTTCCTGTTCGCAATCCCTCGCATCTCCTCTCTTAGGCAAATGTTCGGCCACCTGGTTCTGTCCATCTTTATAATTGTTAACACGTATCGCAACGCCCTTTCCCTGATTCTATATTCGAAATATTCGTTTTGTAATTATTGATTTATTTTATTTTGGGTTTTTCTGCGTCAGCAAAAATGGTTTTAATCGGGTCATTATCTTCTTCAATTTTACCAGTATACGGCGATGTATTTTTACTTGATTATAGACGAAAATCAATTAACTGTTAAATATTCGAGTTCGTTAAAGAAATACTTCAAAAGCGTGAGATGACACAGACCGAGGTTATGGTTCACTTGACAATACGGGAAATAATAAGCGGCAAGGGGGGAAGGGTGAGATCACAGAAGACCATGGGTGGGGGTACCCGCCGATAGCAGCGACATATGTGGCGGCTAGCGGAATAAAACGTCGATCGCTCAATGGTATCATCCGTCTCCATTGAAATCGAGCTTCGTTTTCAGACCTGTATGTAAGACCGTGGTCAAGATTAGGGTCTTACAGGTCTTGCAATGAAGCTAAATTTTCGCGGTGGGGTAGGCACGCTTATCGGCTTCACTTTTCGATTCACTAGGCGCCGCTACGCGTCGCTACTAGGGAAGTAGTTTTCCCCCTTACCTCTTACCGGCGAATGGGTCCAACGTGTTTACGTATGTTTTTGTGGCGCGATTGTCGAAATAACCTTTATTTGCGACCATATACCAGAAGGTTCTACGCGATTTACCGTGATACATTCTTTATCGTGTTTTTACGCACATAAGTGTGAATTTTTTTTTGGTAGTGTTTGCGAAAAAAATGCGAAATGGCTAAGGGTTGCGCGGTTCGCAATTGTAAAACGGGGTACAAAAATTGTAAGCAGAAATGCTCTGTGTTTGGCGTGCCCCGAAACGTTGAACCATACAAAAAATGACTCGATGCTATTCCGGGACTGAAAGAGTCTCAGTACGTGTGCGAAAAACATTTCGAAGAACGATGTAGTGTGAGACATTGGAGAAAAAAGGATGTAAATGGTCGTAATATGTGCTGGTATGAATTAATGTATTTAAAAAGTCTGCAGTTTTTTTTTAGATGAAAGTAGTCATCTTTTTTTCCATCAACACATTTTTTTTATTGGTTTCGTATATTATGCAGTTCACACGACAGCATGGTAAATTAAGTTAGGGCAAACGGCGCATGCGTTGCATTCAGGAGGAAAAGTACATAAGAGCTATTTCTCTCTTCGTCGCACCACTATTTCCCTTGCCGTCACGCACCAAGCGGCAGAAATCGGAATGAAAAACAGAACCGCTAAGGGTGCCTACCCCGACTACCGCCGTTGTCAGACCTGTATGTAAGACCGTGGTTCGTACTCCTTACCTCTAGTCTTCCTGGCGCGCGATTTTATTTTCAACCGTCACAACCATCGGTCGGTAATCGACTCGGGTGACCGATACTCGATAAACGCGTACTCTTTTCGTTCGAGACAATCGGCATGGCTCGCGACGCTCCCGACTCAACGGTGGCGCGTGCGCGGCTGCAACTTTTTTTTCACGCACCGGGGCGCACGTTCCTCCGCCAATATTCCATGAAATGTAGCAATATACCTACACCGTGCATGCACCAGACAGTAGCAGCGTGCGCCCGTCCAACGTACAGTATCGCCGGCGTGCAACAATAACGTTTGCGCATCGAGACGCGCGTTACCCGAAGCCCCAAACGTCGCCCGCGTCCTATCGCACGCGGTACTGAAGTGTATACAAAACTGCTATTTTTTCGTCCCCGCGCCTTAAAAACGATCGTGCGCAGGCGTCTCATCGTTAATAAATGCGAGAAAAAGAGAAAAAAGAGATAATTCGTAAAAGTCGCTGGCGATAACGAGCAACATTAGTGCGGCGAGAGAGAGAAAAAAAGCGAAAAAATTACTTGTGGCGGGAGCGCAAATGGAATTCTGGTGAAAAGGGGACAGCGGGCGGTTCCCGTTCTCACCGCGGCCCCTCGTGGTACCAACAGTCTTCTCGCGTGTTCTCTCTCCCCGTCTCTTGCTCCCCTCTCTGCGTCTTTCTCTCCGGGCGGGTGAGCCTTCCGTGAGCAACAAGTGTCAGAAGAGTCGTACGCGCGCGAACCTCTTCGCTTCTTTTTTTCCCACTATTATTCATTCACCTCGTTTTATTCATCTAGCCGATCCGTCGTAGAAGCTTTTCGTCGCTTAGCTTCGGTGCGTGGATGTGTGCGCCCGTGTGCGTGTGTGCGTACGCCTGTGCACGAATTATTCGAGGATCGGTACGAGTCGAGTGAAAATAAAATGGGGTGTGCTGTTAGCACGACCGGTGAAAAAGCCGCGGCGGAGAGGTCGAAGAAGATCGACAAGGACCTCCGTGCGGACGGGGAACGCGCCGCCAGCGAGGTCAAACTTCTGCTACTCGGTACCTGCTCATTTGTACATATATATATACTTTTTTGTCCACCTACCTAAGTAGATCCAAAACGCTTCACACTGTATATCGAACGACTAACGAAATATCGCGTGTATGCAAAGAATCGTTATTTTACTACGCGTTTGCGAAGCGAACGACGATAAAAGTAAACGATCGCGTTTCTTGCCATTTTTTTCTTCACTGGAATGCTCGTTAGCCCACATTGCGAAGAAATTCCACCTGCTACGCTACTTTGGTACGAGTTCCCATATCGCGGTCTCGATTTAATCGCTATTCGCGATTTTTTGTTTGACAAAATCAATTGCAAGCTACAACATTCCTTATAATCCACTGTCGCTCGCGCACACGAATATATACGTGTATATACGTACATGTGTACATACGTTGCGGCGTTGATGGGAACGTGTGGCTGATGCCTGAATCATCATCCTCTCAATGATTCACTATACATCAATGCATCACTCCTGAAAACAATCGCGCTACGAAATTTCCACCGTTATCGGCGCATATGAAAATATTGAAATTCATTTTTCATCATCCAAATCGCAATGTCGTCGTTTTTCAAATATCTTTTTTGGTTTGAAAATTTCGTGAATTTGAAAATGAAAAATGATTGTCGAAAGTTGTCTTCAACCCGGTCGATCTGTTTTATTGTCGCGGCGGACAAGGTGCGGGAGAGTCCGGAAAGTCCACGATAGTCAAGCAGATGAAAATAATACACGAAACGGGCTACAATAAGGAGGAATGCGAACAGTACAAACCCGTCGTATACAGCAATACCATACAGAGCCTAATGACCATCATCAGAGCCATGGGACAGCTCAGAATAGATTTCGCCGATCCCAACAAAGAGGTGAGTCGGCATCGTCGGAACGATAGTATCGTTTATCGAGTGCGTTTTCACTGAGTATTTTCATTACGCGATAGGACACGGCACGACAATTCTTCACCCTAGCCTCCGCCGCTGAGGAGGGCGAACTAACAGGGGAATTGGCGCTTTTAATGAAGAGATTATGGCAGGACGCCGGAGTTCAGCTTTGCTTCACTCGTAGCAGGGAATATCAGCTCAACGACTCGGCCGCGTACTACCTTAACGCCTTGGATCGCATAGTACAAAATAATTACATTCCGACCCAGCAGGACGTTCTGAGAACGAGGGTAAAGACCACGGGCATCGTGGAAACTCATTTCTCCTTCAAGGGACTACACTTCAAGTACGTATTGGAGCGATGAGTACGGATTCGGAGATATTATCGTTACTTTTCGACTTTACTGTGTTTCTATTAATTACTATTAACTAATTAATTTGTAGTAGTAGTAGTAGTAATAAGTTTATTTGCATCGCCTTTTTGGCTGTTTACAAACCTGTTGCATCGCTAAAAATCGCTCTCTTACAATCTAACTTATATCTTCCCTCGGGGATATTACAATATCTGTGGCCCCTAATTCTGACCACTCAGCCTCCATATTGCCCCAAAATAAAACTTTTTTCAAGAGTGGTAAAAATTGAAATTCGACCCTTAAGGGGTGAAACATGGGGCTTAAAATTTGTATGAGCCAAACAATTTTTGCGTCAGATTTGGTTGAAACTTGGCATAAATGCACTAAAATACAAATAATTAAACATGTATTTCAACAATTTCCAAAATTTAACCTTTGGGGGGGGGGGGTAACGTTTGTATGAGAATACATATTTCTTGACCAGATTTACTTGGAACTAGAAATTTATTTTATTTATAATACTATTTGTTTTCCTCGCTGTTCTGTGCGGGTAGCCAGTCAAGTAATACTTTTAACCCCTTAACTGTGTTTGTTTGGGTTAGCATTAATACACCAAACAAACCCAAACAAATACATGTTTAATTATTTGTTTCGGTGTGTGTTTATACCAAGTTTCAAGCAAATCTGACCAAAAATATGTTGTCTCATATAAACTTTGAAACCCCCGTTTCACCCCCTTAAGGGGCGAATTTCGATTTTCGCCACTTTTGAAAAATGTCTTATTTTGCATTAAACATAAAGACTTTTGTGATTTTTAATTTTCGTCACACTCTGCATTCTCACTCACCATTACCACCATTTCTCTTTTCTTACACTCTCTTTCTATATTACTGAAAAATTTACACACATTTCCATCTATTTCTCCTCTCAGCAAGCCTATTAATTAATCTTCTACTGCCCTCTTATCCACTTCTCTTTATATGCTTTTGCTTCTTTCGATATTACCCCTCTTCCTTTTTCACACGCAATCAGGTGCTTCATTGTTTTTCTTTCTCGTTTACATATCCTACAAGTCCATTCCACTTCCTCTTTTTTCCATCCCTCCCTATATTTCCACACCTTAATAGTAATTAAGATAGTAGTAGTGGTATTAGTAGTATTAATTGCTTGTATACCCTTTTAAGGGTGTTTACATTAGTGCCCGTCCATTCATATTTACATACGTGTTTATATCGGTTTTCTCGTTATCTTACATCTATTTAAAGAAATCATCACAGTGTAACGGGTTGGAAAATAGCTCATTTGAGCGATTGTTTTTTCGATGGTTGAAATACGCTGATCAGTCTGATTTATTCATGTCAAATCAAAGCACTCATGAAGAACAGAAAATAAATTGTCAAACTTTTATTTTTATTTTTTTTTACATTTTTTTAACGGTTGGAATTGTCGAAAAAAAGAAGTCACAGTTGTACACAGTTGTGACCGTAAATATGATCTGAAAAAAAATTGTAAAAAGGTTATTAATCCGTATAAAAGCCGCTATCTTGCTGTGGAGGTTTTTTGAAAATCAAAATTGACAAAATGGCGGCGGTTTTAAAAAAAGTATCGAGCTTAGCCTATTTGTTCGACAGATTTTCGTTAAAAAATATGAAGATTAAAAAAAAAGCAAGCAAAAGATTAAAAAAAAGCAAGCAAAAATAGCAAGATAACGAATGGCGTGAAGAATGTTGTGTCTAAATTTGAGACGGAGAGCTTGAAAACTCTTCCTTTGAGAGTGTACACCGTTTTGAAAAACGACATTTCGAGAAAAACGCGTTTAAAGTTTCGAGTGCGGAATTTTCATACAACCCTTTGCGGCATACTGTAACACTGGTGTTGCACCTAATTCAATTCAGATTTTGACGATTCAAAAGTGTTTTTTAATTGAATATGGCGGTTGTAAATGCGTTTTAAGGTTCCTAGGACTTTAATAACTACTAAAACATACCTATTACATTTTTATTTTTCACCTAGCAGGTGTCATCAATAACGAAAGTGCAGAAAAAAACGTGCACGTAAACACAAATGTATGCTTCAATGGGATAAATTGTTAACTTACGATCAATCGGCGATGCCAGGCCCATATCTATGCAGAAAAATAATCGATATTTTGAAAATGTTACACTGTGATGATTTCTTAATATTCTAGTTTCTCGTATTGCCTAATATAATGACGCAGTTGTATTGCCGGTTGCTTCTTCGGTTGCGCCTCCATTTTACGGTCTATTTAAATCCCCCTGCTCTTATCCAACCATTGTTCCAGTTTCTTCACTGTCTCGTGATTAAGTTTCCTCTCAATTTTTGGACACGCAAATGTCTCAAATTTTTATCTGTCTCTGCAAATTTTACATTTGGTGTTTGCGTCCCCGTTTTTGCCGCCTGTCCCGATGTTACCTCATCCTTGCCCATTCTTTTATTTCTCCGCTGATTGCCTCGTGTTTCCAGGATCTTTTCATGCGTATTCCTGTTTTCCTATGCTTGTGTTCCTTGCAGTATGTGGACACGTCAATCTTGCACCGATCGTATTGAATTTCTTGCTCAATTTAAATGTCCATGCCTCTATATCTTTGTGCAACGATTTTTTTTTGTTATATCCTAATTTTTATTATTATTCGAAACGTTTTTCTTCAACTTACGGTCGTAAATCTGTAATAAAAATACGTAAAAACGTTCAAGGGATTTTCATATCCCAAATCGGTCAAAAAGGAATTTTGTCAATGAAAAAGAATTTAGTTTCGTTGCGTTCCAACGATGCAAACTTCAAGATCGTTATATAGTTATATTTCCATTCCACATTGATTGCCAGATTCCTCCCTCACCTACGCTTTCCAAGGCTTCCTTTGACTCCTTTTCCTCACTTTAAGGCGGGATATAAATTTACAACGATCAAAAAATCGATTTCTTTTTTTTATATTTTAAACGATAGAGCTATATATGTAGAATACTTTCCCAAAGTTTCAAAGCGAAATTCGTAAAACTTCAAACGTTACAGCCCGTCAACGCTGTGCCTCACCGCTCGGATTCGGAGCGGGCGGGAACTTCAAACGCATTTTTTTCTCAAAATTGCATTATCGAAATTGGCGTGCAGGATTACTCAAAAACTATTAAGCCGATTGAGTTGAAACTTGGTAGAAATATTGATAATATTGACCTTCTACTTGACGAAAATTGTTTTTGAAAAATTGGAAAAAAATACTTTTTTAATCCACATTTTACAGAAATGTTGCGTGAAATGTTGACTTTTTTTTGTAAATGCGTGCCATTTTTTCAAATTGGCATTTTCTTCATTTTAATTACCGTCACATAGAAACTATCCATGTTCTAACTGAAAAAATGCTTGAACTTTTTTGCAAATCAAAGTCTACGGGAGCTAGACTCCACGCCGATTTGCAACTCCCGCGGCGACCTTGCTGTAACACTCTGCCACAGCTCCGCCATTTTGATGAAATAATTCAAAAAAATTGTTTCGTATACTTAAATATATTATTAAAGTATATCTAAAGTTTGATAATTGTAGAATAGTTATTTCTTAGTTGTAAAATTTCTCGATATTGCTTATTTTTTCTTGTCTAAATGTATATCCCGTCTTAATGGATTGCCATTTGTGATTGCTCGTACTACCTCCCTTAGGGTAGGTTTACACTACGGCACTTTGGTGTATACACTCAATGTACACATCGAGTGTCTGTGTGTGAACCCCACTGTCTGATCTCGCGATATTTATTGCGCAGTGTTCAAGTTTTCGAACCGGCGCGAAATTATCCAGACACTTGCGACCTGCGTTAAATCAAAATGGCCATTACGTGGAGCAAGGAGAGCATTAAAAATTTGATACCTCTTGTGGAAAACTGCCTGAACTTTGGCAAATATCTTGTGCTGATTATAAAAATAGAGTCAAAAAAACAGGCAGCACTTGAGTGCTTAGCGGAACAATTTGGCGCAGCATCGGCTGATGTTGGCAGAAAAATTCATAATTTAAGAACACAGCTTAAGGGGCTATACCACCAGTGTGAACGATGAAAATTTGGACGATTTTCGGGAATTTTTTTGAAGAAAAGTACTCAATTAAATATTTCGGAAAATTAAGAATATATTTGGCTATGTTTGACCTATATTACATAATTTTTTCATAGATAAATATTGAGATCCAAGCGACTTATGCGCTGCCTTCGGAGGCGCCAAAAAAAAAGTTCCTCCACTGCTGACATGATTCCGGCCGATTAAGTAGCTGAAACCGAAAAAGGAAAAATGTTAAACTGGAAGGTATTTCCTGTACAATGACGTAGGATTTTCGAAAAATATCAAAATCTAACAAAATGGCGTAGTTATCAAAAAAGTCTGTTTTGTTGCCTATAAAATGGTCCTTTTTTTATGCCAAATCGTCAATTTTCATCCAATCAAAAATATCATGTAGAGTAACAATATTCAAGAATACTCAGTTCAAACTTCAAATCAATCGGACAATTGCTCTTTTAGTTACAATGTCAGCAAATTTGAAAAAACGCGTTTAACGATTTAACTATCGATTTTTGCAAAATAAAGTAATATCGATATAAATTATATAAATGATAATGATATTCTTGAAAGTATGAACTGTCGAAAAAGGCAAAAAAATCAATTTTTTTAAAGCGTGACACTGGTATAGCCCCTTAATAACAGCGCACAAAATTACGGCGGCCGCCGCACGGCGTTTCTCCATGGCGTCCGAGCGAGTACTGCAGACGTGTCAGTAGTTTTGTGTGTGAACATCTGACAAGGAACATCCCTCAGGTGACACCCCTCGATTTTGTTGAAATTTGGATATGTTATAAAGCACCGAAAAATAAGCGATACGTATTTTTTTTATCGGCGGAAAAACCGTTTTAAGGGGTTAAACCACCCCTCGAAAAAAGGCATCTCTAGGGGTAATATAGCAGCTTCACACACAAGGAGTCCTCTGATTTTAATGAAACAAAAACGAAAATTCTTCTAATCTGAAGCAATGAAAAATCCACTATAGTGACATTGCAAAAAAAAAGTAAGGGGTGAACCACCTAGAGATGCCTTTTTTCGAGGGGTGGTTTCACCCCTTAAAACCGTTTTTCCGCCGATAAAAAACATACGTATCGCTTACTTTTTGGTGCTTTATAACATATCCAAATTTCAACAAAATCGAAGGGTGTCACCTGAGGGATGTTCCTTGTGAGCACTTGTGTAGCGACATCACAGTACAGACATTTTCTGGGACACCGAAACCGTCTAATGTGTGAACGGAACGGACATTAGCGTCAGACATTTGTGTCACAATTAGTGTCGTAGTCTATGCAGACCTTTAGGTATTTTTCAGGCCACCCACCATCCTCCACCTTCATTATTTCCACAAAATACCTCGCGGCTCCTTTCCCACGTTTGGGCCTCCATTCCCCCGCTTCCGTTCAACAACTAAGACATCATTATTACTTTTTCGAATAACTGAAAAACCGTATCAACAAGAAATGCAAACCAAAATGTTTCGTTGCAGAATGTTCGACGTTGGTGGGCAGCGTTCCGAGCGCAAAAAATGGATTCACTGTTTCGAGGGAGTAACGGCGATAATATTTTGCGTCGCCCTGAGCGGTTACGATCTCGTTCTCGCCGAGGACGAGGAAATGAATCGTATGATCGAATCCATGAAGCTCTTCGATTCCATCTGCAACAGCAAGTGGTTCGTCGAAACGTCAATCATATTGTTTCTGAACAAGAAGGATTTGTTCGAGGAAAAGATAACGAGGAGCCCACTGTCGATATGCTTCCCCGAGTACAAGGGCGGCAACACTTACGAGGACTGCGCCAATTACATCCAGCGAAAATTCGAAAATCTCAACAAGCGCAAAGATCAGAAACAAATTTACACGCACTTCACTTGCGCCACCGACACGTCCAACATACAATTCGTATTTGACGCCGTCACGGACGTTATAATTAAAAACAATTTGAGCAATTGCGGCCTTTTGAGTTGAATTACGGATACGCGGAGAGAATGAACAAGAAAAAAAAACAGAAGACGCGGTATCCGGAGCAAAGAGCTAAGACGAGAGACGCCCATTGTGCCTTTTCTTAGTCCGATATTGAATCGGAGAAACGAGAATATAAAGAGAAAATACTCCTGAGTTCATTCCGCGAGTCGAGCGACATTCGGTCGACATTCTCGGTGCTTGTCCGAATCGTAAAGTCACAAATCATTCATGCTACAACGACGAGATTGAAATGCCGACGAACAAAAGAAAAAGGTTTTTTCCCATCGTTAAGCGACACGACAATAAAAAATGAAACATTTTAACGGATCGGCCAATCCGAGAGCACAACGTCCAAGAGATGAAAATACTTGTAATACGATTTTATACTAAACTTGTAAAAATAAGCTGTACGTAAATCTCTTGCAATGAGAGATTCCTATCGTGCGTGTTTTTTTTATAACTGCACCGGGTTTACTTGTCGTACGATAACTACGTTTATTCAGTGGTGCATGCTTGTATATACATATTAACTTGTTCGGAAACGCAACGAAAAAGACACTGAGTATTATTTGTACGTGGACCAAATACTCGTCCTACATAATTTTCTTCTATTTTATATATGTTTTTTTTAAAATATTTCGAAGCTGATTTTGTTTTAAATATACAATTTTTCCACGTAACAACGCCCCATGACACGCCACGTGCAAACGGATTATCTTTTTTGTTAGGTTGATATGTACAACTGCGTAACGTGTTAAACGCGAATGAAAGAAATGTTGCGACGATGCTCCGCCGAACCACGGCTTTTTCGCATCAAAGATATCGATATAAATTCAGTCTCGAAAGATTGTGAATGAGCATTTTTTTTACTTCAGACGAACCTTGCAAAGCGATCTATTTTTTCGGCAGCCTGCACATCGCGATTGCGTCGGCGAAAATATTTGAGCTCGAGGGTAGTGCGAATAGCGAGCCGCGGGATTGTAAAATTAAGGGGAGATATACACCTAGGAGCCGGGAAAAAAGGTCATTATTGTGAATTTTTTTCAAGGAAAACTATTTAAAATTTCGGATTGGGGTTTTAATTATCTAAAAGTATATACATACAAAAATATGTTTAATTTTCTTTATTTAAAAATATAAAAAATATACAAGGATATTGTATGATCCTTGGAGCGTCGTAAAAAAATCTGCGTATACGGTACCCACTGGCGTTTCTTCAAAAATCATCTGAAAAAAAAAACCAAAAAGATTATTAAATTAGATACTATAATCTAGTACTTGTCATAGCCGATTTTGAAAATATCGATTTATGACAAAATGGCCGACGGTTGAACATAAATAGTGATTTTTGGGCCAAAAATTAGTTATTATTTTGCCTAAAAACAAAAACTAAGTTACAGAAAAAAAATCCTATGACAAGTACTAGATGATGGTGTATGGAATAATCACAAAAAAACCTCAAGGCAATCGGTTTTCGAGAAATTTTGGGTACCGATTTGAAAAACGTGGTTTTGAGAAAAACCCGTTTGAAAATTTGGGAATGAATAAATCATGAAATTTGTCAACTTACATGGAATTATCGATACCAGGCCCATAGTGTAGGTCTTCTACGGTCTACGGAATGTTCATAGCTTCCAAATCCTCGACCTCGACCATCTAGGTGTATATCTCCTCTTAAAGAATCGGGTTTCGTGAGTAATCCGACAAGTGACAAGTCTCGTGCATCAACGATTCGTTATACATTTTTTTATTTCGTTTAGACATATAATACACGTCAAATTACACGATGTGTCATCGTTTCACGCAATAATAATGCGCGTAACAGCGATACGCGTGGCAAAAAAGTTTTACACTTCGATTATGTCGCTGTATTCCTCGCGTAAATCGCGCGCGAATCTCGATAATTCATTCCTTTTAATACTTTGTTTATTATTGCGCACGCGTAGCGGCAACGCAACTGATCTAACGCTAAAACACGACTGAACGAACGGTCCTGCCGTTTATCGCCGTATACCTTGATGACGTAACGAGACGAATAGTTGCCGACCTAATGCTCAATTATTTATTCTAATCCGATGAAACGACGTTTATCGAAGAAACTCTATTAATATTACTGTTTTTTTTTAAATATTTTTCGTGCGCGTCGAGTTAATCGTCTTCTACACATATTTACAGGATATCGATTCGACGCCTGAAAGTTGCAAAATAAATATATCGGACTTTTCACGCCTAACTGCTCTGTTCCACAACGTTCGCAATATTTTTAAGTTCAAGGTATTCCTTTCGCGAACGGCCGTATTTTGTGGGGTCACAGCAGGGCCCTTCCGATTCATCGGTAAATTACAGTGGCGCTGAATTAAAAATAAGTTGCGATCGATTATTAAACCAAACGGTAAACGAATAAAAAAAGTGGCGCAAATTTAGTAGATTGACGTTTTCGTATTGTCTCCGAAAATTCTGCTGGTCACATTTTTCGAAACTTTGTAATTTATATTTTCTTTCAACATTCGGTGAGCCCGTTTTTATTGTCGTTGCGAAATCTTTCGAATTTTGTACACTTGTGCAGCAGTTTATATAAGATATCTAAAGTTATTTAGTTCAGAGATGAGCATACTCGAATAATTTTAGTATTCGAGTAGGAAAATAATACCGAATACATGTCAGATGGATATTCATTTTTTTCGATAATGAATCCATCTCAATTTAGGATTCGTTCCGAAAATGAATAATGAATCCAACCGAATTCAGTATCCATTTAAACATAAGTAATGAATCCAATTCGATTCAGTATTCATTCTGTATTCGGATATCATCAAATTGAATCTGGAAAAAATTGACAGAAAACACCTTTTTTCTATTGAAACATTATCGTCCGATTACATTATATTTAACCAAGGGAAATTGCGCTCTTAGTATCTAGTAACTGAAGAAATGGAACATTATATTTGTCCCATTTCCAGATTATTCAATTTGATGATATCCGAATACTGAATCGAGTTGGATTCATTACTTATGTTGAAATGAATACTGAATTCAGTTGAATTCATTATTCATTTTGAAAGGAATACTGAATGCAGTAGGATTCATTATTCATTTTGAAATGAATACTGAATCCAGTAGGATTCATTATTTATTTTGAAATGATTACTGAATCCAGTAGGATTCATTTTTCATTTTCGGAACGAATACTGAATTGAGTTGGATTTACTATTAATTTTCGGAACGAATTTTGAATGTTTCTTTATTATTTATGAATTAAAAAAATTCCAATATGCCCAACCCTGATATAGTGTGCAAACTATTAGACGGAAATGTGGCCAGCGTGTTATCTCCATAGTGTCGTAAAAATCGTACGATTTTGAGTCATATTTTTTTGTTAAAAGTTCGGCAACTTGGAACTGGAAATTTCGCATGGCCGGGTCGAAATTCCAATCTTTCAATGATCAAAACGCTCAAAAATCCGGAAGAATACCACCCCTCAAGATCAAAACTCCGAAAGAATTTCACCCGAGACCAAAACCCCTAAAATCTGAACACCGTCAAAATAATTCGGCTATGGAAGTTTTAAAAGTTTCAAATTTTTCAATAAACCGACGAATTACTCCAAGAACTTTTATTATTATTAAGAAGTGATTTTCCGTCAATTTTGAATTTAGTCTAGAGTCTAGACAACTTTCAAAATTGACGTAAAATCTCTAAAGCCTCGATAATGTCATACGTTCTACATAATTTACAGTCAACTGTATAGACTTTCGCTGGCACAATCTTACCAAAACCTGCAATTTCGAAACATTTAAATTAGGAATTTTAAACCGTCGGAGCAAAGTTCGTAATTTCAGTCCGGCCGCACACTGTGACATATTTTTACTTCGTCGTAGACGAAAATCAGTTAATTGCTAAATATTCGGGTTCGTGAAAGGAATACCCTATGCTCCCACTCATCGATAGCTCCCTCCTGATATTCGCGAAATCCAATATATAATCCGAAAAAATCGCGTACGTATTACACGTGTACAGCAAGCTACGATTGTCCATCGACTCTTCAAATATTCGATCCTCGCGCTTGGAGAGTAATATCGGAGAGACGCCGCACTGCGTCTTTTCGTACGAATCGCGTCTGCCTCGCAGTCGGCGCAAAAAAAAATCATTACACTAAATTGAGCAAACGAAACGAGCGAAGAGGGATCGCTATATAATTCGTAGATAATCCTTCAGAAGTCGGCGAAATGCGGAATGTCTTTGCCTGAGCTGCAAGCTGCAAACTTACCGGAGACTCCGGTCTTAAATTAATCGTTGATCGGACGCTCCCGTTTGATGAGGTAGCCAATGAGACGCGCGCTACGCTCTACTGCCGAAGCGTGTGCAACATCGTTCGATCGCAACGGTAAATACGCTGTTGCGTGATCGTTCTAATCTCCGTATGAGGTACGGAGATACTACTTTATCGTTCGTCGACTCGAGGAGCAACTGTCAGGCTCGCGCAACGCGTCGAACCGGAAGTTGTATGGGATGTGAATGTTCGTACGGTGCACTCGTAGCAAATTCGATGGTTGGTCCGCATTGGCAAGAGTCGAGTAGGGTATGAGGGGAATATCCACGTAGCAATAACCAATCCGAGAGGCAAGAGCAACGAATGAGGATTGTGGGAAGCGACTGTCTTATGTCTGATTGCGAGCCGGAATGGGTGGTCCGCCGGTGGTTCTAGCGGGCACGGGAGGTGGCAGGCTCGTCGGTGGTAAGCTCGGTGGCGGATGTTGTGGCGGTGGTAGCGGGACTTGCCTGTGAGGCAGCGGTGGTGGTACGGAATTGGGTGGTCGAACGGAATCTTGAGTGGCCTCGAGGCGTGGTAGAGGCGGTGGTGGTCGGCTCGGCACCGGATAACTCGGCGATTCGTCCAATATTTCCTCGTAAATGGCCGACTCGGATGAGAGCCTTCTCGCCTCTTCAGCCTGTGCTTCGTGCTCGTTCGGCGATTGTCTCACATTCGTGGCGAATTGATTGGGCATTACGCTTATAACGCCGGCGCGGGCTACTTGACGACGCTCGCGGGCCGGGCTTCGAGGCGGTTGGGACGGACGCGCGGGGGGTGCGGGTGGTCTTGGCGGGGGTAGTCCACCGTTCGGACTAGCGCGACCAGAGTGGCACTCGCCAATTTCAAGACGTTCGAAACTCATCGCCGTGGACGTATTATCGTCGTACTGGGCTATCGTCGTGTTGCTGCAGATCTCGATTTCTTTCTCGATCAGTTGGAGCCAATCGGGCGATTTGAGGGTGAGCCTTAGAGTCTGCCCGCAGACCTGCGTCATTCCTCGTCGGGCGGCGGCCAAAGCGCACTGGCCGTCTCTGAAGGTCACCCATATCGTCTCACCGACGAATCTCACGAGTATCACCTCGCCGATGTGCGAGAGATCTTGCAATAGAGCCATCATGAAACTGTCGTCGAACGTTCCGTCCGTGTCGTCGTTCTCGAGTTCCGATTTCACGATTATCGTGCCGTCCGGCGGACCGAGGTCCTGTATCACCTCGCGGAATACTTTTTCCCGCTTGGTCGGATCTACGCTGTGGACGTCGACGTCGACGAAAGCTATCACGGGCCTGTGGTCGCTCTGCTTCAATTCCGCACGGCCGTAGTGAATCAAACGACCGGGATTCCAATCGGACGGAGAATCTGCGAACCGATAAAAAAAACGACGTCATCGTTGAAGATCCTTGTTCGTTTTGGGGCCGTACGCAAATTACGTAACGCAATTGGGGGGGGGGGGGGGGGGGGCGGTCAAGGTTTGCGTTACGTCACGATTTTAAAACTGCCAGAAATAGCAACATTTCTGCATGTTCAGGTTTTTTTTATTTAAACCTCGCGTGCAATTTTACTGTGGACAGCTCACAGCTTTCTATACACAGTGTCAGTTAAGGGGGAAAGTCACTGTGCACGAACTTGCACAGTAAGCTTTCCCACGCCCCCCAAGCAAAGTTGAAGGATTTTTTTTTTATTCTTGAAAGTATTAGGTGCGCAACTAAGTTCTCGCTGTTTTTTTTATGAAAATGCCACTTCATTGTGAAAAATGGTTACAAATGAATCATTCAAAATATTGCTCATCGCTAGCGACAACTTTTTCCCATCTTTGTGGCAGAGCTCGAATACCGTCACGGTAGAAGTGTTCGTCTTTTGAGGCTATCCACGAATCAAGCCATTTTGAGATGTCTTCATATGAGCGGAACTGCTGATTCGCCAGACCATGCGCCATCGAACGGAACAAGTAATAATCGGACGGCGCAATATCTGGGGAATATGGCGGGTGGGGTAGGACTTCCCATTAGAGCGTTTCTAAGTAGGTTTTAACGGGTTTGGCAACGTGAGGCCGAGCATTGTCATGCTGTAAAATCACTTTTTTGTGCCTCTGCCCGTATTGTGGCCGCTTTTCGCAATCGCATCAATTGAGTTCGATACCGGTCCCCAATGATGGTTTCGTTCGGTTTCAACAGCTCATAATAAATAACACCGCCCTGGTCTCACCAAATACGCAGCAAAACCTTCGCAGCGTGAATATTCGGCCGAGCCGACGACGTAGAAGCATGACCGGGCAGTCCCCATCATTTTGTTCTCTTTGGGTTGCTGTAATGAATCCATTTTTCATCACCGGTAACGATGCGATGAAGAAAACCCTTCCTTTTTTGCCGCTGGAGCAGTTATTCACAGGCGAAAAAACGACGCTCAACGCCTCTCCGCTTCAAATCATAAGGAACCCAAGTTCCTTGTTTTTGAATCATTCCCAACGCATGCAATCGCTTGGAAATGGCTTGGCGGGTAACTCCTAATGCTGAAGCAAGCTCTTTTTGCGTTTGGCACGGATCCTCATCGAGCAATGCCTCCAATTCAGCGTCTTCGAAGGTTTTTGGCCTTCCTTCACGTGAACGGTCGTCAACGTCGAAATCACCGTCTTTGAAGCGACGGAACCAATCACGGCACGTTGTTTCACTTAGAGCAGCATCTCCGTAAACTTTTTGGAGTTCTCGATTCGCTTCAGCCGCCGTTTTCTTCGAAGGAAAGAAGAAAAGCAACACTTCCCGCAAATGACGATTATTTGGCAGAAAATCAGACATTTTCACACAACCAAAAGTATACGACGCAAAAACAAAATCACTAATGTGTCAAAGCGGTTTGTTTACCACATGTCTAAGCTTGATTCATGACGTTTTGGTTGTCACAATCGACCAGCACTTACTAGTGGAGCCATCTCTTGATAAACAGCGGGAACTTAGTTGCGCACCTAATTCATGTTTTGAAAAATATGTTGGCAACATTTGTATTTACAAGTCCGAAAATTGACGGATTTATAGTCATTTTAGTGAGAACAGGTAGCGCGACCGGTTAGTGCCCTCAGTCCCTACAGGTGTGGTATCATTTACAATAGATAAAGTACAGGCTCTGATTATTTTGTGAACTATCATGAAGATGAAGAACCGTCATATCGCCCGCGACTAGATATTTCAATGTAAGTATCAATATTCTAGAAAAAACAACTTTATATCGAGAAACACGGAACGAAAACTTTGAACGCGTTTTTCTCGAAACTAGTTTTTTCGACCTTGTCCGAGCGAATACTTAAAAACTTATCAACCGATTTTCAATTTCTTATAAAAACATTTTTGTAATCGCAGTGACTAAGGTTGTACGTAACCGCGTTTTTAACATTTGATAATTATTATTTTTAAAGACCGCTTGAATACAGAAAGAGGGCCTTGAAAATAGTAAAATATGTTCAAACTGTCAGCATTTTGTGAAAAAAAAAACAGCTACGCATAACGATAGCTACATTTGTATAGACATCGATAAATTGTTGACTTTTAATTTACAGATACCCTTTCATAAAGATATCGATGGGACAATGAAGAGAATTTTTTTTTTCGTCGTCAAATCGAGGCATATATCTCGGTTAATTTTCATGATTTACAAGGGGGCATACCCTACTTCCCATCACCGATTTCGCTCAAATTTATAGGATATGCAGGGCTTGGCTAGAAATGAAAGTACCCGAAGTGGAAACTCCAGATGGCCAAGTGTTTAGAAAATAAAAATGTTGTCGCGGCTCTCGCACCGTATAAGCCATTTACGTTAGTATGTTTGCCAAGCAGCGGTTGGCGTAGCGGTAAGAACTCCGACTAGTAATTCGATGGTCGACTCCCCGTGTGGAGACTTTTTTCTTTTTCTATCTTTTTCTCAATTTTTATAGTATTTATTTTTCAATTAAGCAAAGAGGTGAATAATTTATTTTATTTATTTATTTATTTATACGCAAAAGGCATATAGGACGTCATTTTGTAATGAGCGCATAACCGTAGAATATTTGGAGTTGCTGATTGACTCGTGGGGAGGACAAAAAAAACCGCAATTATACGACGAACTCTTCCAAGATGAAGAAGGATTGCCAACGTGTAGCATCAAAGTAATTCCCCCTAAATGTACTCCACTGGTACAACCCTGCGATGTATATTTGTATCGTCAGGTTAAAAACTTTATTTAAAAAATACAAAATTGCTCTTATCTCATCGAGTAAGAAAAAGAAATAACTTCCCGAGAAGACTGCATAAAAATACATTCGATTGTTCATCATCAATTATCCGCCCCAATATTCGGTAACATGTTACGTTACGCGTGGTTCGCTTCTAAACTTTGCGATGAGAGAGAACGCTTTATGAATGTCAATCAAGTATGTTTTTCTATGGAGACGTTGAAACAACGATGTTGTTGTAAAAATTCGGCGTTTATAACGTGTGCTAGATGCAGAAATAATTATTGTTTCCCCTGTTTCTACGATAAATATCATCCCGACACATGTAAATCATCGAATGTCAACGAATAAAGTTTTGAATTTTCATGTACAAAGTCTTTTCGTATGCGCTTTAATTACAATCCCTTGTTGAAAAGTCCGAAATCCCAATTTTTTACCTTTTCTATGCCTTTTGCGTATAAATAAATAAAGAAAATAAATTATTCACCTCTTTGCTTAATTGGAAAATGAATAATATAAAAATTGAGAAAAAGGTAGAAAAAGAAAAAAAAAAGTCTCCACACGGGGAGTCGAACCCACGACCATCGAATTACTAGCCCGAGCTCTTGCCGTTGCGCCAACCGCTGCTTGGCAAACATGCTAACGTAAATGGCTTATACAGTGCGAGAGCCGCGTCAACATTTTTATTCTCTAAACGCTTGGCCATCTGGAGTTCCCACCTCGGATACTTTCATTTCTAGCCAAGCCCTGCGTGATGGGGAGTAGGGAATGACCTACTCCCCATCTTTTATGATTTTATGACATTGTTAGTCATAAAAATTGGTATAAAACTAGATGAATATATACTTCATAAAATCAGACTAAACCAGATCCTTTCATAATTAGTTATGTTTATGAAAAAAATCGCAATTATTGACGACAAAGCACCCGTTACGTAACGGAATATGGGGGGGGGGGGGTTCTGGCCAAGCGTTACGGTCCCGTTACCTTGGGGGGGGGGGGGTTAAAAATTGGGAAATTTTGCGTTACGTAATTTGTGTACGCCCCCTTTGAATCGGGTGCTCACCAATATCGGGCACTTGTTTTCGTCTCTTCCACAAAACCCTGTCGGTCCAGGCTGGTTGACGACATTTCTCGCTCGTATCGTAATCGTCTGAGAAAACGTCGTACTTGTAAGTCGGCGGAAAGTTTATCGGCCCCTCGAGGAAGTTTTTGAAAACGTTGCCCTGATCCTGTTGCGTCTGTGTTGGGAGAAACAAACGAAAAAATAACGCTAAGAACGCGTGTCGGCCGACTTGGACTCTGATCGAGTAACAGTGACAATCACCCTCAGTTGATCGTGTTGCAATATCCGATCGTATTCGTTTCTCTTAATCAAATCCTTCATCTCGTCTTTGTCCATGTCGACTCGATAATTGAAGTCGCCGCACCAAAAAACGTAATCGTGGGTATTGAGGGTACGTCCCATGGGAAAGGCTATTTTTCTCGTTATTTCCGCATAATCGGCGTTACGCTCGCTGACCTGCGACTGTCCGGCGGCGAAATGAGCGCAAACGAAACAAAACGAAGTCGAATACAGTACGCAACGAATCGCCGCGGCCCCTTTGTTACCGGTTGCACCGCCCAATCCGGTCTTGACACAATCCACCGCTACGTCCCGAAGATACGGAGTGTGCTCGGGTCTGATGAACAGATAGAGACACACGCCCACCAATTGCTGATAAGTCACGAGTACGTATTCGTTGTCGCGCGACAACACTTTCTGCAACTCCTCGGCCCAAACTTTCGCGTTGTCCGAACTCGCTGCCATTATGTTGCTCGCGTTCAAATCGACTATCTCCTCGAATCCAATGGCAAACACGTCCACGGGAACGTTGTCGAATTCCGGCGAGACGAGTGCTGAAACGAAAGAAAATGAGACCGATCGTACTGCTAGTTATTAGGGGTGTGCGGGTACTCGATTCACTCGGGTACCCGACGGGTTACTTTTTTGCATTACCCGCCACTATCGGGTACCCGAATTTGGTCATCGGGTACTCTCAAATGTTGGGTACTCGTAAAGGAAGAGTACTCTTAAACTTCGGGTATTCGTAAACTTCGAATATTCGTAAACGACTCGCACATCCGTATCTATCATTTATATTTATATTTATTTTTTGTCTAGGTGTATCGATCAAATAATGAGAGAAAACGAAAAATCGAACGCGATAAAACGAATAAATGATAATACTGTTAACATCTTTTTTCATCTCACTTTTCTATTCTGTGTGTGTGCGTGTACGTACGTGTGTGTGTGTGTGTGTGTCTGTTAGGACGGAGTGAAAAGCGGTCAATTTGCCGGATCGTATCGTAATAGCGCGGGAAAGTTGCGTTTTGGCTTCACTAAAAAGTGTGCGAAAGGAAAAAATTTACAATAAATATCTTCTGTTCCGGCAAACGTCTTAAAATATGGAATTTTTTAACGTGGTTTTTAAATGAAGAAAAACCCAAAAAGACCAAGATTCAACGCCCTGCGTTTATTCGAAGCGAGAAGAATGTAGCTTCCGTTTGACGTTTTAAAATTGAAAATATCTCGATTAGTTTCAGAAATATGAGCGTTTGAAGAACAAGTTTTTTTTGGGAAGAAATTAAAAAACGACTAAAAATTAAATTAAGAATGAATCGCCGAAATTACCAGTTAGCACTAGACAGAATTAATGAAAATTCAAGGAAGAATCTTGTTGCCTTGTCTTGAAGAATTATATTCAGTTTTTCGACATTCAAATATCTCGATATTTCCTGAAATGCAAGTGTCTTAAGGCCTTACGCCACAGTAACGGGTATAAAATCATGTGCGAATTTAACCATTTTTTTCGTATAAAAAGTGATTCACTCATAAAATTAAGTACACATCTATTTTTAGTATATCAAACTGTTCGAAAATATATATATATTTTTTTTCGATGTACAAAATGGCCGACTACTCGAAACTTCTCGAAACAGCTTTTTTCCAAATGGCATGACAAATAACTTCAAAAATTTTCACTTGATTTACTTTAAATTTAAAAGTTATGTTCCTAATTGCATTTCGCAGAGAAATACGTACGGAATTTCTGATTAATCGAAAACTTTTCATTTTATGAGCAGTTTATGAGCAGTTATGACGAAATTTTTCACTGAAAATTCATTTCTTAAGTTCAAATACCTACAACTTTTGAATAAAACAATATTTTTTTAATTCCGTACGTACTTCTCTAGGTATTCTAATGTAGATTAACGAGAATTTTTGTTTTTTGTTCTAGGTAAAAAATTGTGGATGCTAAATGTCACGCCGCGGAGCACCTAAAAAAAGATAACAAAAGAAACTATTAGTAGTCGGCCATTTTGTACATGGAAAAAGAATATATATATTTTCTAACAGCTTGATATTCATACTAAAAAGGTGTGATTAATTTTATGAGTGAATCACTTTTTCATACAAAAAAAATGGTTAAATTCGCACATGATTTTATACCCGTTACTGTGGCCTAAGGCCTTAAAAGAAGTTTGCCGGAAAAAATTGTAAATATACACATAAAAAAAACTAAAATGATTAAATCAATTATTTGTATTTCTTATGAACGCCAACCTATCGGCGAAGGGTAGAGAACACAAAGCTGGAGTCTATTTCGTCCATTTTTGCACGTTCTCGTGGCGCTATCTACTATGAAACGAAATTTGAAATTTTGTTTCGGCAACACGGCTTATATCGAGTACCTCGTGTGAGACGAGTACTCGAAAAACTCGGATATTCGATAAAGCTCGAGTATACTCGTCCGGTCACGTCCAAAAATTCGGGTACTCGATCCGAATCATAGTCTAATTACCCGACTCGATCAATTCTGCTACCCGCACACCCCTACTAGTTATTCTTTTTCCGTCTTCTTATCTTTTTGAAATCAGGACAGCGTACGAAGAACTTACAGGAAAATTTGCGCGGTGCATCGAGCAGCCAGTCAGACAGGCTGAGATCTTTGTAAGCGACGCTGCGGAAATGTTTTCCACCGTTGACGTTGTAAGTGCCGATGCCGATTCTCAGATTAGTCGGGACGACGTATTCGTTGTACCTTTTGCACATTTCTCGCAGCACGCTCGGGGGTGCGTGTAGCATGTTTGAGGGTAAGAGAAGTCTCGCTCTGTCGGCTAGTTCGGTATTGAGTGTCGAGCCTAAGAGTAGAATGTCGATGGCCTCCTGTTTGCTCGAATCCAAGAGATTGTTCTGAATGGTTCGGGCTGCAGAACGGGCGCCGTCCATGAGTTTCGAGCTACCCTGTATCGCCCCGGTACCGGCGTATATCTTGCTAACTTCGTTCCCATTGTTGATCCACATTTGACGAAAGACTTCCTCGAATCTCGAGACCATCTGTTGTTTCTCCATTAATTTCAAGAGAGTCAACTGTTTAGCCAGCATCTCGAGGGCGAAGAACGTTTGAACGCAATTCGTACGGTCCAAGCAGTCCAAACAGTTGGTACGTATCGTCCCTATCTGTTCGCTCATCACGTTATTACCGACCGCGTAAAACAGCGAAAACGAGTCGAGATATTTCTCAACTTTGGCCTTTAATTTTGAGAGATTGGCCATATTGCCGCCTCGGCACTCCTGATGATAGTCGAAGAGTACGTGGGGCACGTCCGTGTGGGCCGAGAGACCGTGACGTCGATGAAACATTTGACTGAGCATGGCTTCGCCCTCTTTGCTGCCGATCAACGACGAGCCCAATAGATTCACGATCACTTGTTGGCCGTATCGCTTCTTTATCAGACTCAAGTGTCGATCGAAGGCCGGTGCGGCTGTCTCCACGCCTCGCGATATCTTCACTTTGTGCGAGCCCACTTGTATGCCCGGTTGCTCCCAGAACAGCGGTACCGAGCCTCTCGTTTGTAGATACGAGGTCACTTCGTTGTCGAGATAAATCGCCTGCTCCGTCTCGACGAAGTTTGCCACGTGACCGTCGTCGTTGGTGCCTCTGACGTTGAATCTGTCGAAAATCAAGCAGACGCGTCAACATCGAACGTCGAAGATAAGCCGTGCGATCGATCGATACCTTGTGCCTGCGCGCTCGCAGCTTAATCTCGACACGACTACGGCTCTGGCCTGCCTGTGTCCCACGTAGACGGTCCTTATCTCGACGCTTCCGCACATGGCCTTTAACAGCCAGTGCGACGTATCTACGCCGTATCTGAGCAGATGGATGTGAAGCATACGATTCCTGGAACCATTCACTTTACTCGTCTTTACTCGTTCGTCCGTCGAAATTACTAGGTGCGCAACTAAGTTTCCAGGTTTTTTTTACCAATAAAAATCGAAAATTTCAAGACAAATAAAAAAAATGGTTCAGCCGAAGTATTGTCCCTCGCTAGTTACACATTTTGCCATCTCTCTGGCAATACATAAATACCGCGACGATAAAAACACGCGTCTTTGGACTGAAAACATTCGTCCAACCAATTTTGTACTGCATCGTAATTGGCCAAGTGTAGCCCACTCAAGCCATGCGACATCGACCGGAACAAGTGATAGTCTGAAGAGGCCAGGTCTGGCGAATACGGCGGGTGCGGTAGCAGATCCCATTTCAGTGTTTTTATGGTGTCCTGGATGATGGAACTGCGATGACACGGAGCGTTGTCGTGCTGCGATATCACACGTTCGTGTCTCGTGTCCCATTCTGGCCGTTTTTCGAGCAATGCGTGGTTCAAATTGATTAGTTGTTGTCGGTAGCGATGCCCATTGGCAGTTTCGCCCGGTTTCAGCACGTCATAGTACACGATTCCTTTCTGGTCCCACCAAACCCAGAGCATTGTCTTTTTTCCGAAGCGTTTTGGCCGTGCCGTCGATGTTGACGCTTCGCCAAGTGAAAGCCACGATTTTCTGCGTTTGGGATTCTCGAAATATATCAATTTTTCATCGCCAGTGACAATTCGGTGCAGGAAACTCTTTCTGTTCTGCCGCAAAAGCAAAATTTCGAAGGTGGCTCTTAGTTTTTCCATTTGTCTCTCACTCAACTCATGCGGCACCCACTTTCCTTCCTTAGGAATTTTTCCCATGGCGTGCAAACGTTTCGAAATACATTGCCGAGTCACATTTAATGCCTCAGCAAGTTGATCTTCTGTTTGAGTGTCATCTTCATCCAATAACGCTTGCAGATCGGCGTCCGCAAATGTTTACTGTCTTCCCGAGCGCTCCTTGTCCCCAGTCTCAAAATCGCCACTTCTGAACCGCTTGAACCAATCTTCACGCGTTGTTTTTGATGGTATATGTTCGCGGTAGGCCTCCTCAAGTAACCGACGTGCTTCAGCTGCTGTTTTTTTTAGGTTGAAGCAGACAAGCAATGCTTCCCGCAAATGCTGTTTATGTGGCACAAACTTTGACATTTTCGACGTTAGAAAAAAGGTCGTTGTGTTGCGATATTTGTTTATATTACGACTGGGTATTCTTAACAGATGTCCAAGCTATAAAGACACCCAATTTCAGACCTGTATGCCAACTACACGTGTCGCTAGCGCTATCCATGTGTGAAACCCGGGAACTTAATTGCTCACCTAGTATTATCCGTATCTCGAATTAACCAACGGCCAGGCTCACCAGAAAAATCTGTTGTCCGTAATGTTGGATTTGCATCTTCTCTGAGCTCCTAGAGTGATGTCCAGAGCCTCGTTCTGTCCGGACAACCAGGAAAAGTAAAAAGTGCCGGAATTGAGAACTTTGCGCACTTCGGAAATCCTGTCCTCGTTGGCTTGAGTGTAGTGAAGCGGCGCAAAGTTGGTCTGAGTGATCCTAAAGATTTCCGACTCGCCGATTTTACCGATGGAGAAACAACCCGTCACCAAGACCAAATACAAAAGGGTATTTTCACCCGCGTTGAGCTGCAAGACTCCGAGGCATCCGTACGCGTCGAGCAGCTTGGTATATTGGCTCTTCAGCGAGTCGGTCTCTTCGGCCGCTGTGGAAAAACGTTTAGCGTCAAAGCCAAGATGAAAGATTGCTCGAAAAGTAAATGAAATCAATGTTCATTGAGACAGCAGCACTCGTCATTATCTCGTAAAGAACCGCGAAACGATCGATCCGTAGCGCGAGCTCGCGCAGCGATCCGCGATGTAAGGTGATAAAACAAACATTTGTTCGGATAACTCACAGAGTACCGCGACCGCCTGTGACTCGAATAGTACGGTGTCCTTGCGACTCCGATGTTCCAATATCAACGAGTGCGGACTCGGCGGTTTGAGCTTTTCATAAACTCGAAAACCCTTGCCCATCGCCATTGTGCGTCCTTGCTAAATAAATATTTGCTTCGTGAGGTTTTTGACGTTGTTCGATTGTTACGGCGGGTCGGAAGCGAAGAGTCGCTGGAACGCCCAAAGTACACTGAGCGATAGACGACGAGGGCGTAGAGAATTTTCGCAAATAATGAGAGACAGGAGAGAGAGAGAGAGAGAGAAAGAAATATATGGCAATGCGATATATATATGTTTAGGAAGTGCTGTTGACATGCAGACTCGCGAGCCGACGACGAGTAGTCTGACACGCGGCGCCGCCGCCGCCGCGCACGAACCACCAGTTCCGAAACTTGCTCTATATAACCTCCTCTCCCCACCACGGTATAAATTTTCCTCTCAAAAGAAGAGGATCCTTGCAAACGCGTATCTGGAACTGCCGGTACCGCGCACCACTCTCACTCCCTCTCTCTCGCTCTTTGTACGATCGAAGCTCCACCATTGCGGCAAGTTGCGTCCCTTTGCTACGCGGCGGATTCAACCAATCGAGATGTAGGGTAAACCGACCGGTGATTGGACGAAGGCTTATTTATATTTAAAATAAGTAAATAATTTGACAAAAAAATCACGAGTGTCGTTAAAACCGACTTCTCAGTTTGATATCGAATTGTGACGCCACACGGAATTTTTCCTAGTTTGTGGTACTTGCACACCGCGCAACTTATGATTTTATGAGTTTTAAGGGTAAATATTGATTCCATTACTTAAGGCGAAGTAGAAGATGTACCACGTGACATATGAGTGCGTGAGAGATAGCTGAAATTTTCGAACAGAGATTTCTCAGAGATAAATAATATTTAGGGCAAAAGGAAATCATCAAGCTCTGCGTCAGGGAATTCTCCAGAGCCTAATGCTTTGTTTTTCCTAAAAAATTCAACTATCTATGAGAAAATAGGGTTGAAAAATTTGTGAGCTTATGTTGATCTTGTACATGCCCTTAAGGCGGTTGGAGCGCTAGCCACAATACAAGATACGAAAAATGGGCAAGAAAGTTCACACTATAGGGGTGATGTAATTTTTTTGTGCTCTTTAGCATCAAGACAAACCATTTCTAATCGCGGATTAACGCAAACTAAACCTTTGTAAACATTTGAAAATGAAAAAAACCCATCTTGCCCGTCGTAAGCCATACATATTCAATATTGAACCATCAAGGTTTTGAACGATCAAGGTGAAGATCACGAATCTTGGCTGGCGAATGAAGGGCATTGTTGCCAACCTCAACGTCCGCGAAGTTGCCGTATCTCGGCAACACTTGATATCAATTAATGGTAATAATAAATAATCTCGTGGCATAAATATAAGTAGGCATGCTTGTACAGGGTGTCCCTCTTATCTCTGCCACCCGGAATAACTCGGTAATTATCGACGTCACACAAAAATGTTCCAGACAAAAGTAGTACGGTGTGAAGGGGGCCATCAAATGCGACGATTTTTTTTTCGGTGGAGGCGTTGACGCACAGTGAAGGACACCTCCACTTTTTTTTTAATGGGATGGTACATTTTTTTCAACCATCTTGTGGATCACCTCAAGCCGCATAAAAAACATTAGAGGTCCAAAGTCGTTCAAGGTCATTTCGAGCACCTATTAAAATGGAATACAAATCTAAATATCTCGGATCACTACCAAATATTTGGTAGTGATCCGAGATATTTAGATTTGCATCATGGATTCTGACCTTGATCGACTTTGACCCCCTGATGTTTCTTATGCGGCTTGAGGTGCTCCACAAGATGGTTGGAAAGTAAATGTACCATTCCATTTAAAAAAGTGGAGGTGACCTTCACTGTGCGTCAGCGCCTCCACCGAAATAAAAAAGATTGGTCGCATTTGATGGCCCCCTTCACACCGTACAACTTTTGTCTGGAACATTTTTTTGTGACGTCGATAATTACCGAGTTATTTCGGGTGGCAGAGATAAGAGTATAAATGACTCAGAATTTCATTCTGACGAGGAAAGGTTGCGAGGTTGATGTCTCCGATGTCGATGAAATTTGGCATACTTGTAGAATGGGTGAGAATAGGCGACACGTATTTTTTTATATCTGCGGAACCTGATTTTTAAGGGGTTAAACGTACCCTCGAAAACGGGTGTTTTTCGTTTTTCGTCGATAACGTTTTCGTTCTCATCTCCAATGTATAGTAGACGAAAAAATAAACATTGTTGCAATTTGAATTTTTTTCATATCTCGTACCGTTAAAACGTTATCGACGAAAAACACTCCAATTTCCGAGGGTGAGTTTCAACCCTTAAAAATCGGGTTCCGCAGATATAAAAAAATACGTGTCGCCTACTGTTACCCATTCTACAAGCATGCAAAATTTCATAAATCGGAGAGATCGACCTCATAACCTTTCCTTGTGAGTTGTATAAAACATTAGTTATACTTTTGCAAGTTGGTAGCGACACGAAAGTTCGCCTTATACACGTAATAAAAATATAAATATGCATAATTGTGCTCTTTAATTATATATTTTTTGAACAATTAGCATCTGCAGAATAAATCTATAACTCGTATCCATTTTTTTGAGGGTGAAAAAAATAAGCCTTCATTTGACTCAACTCGAGCGCTCCAACCTCCTTAAGATAGAATGAATCTTTGACTTTTAGCAAATTTTCAAAATAAATTCGTAATAATAGGTCAAAATGAGACATTTTTATTCACTGGTGCTGTGTTCTATCTTCTTCGCAGTGAGTTTGTTTGGGCTCTGTTCTGATAATTCTCAAAGCAGAGTAAAACTTTAGCTCATCTGCTGAAAGTCGCAAAATTTATTACTGTTAAGAGATGTACATTCCATTAAATGTTGTCATAAAGTCATTTAATTCGTTTTTTTAATTTTTATAAAATCTCTTTTTCCATTTCTCTGTCGAAACAAACTTTGGTAGTTTTTTCTTAGAATGTCACGTTAAGATGCAGAAAGGCTTTATGTATTTTCTACGGAATCGTAATAACGAATATAATACTCATGTGTATAAGAATATTATGTTTGTGCAACACAGTGATCTCCAAATCTAGAATTTAATAAAGATAAATAATCAATCGTTATACTTTACAGCGATTATCCACACTATACGTCCCTTTACTGCTTTGCGAAAAGTTTCGTGAAAAACGATTGGCAAATGACAAGTTCTCGATAACAATTGCCCGAATAAACAATTTCACAATGACAATTTCCCGAAAACAATTTACCGGATAAACAATTCCCAAAATGAACAATTTCTCGAATACAATATCCCGAATGGATAGTTCCCCGCAAAAACAACCCAAACAAACATATTCGGAAAATTGTCATTTGGGCAATAATAGGGATGTTGCAGTAATCCGGGATAAAAATATTGTTCTGAGGTGATAGCTTATTATTAAAGTCATGCTCGGAATTGCTTATTTTATTTGGGTGAAAATTGTAGATAAATTTTGATAAATGAATTGTAAAAAAATATCTATAAGTTTAGAGGTATATTATGTGTCTGTGAACAATTTTAAACACTTTCCCAAAGATAGACAACATCCCTATACAAAAATTTCAAAAATTCAAGTATGTTTAAAATATCAAACAAATTCGATAAACTGTGTTCGGGAAATTGTTCATTCGGGAAATAATTCTTTCGGGAAACTGCATTAGAAAAATTGTTTTCGCCGAATCTCCCGCAAACGCCATTTACTGCGGGTCAAGCGTCCATTTGCTGTGAATTTCGTCCATTCACTGACGATTTATTCATTTCGCTACTTATTTATCAATTTCTCAAATACTATTTGTTGCAATTACTTCGAATTTTTTTCTACCATCAGAATAATATATTTTTCCAGCTATAGCAATTAAGGGGAGGGTAGGGGTTTCAGCGTTATAAAAACCACTTTTTCGCGATTTTTTTTCATCTATATGGATAGAGTAAATTTATTGAAACCTTTTGTACATTGTTAAGTGTCATTTCAAGAACTGAAATTTGTCAAGCGTGAAATTTGTACGCGAAAATATCTACAAACAAGCCGGTGCCGCGTTTTTCTCGAAACCACTTTTTCAAAGTCCGTGTTCACTGGCATTCGAAAACTCCATGACCGATTTATTTCAAACTTGGTACACACTTTCTACATATAAAATACCTCCCCCCAACGGTTAGTTTGAGAAATTTTTTACATTGAGGGGGTTTTCCACCCCCAAAATGGCGGAATTTTTCGTGAAAAATAGCACTTTTCACTTTACACAACCACCAAAAATTTAGAAATTAAAAAAAAAATTACCAAAGACCGTTGGGCGAAGGATTTGATGATACTTTGACTAAATTTAAATGGTACTTGATTTCAGGTAATTTCTAGCTGAGATTCAGTGAACACCACAAATCGCGTTTTTCCAAAGGCGTTCTTGGAAAAGCTTTGTCACCAGCTTGTTTGTGGATATTTTCGCGTACAAATTTCACGGAATGTTCTTGAAATGACACTTAACAATGTACAAAAGGTTTCAATAAATTTACTCTATCCATATAGATGAAAAAAAATCGCAAAAAAGTGTTTTTTTTCACGCTGAAACCCCTACCCTCCCCTTAACCAAGTTGTCATAACATTGTCATTTTATAGTCCATCTAAAACCTACAGTGTCGTTGTTCGTCGATTAGCCTTGTACCCTACATGTTCGTAACATTTTTGAAAGAACAAACATATATTTCCGTCTTGCCATTGCGACGAGAGCCCAATTTTCGCAAATCAAAACTCACGAAGCGCGTACTATATTCTTTATTAATTCAACAGACATGTTATTCCGACGAGGCTTAGCAGACTGGATTTACAGTGCTCGATCATAGAAACTAGCTAGCGATAAGTGGATTATCGGATTTATCTCGTTAAATTTTCACGCGTCAGCCACGCGATATAAAACAAAACAAAAAAGTAATTCGCTCAGAACGCGCATCCTACACGCAGTCTTAAAAAATGTCGCGCAACCCTTAAAAATGATTACAGTATACGCCGCATTCACATTCATGATTAGTTTTCTTCTTCAGCAGTTCATGCGATTGTATATATATTTACACGATCGCTCGTACGCGCTCACGTCTTCGTCCGAGTTAACAATTTTTATTCCGGTAGCGGTTGTATCAGGCTGAAAGAAATGAACAGTCGTGTTGGCTAGTGTGCGCAATATATTTTCTAATTAATACACTTAATAGGTCTTAATAATTAACAATACTTGTGACGAGGATCCGAGGGAGCAAGATCGAGTCTCTCTCTCTCTCTCTCTCTCGCTAAGTATCATTTGCTAGCGTTTTTCTCGCTCGTTTGTTCGCGTTCACCCCCTTTGTATTCCCATTCGTTCATTTTCTTCGGTCCACACAGACACACGCGTACACACACACAATACACGTTTCTTCAGTATCAAGGACATTGAGTAAAGACAGAGAGCGAGGAAGTAGCATCGCTCGCGGAGCCGGATGCGTTTATCGTTTATTTAAAAATTCTATTAGACTAGCTAAAATACGCGATCGATGTAGGGGTGGCGAATTCTTTCCGTATACTCGTATGCTTCCGATGCCGTCGATAATACGAACGTAATCAAGTATTTACCTTTTCCTATACAGTCAAACGGTGACGCGCAACGTCGAATCCCAAAGCGACGTATTCGATTGCGCGTAAATTAAACCACCGACAAACGGGACCCATTTTTATCCGTATCATCTCTGTTCTTCCATCTTGAAAACAAAACAAAAATGACTATGCCCGTTGTTCCTCCTGCAACAGGATTATTTTCTCGTTGGACGAAATTCCAATTTGTTTTGTTCTCACTCCAAAGCGAGCCAAAGAGACCTAGTCGTCGCGTATGCGTTCATGGATTTACCTCGAGGAAGTCTTTGAGCAGAGTGACGCGACGCTTCTCGGCAATGTCCATTTGATTCTCGAGATCGCCCCGATCCGTCGTCTCGGCACGCTCGATTTTCCACGAAAGATTCTCAATCTCGGCCTCCAACTGAGCCTGCTGATACTCGAACTAGAATCGGGAATAAGAAACGAGGCACGGTTATTACCGTCGTCCCGTTCGATGGGTGAAGAAAAAACTCGGCCAAGTGCGAGTCGGGCCTCGCTCTATTAGGGTTCCGTACATATTACCAAATCACTTTTTTTAAAGTAGATATTTAAGGGGCTATACCAGTGTGACACTTTCAAAAAATCGATTGTTTTTTGCCTTTTTCGACAGTTTATACTTTCAAGAATATCCTGTACAAATTTCAAGGCCGTATCTCTATCATCTTATCATGCAAAAATCGGTAGTTAAATCTTTAAACGCATTTTTCAAATTTGCTGACATTGTCACTCAAAGAGCAATTATCCGATTGACTGTAAATTTGAACTGAGTACTCTTGAATATATTTACTCTACAATGACGTAGGATATTTTTGATTGGTGGAAAATTGAGGATTTGGCATTGAAAAAAAACGACCATTTTATAGACAAGAAAACAGACTTTTACCATAACTACGCCATTTTGTTAGATTTTGATATTTTCCGAAAATCCTACGTCATTCTACAGGAAATACGTTCCAGTTTAACGATATTTTTTCCTTTTTCGGTTTCAGCTACTCAGTCGGCCGGAATCATGTCAGCAGTGGAGGAACTTTTTTTTGGCGCCTCCGAAGGCAGCGCAAAAGTCGCTTGGATCTCAATATTTTTCTATGAAAAAATTATGTAATATAGGTGAAATATAGCTAAATATATTCTTAATTTTCTGAAACATTAAATTGAGAACTTTTCTTCCAAAAAATTCCCGAAAATCACCCAAATTTTCAGCGTTCACACTGGTATAGCCCCTTAATTAGGTAATGCTTTTTCTGTCTTAGTTTTCAGGTAATACTAAACTGAAATTATATGGGGCGATGATAGCTATAGAAAGCTTTGTGTACTCCTGCTGTGAGCTAATGATGAAAGTATATAAAATTATTGTTATTTAAATATTTACAATACCTAATGACTTATTTTTTGAGTCAGTACCAGCCAATTGCCAATATTGTCACATTTATCGCAGAAAAAGAGGGGGCGAACAAAAATAAATGAAATATACTATCTAGAGTCTTTTTTAAATGGTGCAAACTCGTTTCTTCCGTGACGTCGATCTCTCCTTCTTGGCTGGCACCGACTCCAAAAATAAGTTATTTGGTATTGACTAATATTTAAATAGCAATAATTTTATATACTTTCATTATAAATTTATCGTATTGTGTGTACAATAAATTATTATATATACTAGATTATGAATTGGCGTTTTCAGTATTTGTTGTTTAAATACAGTATGTGGTACATAATACATAGTAATTCGAAATTCCTAATTAGTTTAGTTTTTGAGATAGACCATGTTACAAAACTGGTCTAAAACTAACATCTTTGACGGCCTCCCCATTTCTTTATTTTTGAAGATAAAAGAGAAAAAAGTACTCTTTCCAATGAACTTTAAAAAATGACACCCCACATGCCAGGATAAGAAAAAATATATATTTCTGCTCCTTTTTCATGTATGGGGTGCCCATGAAAAATAATTTAATTGAATTTCTAATTCAATATTCGGTTTTGGGTCAACATTCTACACAAAATTTCCAAATTTCAGATCTGTAACTCATTTCGTTTATGAGCCAGAGACCCGTAACATACGAACGGACGGACAGCAGAGTGACATTAAGGTAATCATATCGCCAAGCTTCAATCCATGGGACTTTCATAATTTTTTTTGAGCTTCACTAAATATATTAATAATCGTCTCGGTAAAATTTCAGGGTCGGTTATCGACCTAATTACAGAGAAAAAAAAATTAAAATTGCGTAATTTTTCGAAGGAATTCCGAGACGACATACAAAAACCCAATTTCCGGTCGCTACAAAAGTGTATATAATAGTGGGAATCCGTCAGATTCTTAAAAATAATCAGATTTACATACTTAACACTTGTAGTAATCCGATGCTCTCAGAAAATGTTACACTTAATGACCTAATTTTTATGTAATATCAAGTTTAATTTAGACTTCCGGTATTGGATTTATTACCACTTGCTACGATGAAGAGACGTAACAGCAAGGCAACAGCTGACTGTATTCCTAGCCTCATCTCACTCATTCGAATTTCCACACATATTTCATTTTTAACCGACATATTTCGCCGACACAAATTTTCCACGCTTTTTACAAGTCGTGGCCCGAATACAATGCTTTATATTTCCCACACCTGACATTGTTTTGACAGATCGACGTTGAAAAGCATGGAGGTTAAACTCGCCTGGTTGAGTAAAAAGAGACGGAGAGAGGAACCAATATTGCCAAATATCAAATCTAGAAATACTGTGCGAATCGTTGGAACAACTATTTTTCTCATTTTTCTAATTAAATGTGAACATTTATTCAACAGTTTACACATGGAAAATTTTAGTGATTACAATTTTTTTTGCATATCTTAAAAATATGGCTCGTACAAGTCTCAAGTATGATCAGTGGTATGACTAGTGTGAAGCGATAGGATTACCTTAATAGGGTTCCGTTTTGTCCTTTGGGTACGGAACCCAAACGACATAATTGAAAACAAAATAATTGTCGGAGACTTTTTTGGAAATTCTACTAGAAAACTGAAGATTTATACGAACAAGTGGTACATATCTGAGGGATTTTTAAATAGGTTCCAGGTAACGATTTTGTGTTGAAAGGATAGATACTTGTTTTATCCGACCAATTACTCAGCTCAATTTCTGGCAGTATTACGATATCTGTGGCCTCTAACTCTGACCACGCAGTCTTCATATTTGACCCAAAATAAGACCTATTTAAAGAGAGGTAACTGGAGCACACTTACCAGTTCTTTGCGAGGTCCCGGATCCATGTAATAAGCGTAAGGGTACGTGTACTGAAGGGTGTATCGGCAGCGTGCCAAGAGCGAGGCTGCCGCGTACAAGTGTTGCCAATCGATCCACGTACCGCTCGCGTTCATAACTTTCTTCGTGATACGCGATTTTATACTCTCCAGCGTTTGTTCCTCGAGTTTCAACGATTTACTGTGATTCTCCCACTGTGAACGAGAGGGGAAAAAACATTCAAGAACGTGCTCTGAGAACGCATTCTCACGATTTTCGCAACTCGCCTCGAGTTGCGGTGCGTTCTTACTAGGTGCGCAACTAATTTTCCAGGTTTTTTTTACCAATAAAAAATCGAAAATTTCAAGACAAATACAAAAAATGGTTCATTCGAAGTATTGTCCCTCGCTATTTACACATTTTTGCCATCTCTCTGGCAATACATAAATACCGTGACGATAAAAACACGCGTCTTTGGCCTGAAACCATTCGTCCAAGCAATTTTGTACTGCATCGTAATTGACCAAGTGTAGCCCACCCAAGCTATGCGCCATCGACCGGAACAAGTGATAGTCTGAAGGGGCCAGGTCTGGCGAATACGGCGGGTGCGGTAACAGATCCCATTTCAGTGTTTTTATGGTGTCCTGGACGATGGAACTGCGATGGCACGGAGCGTTGTCGTGCTGCAATATCACACGTTCGTGTCTCGTGTCCTATTCTGGCCGTTTTTCGAGCAATGCGTGGTTCAAATTGATTAGTTGTTGTCGGTAGCGATGCCCATTGATTTTCGCCCGGTTTCAGCAGCTCATAGTACGCGATTCCTTCCTGGTCCCACCAAACGCAAAGCATTGTCTTTTTTCCGAAGCGATTTGGCCGTGCCGTCGATGTTGACGCTTCGCCAAGTGAAAGCCACGATTTTCTGCGTTTGGGATTCTCGAAATATATCCATTTTTCATCGTCAGTAACAATTCGATGCAGGAAACTCTTTCTGTTCTGCCGCAAAAGCAACATTTCGGAAGTGGCTCTTCGATTTTCCATTTGTCTCTCAGTCAACTCATGCGACACCCGCTTTCCTTCCTTATGAATTTTTCCCATAGCGTGCAGACGTTTCGAAATACATTGCCGAGTCACATTTAATGCCTCGGCAAGTTGATCTTCTGTTTGAGTGTCATCTTCATCCAATAACGCTTGCAGATCGGCGTCCGCAAATGTTTGCGGTCTTCCCAAAAGCTCCTTGTCGCCAGTCTCAAAATCGCCACTTCTGAACCGCTTGAACCAATCTTCACACGTTGTTTTTTATGGTATATGTTCGCCGTAGGCCTCCTTAAGTAACCGACGTGCTTCAGCTGCTGTTTTTTTTCGGTTGAAGCAGAAAAGCAATGCTCCCTGCAAATGCTGTTTATTTAGCACAAACTTTGACATTTTCGAGGTTAGAAAAAGGTCGTTGTGTTGCGATATTTGTTTATATTACGACTGGGTATTCTTAACAGATGTCCAAGCTATAAAGACACCCAATTTCAGACCTGTATGCCGACTACATGTGTCGCTAGCGCCAACCATGTGTGAAACCCGGGAACTTAGTTGCGCACCTAGTAAAATCGCAACGAAAAAATGCCGCAATATATTAGCCTGCGAATTTTTCTTGCGCGCATCCACTGTGGTTCATACTTTCCAGGTTTAGTGAAAAAATATCGCACGGTATTTTACCGCAGTGCGCAGTAGGCCTTACCCTTTCGTAGTAATGAAGATACTTCTTGAGAGCCTCCCGAGCCTGAGCGTGTACGCTCTCGTGAGCGATGTTCGGATTTTCCTTGTAACGCGAACACTCGTAATATTCGCTCCCGTGTGTCTTCCAGTCGCAGAGGCACATCCAACAAAACTCGTGTTTGCAGTTGTAACACTGCATGTGGTTGCAGCCGCCATTTTTCTCTATACAAATATGACACTTGGGACACTGAAAGAAGAAAGAACAAAAATTAACTCGCCGATCTTTCGCATCGATTGGAATATCGTTTTTCGTTAAACACTACTCGCATCCTTGGTGTGGGCGCTGATATAATTGGCGGTTTCCGAATCGTCAGCGCACTTTGTCAGCCATCTCTTGATCGTGCCACAATCGGTGGGCGCGTGATAATCCATTCCGCATCGAAAACTGCTCGAATCCGCGTCCAAGAACAAAATAAAACCGTGAATTAGCGCGATAACGCGTGGGATCGCGTGAAAATAAAACGCGCTGTACCTTACCAAAAGATTGTTTTACACGAGAAGCACATGACTCGTTTGGCTCGATGCTCCTTGGAGCGCATAACTATTTGGCAATTGGGTCCCGGGCAGAATCTCAATTGCGGATGAGTCTTGACGTAATCGCGAAATGCAAACTGTTGATATCGATCCCTCATGTTCGGTTTCGTAAGAAGGGATAGAGCGAAGTCCTCCGGCACGAGAACTCGGCACTCTCGAGCCATACATCCGATTCCTGGCGAAACGACGAGGGAATGAGATTCGACAAAGTTGAACTTCCGCCGCGGTCTCGTTGCGAATTAAAGCCTTAGGCCACAGTAACGGGTATACATTCATGTGCGAATTTAATATTTTTTTCGTATGAAAGAGTGATTCACTCATAAAATTAATTACACATCTATTTAGTGTCAATATCAAGTCGTTAGAAAATATATATATTTTTTTTCGATGTACAAAATGGCCGACTACTCGAAACTTCTCGAAACAGCTTTTTTCCAATTGGCGTGACAACTTCAACAATTTTCACTCGATTTACTTCAAATTTAAAAGTTATGCTCCTAATTGCATTCCGCAGAGAAGTACGTACGGAATTTCTGATTAATCGAAAACTTTTCATTTTATGAGCAGTTGTAACGAAGTTTTTCACTGAAAATTCATTTCTTAAGTTCAAATACCTACAACTTTCGAATAAAACAATATTTTTTAAATTCCGTACGTACTTCTCTAGGTATTCTAATGTAGATTGACGAGAATTTTGTTTTTTGTTCTAGGTAAAAAATTGTAGATGCTAAGTGTCACGCCGCGGAGCGCCTAAAAAAAGATGACAAAAGAAAATATTAGTAGTCGGACATCCTGTACGTCGAAAAAAAATATATATATTTTCTAACAGCTTGATATTCACACTAAATAGATGTGTAATTAATTTTATGAGTGAATCACTTTTTCATACGAAAAAAAATTGTTAAATTCGCACATGATTTCATTCCTGTTACTGTGCCCTAAGGCCTTAAGAGATCATTGCAGTGTAAAATTTTCAAAAAATTGTTTTTTTTTAGAACATCCTGTAGTATAGACTGTTGCAAACATGCTGTTCAATTTTTGACGTGAAATTCTAATGATTTTGGTCGCTACAGTCTTTCTTAGAGAAAGTGATCCGAGCAGCGGCGCACTCGAAACTTTTAACGCGTTTTTCTCGAAATATCGTTTTTCAAAACCCTCTCAAAGGAAAAATTTTCAAACTATCCATCTCAAATTTTCACACAACATTGTTCATGCCATTATTTACCTTCCTATGGAAGATTTTTTCTTTTTTTCTTAATCTTTACATTTCTTTTAACGAAAAACTGTCGAAAAATAGGCTAAATTCGATACTTTTTTTTTCAAACCACCGCCACTTAGTCAATTTTGATTAAAAAAAAAACCTCCGGAGCAAGATAGCGGCTTTCATACTGATTAATGATCTTTTTACATATTTTGTTTCAGATAATATCACCGCGAGGACTCCTTTTTTCGAAGACATTTTTAACCGTGATAATAAATGCAAAAAAAAATAAACATTGAAAAATTTATTCTCCGTTCTTCACGAGTGCTTTAATTTGACTTAAAAAAATCAGACTGATTAGCGTATTTTAACCACCGAAAAAGAAATCGTGAACATCAGCTATCTTTCGACACGTTGCACTGTGATGATCCCTTAATTGTGGATATTACGATATCCGTGCCCCCCCCCCCTCCCTTCATTCTGACCACACAGCCTTCATATTTGACCCAAAATAAGACTTTTTTTCAAGAGTGGTAAAAATCGAAATTCAACCCTTAAGAGGGCGAAACCGGGGTTTTAACGTTTGTATGACAACATAGATTTTCGTCAGATTTGCTTGAAACTTGGCGTAAATAGTCTACAATAAAAATAGTTGAACACGTATTTCATCATTTCCTAGAATTCGACCCTTGAGAGGGTTAAATGGGCGTGTCAACGTGTGTATGACACTTTTTTTCCAGATTTACTTGAAACTTACTAAATTTATTTTACATACAACACTATATGTTTTCCTTAATTGTGTGTTTGGGTTGGCATAAATACACCAAACAAACCCAAACAACTACATGTTCAATTATTTGTATTGGAGTGTATTTATACCAAGTTTCACGCAAATCTGACCAAAAAAATATGTAGTCTCATATAAATTTTAAGGGGAGGGTAAGGGTTTCAGCGCGAAAAAACCACTTTTTTGCGATTTTTTTCATCTATATGGAGAGTAAATTTATTGAAACCTTTTGTACATTGTTAAGTGTCATTTTAAGAACATTCCGTGAAATTTGTACGCGAAAATATCCACAAACAAGCCGGTGCCGCGTTTTTCTCGAAACCACTTTTTCAAAGTCCGTGTTCACTGCCATTTGAAAACTACATGACCGATTTATTTCAAACTTGGTACACACTTTCTACATATAAAATACCTCCCCCCAACGGTTAGTTTGAGATTTTTTTTTACATTGAGGACGTTTTCCACCACCAAAATGGCGGAATTTTTCGTGAAAAATAGCACTTTTCACTTTGCATGACCACCAAAAATGTAGAAATGAAAAAAAAATTATCAAAGACCGTTGGGGGGAGGATTTGATGATACTTTGACTAATTTCAAATGGTACTTGATTTCAGATAATTTCTAGCTGAGATACAGTGAACACCGCAAATCGTGTTTTTCCAAAGGCGTTCTTGGAAACGCTTCGTCACCGGCTTGTTTGTGGATGTTTTCACGTACAAATTTCACGGAATGTTCTTGAAATGACACTCAACAATGTACCAAAGGTTTCAATAAATTTACTCTATCCACACAGATGAAAAAAAATCGCAAAAGTGTTTTTTTCTCACGCTGAAACCCCTACCCTCCCCTTAAAACCCCCGTTTTGCCCCCATAAGGGTGTAATTTCCATTTTTATCACTCTTGAAAAGTCTAATTTTGGGTCAAATATGAAGACTGCATGGTCAGAATTAGAGGCCTCAAATATCGTAATACCGCCCCTAAATTTTTCCAAGAGTTCTCACCTGTCGAGACACCCTGAGTTAGCTGAACCTCGAAGTGCATGCACCAGCAATCTTTGCAAAAGGCATGGCCGCACGTCAGCGTGGCGAACTTATCAGCGGTATAAACGTTGACGCAGACCGAACATTCTCCGCCTCTCTGGCTCTTGGAGCCGGAGGAAGCCTCCGGCGGATGAGAAGGTTTGATCTTGGAACTGACGAGTAGGTCGGACGCGTCGCAGCGATACTTGCTGACGATGTCCTGCAGGGCCCAATTGTGGGTGTGCAACAGAACTTTGGCCAAGGACGGCGTTATGCGAAGGCTGTTGCTGAGCGTCTCCACATTTTCGTTGAGCAATCTCTCCACCTCTTCGACTCTCAGACAATCGTGCACCGCGTATTCCGGATCCCGCCTGTTGTGGTCCGGATCAACGTCGTTGTCCGCCTCCGTGCCCCAAGGCTGCACGTTGTAATAATCCTCGTAGCCCGTGTCTCCGCAATCCGAGTCCGAATATTCCATATCGCTGTCGTACTCCTCGCCGGACATCTGTCGGAAGACAAAATTATTCATTGCCCAAACTTGCGCTAACGAATCGGGCGATAGTTAAATCCGAACGGCGGACGTTACATCGAGAATGAGACGAGCTCGAGATTACTTTCGTTTCAGCACTCACGGATACAGCGTCAAAAGTTTATCAACGAAATATCGTTTTTTACAATCGAACAAAGTGTGCGTGTGCATCCGTGTGCATAACTCGATCTCGGCGCGCTTGATTCCCTGCGGTAATGACACGTTTCGCGTCGCTCGAACGAACATTCGTGGGCCGCAGCGTATCTTTTTTTTCGTTGTTTATCCCAACGAATGCACGCTCGTTCTCATCAATCGTATACTCGTTTATTTTCTTCTCCGACGCATCTTCGTCACATTTCGTTCAACGTTAAGCTCGTAAGCGCGATTGTTTGCTCAGTCATCCTTTTACCTTCTCGTATGGGAAATGCAACGCTCACGCGAAAGAACAAATTTTTCACTCGCTTGTAATCACACGACACCCACCTTTCCACGTTACTCGCAAACGATTTACGCCTGATGCATGTATGTAATGTGTTTCGATTGTTTTTGTTTTTTCGTTCCCAATCTATAGGCTATCGAGAGGCTCGTCGCGCTCGGGATCCTCGCGGGATGCATCAATTCGTAGGTTGGTACGAGCAATATGGCGTCACCGCATCCCCTCCACGCCGACACACGCGCGCACACACCTTCCCATTCGTGTGCACACCCCATTCGTATGCAGCGGCCGTAACTTCAAAAATTGTTTGAAATACTCTTCGCTTATATTTTTTTTCTCTATTGGAGGATTACTTTTCCGATGAAAAAATCCAACGAGTACATGCAATCGCGTTTTAACAATAAGTTGCATCAACTATACCGATATTTAATGTTAACTCTTGGATAAACACGCGATGGTCAAAAGAAATGTGACCCGCATCTCTTTTTTTACAGAGTTAAGAGCAAATATATATTTTTGAACCGTGAAACAATTTATATATATATGTGTGTGTGTGTGTGTGTGTGTGTGTGTGTGTGTGTGTGTGGTGTGTGTGTGTGTGTACAATATAAAATACAAATTTTATATATATGTGTACACACACACACGCGCGCGCGCGCACGCAAATACATACACATGTATATAAAATTTGTTTCACGTCGTAAATGCAACTTCAAGAGTACATCGTGTGTCCTTGAGCTGTAACAGATTATCCGCGTTCATCGAACGATGTTGCATATCGGCGGAGCATTTGTTCAGCCAATCTCTGTATCTGCACGTAGGACATGCATATCTTATCGCCGTAAAGGGATTTACAATCTTGAAACGTCGAATCGCGACATTCAAACAGCTGTGTGGGCCTCGTGGTACGTGCGCGCACGCATGCACGCACACTCTTCCAAAAAAGGCCCCCAACTCACAGGCGATTAAACCATAGATTGTATTCAACGCGCTGCTGTATATGTGTGTGCAGTCGTTACGCACCCTCTTCCCATACCCTTTCTTCTTCAAGGTTTTTGCCCGTCGCTTTGACTCCCAATTTTGTGTATGTATACGTATATATATGCTCTCTTCACTTCGGCACGACAACCGCGCACTGAACAGAAGTTAACATTCTGTTTCTCGTTGCATCAATAGCGATCGAAAAAGTCTGCTTTTCGGTGTATGGGGCTGTACTGTCGCTTTTTGGCTAGAAAAGTAGCGGGGGAGGGGGGGGGGATAATTTATGGCGCGTCCCACGAGGAGAGTAAGAAAAAAATAGTGTCAAAAAAAATTATGCACATTCACAATTTGCCCATACCTCTCACCACGAAGTGCACGGCAGCAGCTGCGATCGTGCATTCGTTGTGCAGACTCCATTAGGGAAAAGTTCACACGAAGAGTTGGTGACACACCGATGGAACAGAGGGGTGGGGGAACGGACAAAGAGAGAGAGGGAGAGAGTGAGAGAGAGAGAGAGAGAGAGAGAGAGAGAGAGAGAGAGAGAGAGAGAGAGAGAGAGAGAGAGCGAGCGAGCGAGCGAGTCGAACAGCAGATGTGGTGGCGGATGTTTCGCTGGGGGTAAAGACGACACGACGATGAAGGGAGCGGGGTAGGGATTTTTTCATCATGTTTTGCTTTCGTTGCTCGCTATCGGTGGTCAAAAGTGAAGGATAAACGATTCGGCGTAATACTAACCTGCTTCCGCACGGTAAAAAATATCCGAAAAACGTCAAGGCAAAGGGAATGTCAGGTTGGACGGAAAAGCAGTGAAAATAAGGTGCGTGCGTGTGCGTTTGACGCTAGAGACCGAAAGTCTACGTATATATATGTATATTCTGGATTTAATGCCGGCAGCGTGCGTAATTTGACGCATCGGTACAAATTCGTTCATGCCAGTAGGAGTGAAAGCCGATTGTGTATTCGCGTCGTTCGCGGCTACGGGACAGATGACAGGACCGCGCGAACGGCCGAGCAGCAGCGTCAACCAACACTCCCGAGAAACGACGACAACGAAGGCAACGAGAGATGCACGGGATGCGTGAGCTCTGTTTATCGTCGCGTCGCAAAAAAATGTCAAATACCAAGAGCGCGCGTTCATGAAGGTTACCAGGCGAACATACAAGGTCCGGGCAAGCCGGCGAAGCGAACTCGAGGTCGCGGCGGGAATTGAGAGACGAGAGAGAGGAGAGAAAAAGAATTTCGATCGCGATGAGGTAACGAAGCAGAAAAAAGAGTCATCGCGGACCAACTTTGTCTCGCGTATTTGTATCCGTACGGAGATAACATTGGTAGCGGTAGTCGAGAAGCGACGTGCTTAGCTCAGAATTTGTCATTGTTCTCTGCGGCAAGGTCGCCAAGGGGCGAGACGACGCGAGGCTTCGTCCGCTCGGTCAGCCAGTAAGAAGCAGGCGTCATCAATGGGAAACTGCTCGTCCTGTTTCAAGGTGCCTACCCCGCCGCCGTCTACGACCGATCCGTCCGACATGCCCGAAATCAAAGACGGTAAGGATCGACGAGCGGTCCGCTCCGACGATCGGTCGTCGCCTCGGAGCGCCCTAACCGGCGATCGCGTTACAGAGACCATGGAACTGAGACGCTTGTTTCCGGGCAACTCTTGTCCACGCGGCGGACGCGCCAGCGACGCGCGTCTCAACGGAAATACAAAACTAGAGACGGTAGATGTTGGCGAGGCCTTGAACAACGTCGGCTCCAACAATTGCGGCTCCGTACCGCCCGTTCAAAACAACGTTCGCACGACCAGAGGCTTTTACGCGCGATTGCCGCCGCTCGGACGATCCGGGCACGTGCCCGTGCCTCATCAAGACTCCGCCAAACAGCAGAGAGAACCTTCCGAATCGAGGATCAACGCTCTCTTCGATCGGTACAAGGTAAACGAATTTTCGTTTCCTGTATTAGGTGTACAACTTAGTTCGGTCCGCTTTCAAAAGATGGCTCTAGGTGCTGTAAATGCTTGACGACAACAGCTGATTTTTGCTGTATCGTGAAGTATCAACATCTCTTAACCAAATATCGTTGACAGACCTTTGAGTTTTGTACGTCAAGTCTAATATTTACTGCGGTGAAAATGTCGAATTTCGTCCCAAATAAGCGCCATTTGCGGGAAGTGCTGATTTTTCTGTTTCAATTCAAAGAAAAGTGCAGCCGAAGCCCACCGAATGCTTGTGGGACCGTCACGGGAGACTTCTACAGGCAACAATTGATCCGTTTAAAGCGAGCTATAGCCGAAAAACGTCCAGAATATGCGACCAGACACGAGTCCATAATCTTTCAACATGACAACGCTCGGCCTCACGTTGCTATTGTGGTTAAAAACTATTTGGAAAATAGCGGGTGGGAAATTCTGGCTCACCCGCCTTACAGCCCAGACTGCCCCTTTCGACTACCATTTGTTTCGATCGATGCAGAACGTTTTGCCTGGAAGACGCTTCACGTCACAGCAGCGTATCAAAAATTGGCTCGATTCATTCTTGGCTTCAAAAGATGAACGCTTCTTCCGCGACGGAATTAATAAATTACCAGAAAGATGGGGAAAAGTAGTGGCTAGCGATGGACAATATTTCGATTAATGTATTAATTCAATTTATCATTCAAATAAGTGCGTATTTAGAGCAAAAAAACGGACCGAATTAAGTTGTAAACCCAATATTTTCGTCGTAGCGGACGTATGTCGGACAGTTAGGAAAAAATGCGGAGCTGTTTCTCTGTTCGGCAGGATCCTCACGAGGATACGATATTGGCGGACGGCATAGAGAGACTCTGCGACGATCTTCAATTGTCGCCGGACGAGTTCAAAGTACTGGTGCTCGCGTGGAAACTCGACGCGGAGCAGATGTGCCAATTTACGAGGCGAGAATTCGTGACGGGCCTGAGAGGAATGAGGGTCGACAGTGTGCGAGGTATACAGGCGCGCTTGCCCGAAATCGTTCAAGAGCTCACGGCGAATGGCGATCTCTTCAAGGATCTCTATCGTTTCACGTTTCGCTTCGGCCTCGATGTCGTCTCCGGACAGAGAATATTACCCGCGGACATGGCCATCGTACTCTGGAGACTCGTATTCACGATACGAGAGCCACCCCTCCTCGCCCGGTGGCTTCTCTTTCTCGAGTGTCATCACGTGCGCGGTATACCGAGAGACACGTGGAACATGTTTCTCAATTTTGCCGAAATAATCGGCAACGATCTCGGGGCTTACGACGACGCGGAGGCCTGGCCAAGTTTGTTCGACGATTTCGTCGAGTACGAAAACGATCAAATGAACCAGAACATTACCAAGGACGATATCATCAAGGATTCCTTAGCGATTAAGGATTGACTTTTATCACTTTATCGTTTCGTTCGTCTCAGCGATAAAACAATCTCGATCGGTCGCTCGATCGATTTCTTCGAAGATCATACGCTCGCGTCCGACATCTCGCGTATTCTTCCTTTATCCGAAATTACGCCTCGTGACGTAGCCCTTGCGGAAGTTTTGCTTTTTATCGTCTTATCGCGCATCTTCGAAACATTTTTTTTCTTCGTGTTTCAAAAACTTCTGTCGCGAATAATAAGACCAATTACGCCTTGGATTTTTGCTCTTTTAATCTACAAGTAACGTTTGTGTGGTGGGTGAAGCCTGACGAGAATATGGCTGTCGCGCAATCCCCGTGCGAGCGCGGCACAGCTTTCACGTTTCTTTTTCTCATCTTTGTACGCGCGTACAAAATTCGAGGCGTCAAACCGTCGTGTGTCTACACACGCGCCATCGTTTTTTTTGTATTCGATCAATTTTGTAGAGGAGCAAAAGTATTATCGCGAGAAGATCGCGATCGGAGGAACAATGGATGCAATTGCTCGCACGATGGCATCCGAAAAGACGAGTGATATACCATATATATATATATATATATATATATATATATATTTCATTTATCTACCTTATCAATTACCATTATTTGTTCATTCGACATATAGGCATAGTAGGCTCGCATATAACCAGTTTTATTATTGTACGTGACACTGACGTATGCGTAAAAGAAGCGCAGTCTTCTTTTCATTTTCTTAATGAACTCGGAAGCGGAAAAAAGCAGTCATTGCGGATAAAATTAATACGCAAGCGGCGATTCCGAAAAGAAGCAATTTATGGTAATTTGCGTATAATCTCGTATGGCCCAAACTTGTGATACCTACACGCGCTAGCTACCATTAATTCGTACGTGTGTGTGTGTGCGTGGGCGCGTATATGCGCTCACGATGATTTTTAACTGCAATTTGAATGAAAAATTTATGAACTGGATCCTGGTGGTAAATACGAAACATGTTGTTTTGCATTTTTTTACGCGTATACGAGTTGTGAATGAACAATTTCCCTTCCTCGTTCTATATCGCAATCTTCCCGCGCTCTTGTCGATTCCTGTCGCGTTTTGTCAAATACCCGTTTACGCGCTAGGCTATTATTTGTTTTTTTTTCGATCAATTTACGCGTAGGTTAATGACGGATATATTGGCTGTTTGTGCGATTGTATAGTAACGATGAGCATGCGCGTGTATCGCCGATTATTTCGCAATGAGGCGAAAATATTAAATATGATCGATATCGTAGATTTATGTCGGCTGAGAATTTTAGCTTTCGCGTTAATTATTCGGAGATGAGGGATGAAAAAATCGATCGAGAAACAAAGAGGCAGATGTCACGCCAATCGCCCGAACCAAAGAATTTTCATTCGTGTACAGGCATCGGTTCTTTTTAGTTTATAACCCTAAAAACAATTGTCGCTTTTTTGCTGGTAATCGTGAAACGCGTCAGTACTGCGCCGTTCACGGTACTCTCAGAGTCGCTGCGGGTTGCTCGTCTCAATTTTTGTAACAAGTACTCCTTTTTCTACTCCAATGAATTACGTGCGAGAAAAAACAAAATGAATTTTCTTAATAAAACCGAAACGGTACATCTGCGTGGCGTTGGTGGAGGAAAAAAATGATTTTGCTTAATCAATACTCTATTTGCAAGAATAATCGTATAGCATAATCTTGATTTTTATCGCAACACTGATACTTGGACGTGATTCGAGGTTTTATAGGTTAGCTGTCATCTGTCGTATCATGGAGACTCGATACAGGAGTACAAACTTCAATGGGAAAGCAGCACGACCTTGCATACAGGTCTTGAAACGACGGTGGTGGGGTAGGTCCGATTTAAACTCCGATTTACGCTGCACAGTTCGCCCATAGCGTCGGAGTGTCGTGTGCGACAGAGAAGGAATATGGTAATTTCGTCTCTCGAACGTGGCGCATGCGCCGTGGACCCCAACCACATATATTAATCGTAATTTTGTATATGCTTCAAACGAAAGAATATCTTTTAAAAGTTAATTGAAAACTTTTCCAATAATGGTAATCGCATCCGCCTCTATACGATCAGAAATTTCAAAGTCCAAGCGACCTCGATAAACATGAACGATATTTATTACATAATCCAAAGACAACAGTTTGGCCGAGTGGATCAGTTCTGAACTCAAAACCGTGATATTTTGCGTTCGAGCCCCACTCACAAGGAACATCCCTCAGGTGACACCCTTCGATTTTGTTGAAATTTGGATATGTTATAGAGCACTGAAAAGTAAGCGATACGTATTTTTTTTATCGGCGGAAAAACGGTTGTAAGGGCTGAAACGCACCCTAAAATATGGGGATGTTTTTCGTTTTTCGGCGATAACGTTTTAACGGCACGAGATATTGAAAAATTGCAAATTGCAACAGTGTTCATTTTTTTGTGCACTATACATTGGAGATGAGAAAGATAACGTTATCGTCGAAAAACGAAAAACACCCCTATTTTCGAGGGTTCGTTTCACCCCTTAAAACCGTTTTTCCGCCGATAAAAAAATACGTATCGCTTTCTTTTCGTTGCTTTATAACATATCCAAATTTCAACAAAATCGAAGGGTGTCACCTGAGGGATGTTCCTTGCCAGCGATTTTTTTCTCTATAAATTTCGCGCGCGATTTAAATCTAGAATAAATAATTTCTGTTCTTTTGATATGTTTTATTCAGATGATTTCAGTACACATAACACACGAACACGTTTTTGACAATAAAGTTTTGATTATGTTAGGATATAGGTTATGTTTAACGAGCATGGGCGCGGCAGGTTAAGAGGTCGTCCATTAATCACGTGAGGTGTTTTAGGCCCCTTTTTGAGCCCCACTCTACCATGGTGATATGTGATGAGGTTCTACGCTACTGCCCCCGCCCCCCAACATCATGTGTATTTTTTTGTTAAGAAATATCAGACAAAAGCGATAGAGTGCAGTATTTTATTGTGAGAGACGACATAATATATATTGTCAGTATATTTAAATGGCATTGTTCGCGCAGTTTCTTATAGGTAACTTATAGGTAACTTCCAAGCGGACATTTGGTACCTATTTGGACAACTAATAGACAACTATTTTGAAATTGCTACCTGGGGTCATACAAAGGCCCTCCCACCCCTATTTGAGCCGCGCGTTATTAATGGACAACCCCTAAGGGGCAAGGGCGTCTTTCAGAATTTTTGCTACGCAAGATATCCTCTGTTTGTAGTGTCTTACTCTGCCACTCGCAGCGCTGGTAGTTCTCGAACAATCCTGATGCGCGCGCAGGGGTTATGTCTAGATACACACACGCACACATATAGTACGAAGTCTTTCCATAGCTTCGAATGCGAGGATCGGCTAGTACGGTGACAAATGCACCTTTTCAGGATTACGCGGGTACCTTGAGGTACAACCGTGCACACACGGCAATAGCGCACGAGTATAAGTAATTTCGGTAATATCATCAATTCTGCATCGCGGCTTAAACTTCAAACGTCTAAATTGTTACGACTATTTCGTCGTTTTCGACGTCGGGGTGGTTAAGTCCGCCGTGCGGGCCTCGCGCCTGCGCAGTAAGAATATTGTCAGTGACCTACTAGGGCCACGGGGAGAGATAGAACTAAATGAAGCGGTCAAAAAGCGTAGCATTTTTATATACGGTAAGGGACAGGAGGTGCCCGCCCCCTTGGCAAGGGGCACGCCTACTCCCGCCACTGAAATTTGCCTTCGTTTTAAGGCTGGGAATAGACGTCCGATTTTTTCTTTCCGACAATCCGACTGTCGGATCGGATTGTCGGAAAGAAAAAATCGGACATCTATTCCCAGCCTAAGACCTGTATGTAAGACCGATAAGACCGTGGAAGGTAGTGAACAGCCCCCTGACCCTGGTAGATAAATGCTGTTCGCAAAATGTCCTTGACACACTGTGGCGCTAGTCGTCGTGTAACCGGCATGCATATATATGTATGCTACGCTGGTGTTTCGAATATCTTACATGAATGAAAATCTATTGATATATTTGGAATGATTTTTCGTTCTAATGATTTTCCATTTGAACACAATAAATAACGTCGCCATAACGATAACAGGCGGGAGCCACGAAGGTATCGAATTGTTCAGCTGATCGGAGTATTTGGAGCCGAAGGCTGTCACACAACAGCCAACGCTAGACAGTGGCGATTTCAAGAACTAAAAAGCCGGGACAAAACGCGTTTTCGTTTATCGTATGGAATAGTAGGCCAGTGTCAGGGGGCTGGTAGTGAATAAAGTGACCCCGAAAATGCGAATTTTCGGGGTCACTTTAATAAGTGACCCCGAAGATCGCACGTCGAGATGGCACGTCGATCGAACGGACCCATGCTAATACTAATAGATGGGTCGACGAGGTGAAAGTGACCGGTCACGTGGTTCTAACCTCACACAGCCGAGCGTGAGAGCATACCAGCATCATTTGCAATCCTACACGCAAAGTATTGTATAAATATTGATGAGTTAGGCTACTGTGAAAATGACTAATTTGGTCGTCGCTTGAGGCAACTCAAATGGAAGAGGAAGGTCCAACATGTGTGCAAGGAATCGCAGATCGAAGGTAAACTTAGTTAGTAAAAATTTTAACGCGTTTTTCTCAAAACTATGTGTTTCAAAATGGTGTTCACAATTTCTTGACATCTTTTTGATGATTGAAACACGATAACAAATAAGCTCGGTCAAGTTTCGCTCGGTCAATATTATTTATTTTAAGAAAACAAAACGTTTTTTTTTCTTCAGATCAACCAGTCGGCCATAATCAAGTACACCGTTGAGCCTCTCACCTTCAAAGTTCCTTCACGAGATTGTTCGTAACTTTTTTAATTATTAATTTTTTAAATGAAATTTAGTACACAACTTGTTTAAGATACATACAAATAAATATCCAAACGATGTTTCAATCATCTTACTTTTCCTTCAAAATTAATTTTTTTAACCCTGATTTTCGGGGCGTCACAGTAGTCTAACCCCTCAAGAGAAAGCATTTGATTTTTCATTGTCTAGCCATTTATGTAATTGATTGGGTAGAAATTTAATTATATTTACAGACTGAAGTTTTCTAATACAAATATAGTCTTTGTACTCTGGTACACTACGTGCATGAATAATGAAAAAATTAATTTTAACAGAAAAAAGGATGATGCATGCAAATTTTATTATAATCCTGACCCCTAAACATGCATTATGGTTAAATAGGTTAGCTGTCATCCGTCCTAAAATCGGATCCGATATTTTATAGATGCGATATATATATACACAGCATATTACCTTCATTAGGTATTATGAAAAAAAATCGCAAAATAGTGTTTTTTTTTCACGCTGAAACCCCTACCCTTCTCTTAAGACGGAATGACACCTCATCGCGATCGGTATGGTAGAACAATTATAGATACCCAAAAATCTGAAACGGCTCTTCAGATCCCATCGAAACTTTGCCAACCGACGTCAAATAGATAGACGAATAGCTGTCTGCCCCTCAAATTTTCTGAATTTGAGGGGCAGACAACTGTTCGTCTATCTATTTGACGTCGTTTGGCAAAGTTTCGACGGAATCTGAAGAGCCGTTTCAGAGATTTTTGGGTATCTATAATTGTTCTACCATACCGATCGCGATGAGGTGTCATTCTGTCTTAATGATGGTGCTGCGGTCTTTATATATATATATATATATATAGCATATTACCTTCAAAATACCCCAGTGCCATCCTTAAGAGAAGGGTAGGGGTTTCAGCGTGAAAAAAACATTTTTTTGCAATTTTTTTTCATCTATATGGATAGAGTAAATTTATTGAAACCTTTTATACATTGTTAAGTGTCATTTCAAGAACATTCCGTGAAATTTGTACGTGAAAATATCCACAAACAAGCCGGTAACAAAGCTTTTCCAAGAACGCCTTTGGAAAAACACGATTTGCGGTGTTCGCTGTATCTCAGCTAGAAATTATCTGAAATCAAGTACCATTAAAATTTAGTCAAAGTATCATCAAATCCTCCCCTAACGGTCCTTAATAATTTTTTTTTTCATTTGTAAATTTTTGGTGGTCATGGAAGGTGAAAAGTGCTATTTTTCACGAAAAATACCGCCATTTTGGGGGTGGAAAACCCCCTCAATGTAAAAAAATCTCAAACTAACCGTTGGGGGGAGGTATTTTATATGTACAAAGTGTGTACCAAGTTTGAAATAAATCGGTCATGTAGTTTTCAAATGGCAGTGAACACAGACTTTGAAAAAGTGGTTTCGAGAAAAACGCTGCGCCGGCTTGTTTGTGGATATTTTCGCGTACAAATTTCACGGAATGTTCTTGAAATGACACTTAACAATGTACAAAAGGTTTCAATAAATTTACTCTATCCATATAGATGAAAAAATTCGCCAAAAAGTGTTTTTTTTCACGCTGAAACCCCTACCCTCCCCTTAAGGCGATGTTCCACACGCCTCCGACCACTACGAAATTTTGAAATGGGAATTCTCCCAAACAGAAAAACCAATTGGGATGAAATTTGTTGTGTGCATGCAAGATGCTTGCTCCGAGAGCATGGTTCTCGACATTTTCCAGAATTTAGAAACAAAAACTTACAGTTTGTGGTCACCATGCGAAAAATTGTGAATTATTAACCATGGTATCGCATTTTCGGTAATTTGACGAGAACCATGCTCTCGACAGTGGAAAAGCACACATTTTAAGCTTTGTTTCACCTGTTTTCATGAAAAAATGGCGGAGAAAAGTCATTTTTAAATTTTTACATAAATGTGGCAAAAATGTACCATTGAAGCTCAAAATACTATGAACCAGAACGAGAATTTAGTTAATCTGTTTTCTCACTGGCGGCGCGCAGCTCGCATCGTACTTTTTTTACCGACCGCACTCGCCTCCTTCCGGAACAGTTTGTTTCTTGACAGGTCGAAAACAGGAGCTATAACCTTGAACATTCATTCTAAATATATTTCATACGATGTTTGATACTGTGTGATAGAGTGGAGTTTTTTGTCACACCACCGACGAGAAGTCCCGACAAAAAAATTATCGGCGAGAAAACCGTCGCGGCTTATTACAAGGAGAGGGAGATCGGGGAAAATAGTGACAGCGAGAAGCCGAAGGAGAACGGCGAGGAGAAAACACCGGAAGTCAAGGTACGTGCGTGTCATCATCCTCAACGGCTTGGGGAATATCAAGGGTGTGAAGGCGCTGAGAAAACCTGAGCCTCAACTCGCCGAGGGTGAAGTGTTCATCCGGGTTAAAGCATGTGGCCTCAACTTCCGGGCTCGTATGATACGACAGGGAGTCATCGATTCTCAAACGAAAACTCCGTTCATCATGGGCTCCGATATCAAGGCCGCTCTGTCCGATAAAAAAAGCCTGGTCGGAGCGCATTGCGGTTCCGGCTAACTCGGTTTTTGCCCTACCAGCATGAATGAGATATGTACTTGGTGCGGCAACTATCACCACGTATTATGCCGTCATTTACATACTTGCTCGTAAACGTGCATAAATTAATCGCCCGGCACGATTGATCATCTCCTCGAGCGTGGAGCGTGTACAGAAATGAAGTAAGGAAAATATCCTCCGAGGCCGTTGACATTGTTCTCGATTGTGTCGGTGGCAGGGAGTGCAACAGTGGATGCGCCCTGCGAAAGACCATGGGAAAATATGTTCTCTATGGCTCGAGCAACGTCGTACCCAGCGCAACACAGAGTTTCTTCTCCGTTGCCCGATACTGGTGGACGATGGACAAAATATTGCCGAGGAATATGCACTGACCGTGCTGAATCTTCGTCGTCTGATGCATCAGCACTGTGCGCATGCCTTTGTGAGGCGAGCGGTGGACAAGGTCTATATAAATAGTGCTCGAGGTATTTGTTTAAATTTATTTCAAAGGTTGGTAAGATTTCACCACCCTTCCACAGGGCAAGTCTTACGCAACTTGGAAAGTCCAAAATTGAATTGTTGTAAAAAATTATTGAAAACATTCAATTTTGGGAAAGTGAGTATTTTATTTAGAATTCGTCTGGGTCAAAATGACCCAGTGTGTAAAGGAAGGCGGACACCTCTGACACTGCCCATTTTACATCGTTATCTTTGGAATTTTTTAAAAATAAGGCAATAAAATACATGGTCAAAAGAACTTTTAGGCTTTATTAGGTATACATTGAAGTATGTGAAAAAAGTGTATTTGTTAGAAGGATAGAAAATGGCGGTGTGTGAGTCGCTATAGCACTACTAGTTTTTAGTCAACCCTCTCCATACTGTTGAAGTTTGCATCGTTGGAACGCAACGAAAGCTCTTGTTTATATTTTATTTTCCCTATTTATATTGTTATCGAAAATCTTTTTTTTTTTAATTTATATTTTAGATCGCTAAATAAATACATATCTTAAAAAATGGTTGGAGGATTTTTTTTAGCAAAGGTTGCCAAAATATGAGAAGGGAATTCACAAATATTAATTTTCGTTGCGTTCCTAAGATGCAAACTTTAACGTCATACCCTCTCCGCGGAACGCAGATGAACTATCGTAAATTTAATCCTGGAACTAAGGGTGAAATAATTTCGTTAATTATGTTAGTTTTAGCAGTCAAGTACGGGGAGAAATTTAAAAATAATAAAAAAAGAGACGAATTTGAACAAAATTTCGTGTTTTCGACCATACTTTTTATGTACTACTCCAAAAAATTAAAGGAACTGAACATTTCTTAATTTATTTAGCGTTTTTTGAAGCGCTGTATCTATGTGAAAAATGGTCGCATTGAGATGAAAAAAGCCTTTTAAAGCTTGAAGTTGCTAGTTTCGAGATCTTTTGGCAAAAAAATTTTGTGATCTACGGTTATCGCGCAATCATAAGAAATAGCGGGAGAAAAAAATTCCAATTTTTTTTTTCAGGGGTCCGTGGACTAGGGGAATTTGTTTCAGTTAACTCAATGTATAGGTCAGTTAGCTTGTTTATTCAGCTCCAATTTGTTTTTTTTTGGTCTCTCTACTTCAATTTTTTGCTGAGATATGCGACTTTCAAAGAAAAAAGATCCTTTTGTCTTCGATTATTGATATCTCAGCAACCAATGATCGCAACGGGAATTGAAAGGCAGTTTTGAAAACTTGAACAAATTTCCTGCTAGCCCCTCTCGTTGATTTTTGTGAAATTTTTTCTTTCACTCTTAACCTTAATTTGGAAAAGAACAAAAATGACCTTTTCTTGATTTTCAGTAAATCTATCAATACTTTACGGATATTGATGGAAAGACTAATGTTACCGCGTTTTTTTTTCAGCTACATGTACCCCCATAGCCCGGTTAGTTTTCAAATTGATTCATCGAACCGTTTTTCCGGACCGATTGATCAAAGTTTCACAAAACAATTAAAAGAACAAGTTTATCGTTGCTGAACATGGTGTAATCATGATCAAAGTGAAAAGACCCATTTTCTTCGACTATTTTTACAACTTTGTGGTATTTTCTTGTTAAGTTTAAGAAAAAAATCGAGAAATTTCAACAAATTTAAAACAAAAATTATTTGCAACACTTTTCAGGAAACAATGCTGACTCATTTTTGACACGTTTCGGCCTTTGCGCACCATAATTTCGCGCATCTTTAATTGCGTTAATTAAAAATTGATTCCCCCAAGCTGTATTTAATAGTCGAGCTGAGACCATTTATGCGATTAACTCTCGATATTTTCTACAGAGATTACGGAAAGGGTTACGGAAAACAGTGTTTTTTCCAAACTAAGCATGATCAAAAATTGAAAAGAAGTAAAAGTTTACAAAAACTTCAGATTCATTTTTGTTTACCAAAACGTAGAAAAAATTTACCAAAAAAGATTAATTTTGGGAAAAAAAAATTTTTTCTTCCAAACAAAAGATCAGTGTTGAAAAAAGTGTTTTTTGTACCCCGAATAACCTTCGCAAAAAATAGCGAGAATTAATTGCGTACCAGTTCTCAGATCGACTAGTGAATACAGCTTGGGGGTATGAATTTTTAATCAACGCAATTAAAGATGAGTGGAATTATGGTGTGCAAAGGCCGAAACGTGTCAAAAATGAGTCAGCATTGTTTCTTGAAAAGTTTTACAGATAAAAAAAAATGTTGTTGAAATTTGTCGATTTTTTTTTCTTAAATTTAACGAGCAACTATTACAAAGTTGTACAAATAGTCAAAGAAAATGGGTCTTTTCACTTTGATCATGATTCCACGATGGTTAGCAACAATACACTTGTTCCTTTAATTGTTTTGTAAAATTTTGATCAATCGGTCCGGAAAAACGGTTCGATGGATCAATTTTAAAACTTACACGGCTATTGGGGTCACATCAAGCTGAAAAAAATACCTGGTAACATTAGTCTTTTTATCAATATTTGCAATGCAGTAGTAGATTTACTGAAAAACCATTAAATGTCATGTTTTTTTTTAATTGGTTTTTTCCTTAGGTACACGCTTGTCGCGTTTGTTACCTATTCTTTCCCATCATTATGACCGTTCTTTCCTCTAGTGTTTACTCCTTCTTCTCCATCTTTCCCCTGTTCCCCCCTCTTGCGGCCGCAGCAGACTTCCCCCTCTGTATTATATTCATCATGACATTTCTGTCATGGGTATAGGGAAACTGCGGAAAACCTATACCAATACAGCCGGTCATCGAGTTCGCCCCCCAGTCGTGGAACTAGTCTTATTTCGCCGCGAAATGCCGAAGAAAAACATTTCACGACGAAATGTACGCGACTGTGATTCGAACTCGCGACCTCCCGGTCCGCTGGTTTAGTGGCGAGCACGCCAACCACTAGACCATCGCACCGGGCCCATTATGTGTCATGTTTTGTCCTTATTTTAAATTAATATTGGAAGTGAAAAAAATGTTTTTCTTTCTCAAAAATCAACGAAAGGGTCTTGTGCGAAATTTATACAAGTTTTCAAGGCTGCCCTTTAATTTCCGGTGGGATCATTGGATGCTGAGATATCGATAATCGAAGACAAAAGGATCTTTTTTCATTCAAGGTCGGATATCTCAGCAAAAAGTTGACGTAGAGAGACCAATAAAAACCAATTTGAAGCTGAATAAACGAGCTAACGGACCTATGCAATGATTTAACTGAAAAAGAATTCCGAGCCCATGGGCCCTTGAAAAAAAAACAAAAAAAAATTGGAAAAAAATTCTCTCGCTATTTCTTATGATTGCGCGATAACCGTAGCTCACAAAATTATTTTGCCAAAAGACCTCAAACTAGGACCTTGAAGCTTTAACTTTTTTTTTCATCTTGATACGACCATTTTTAACATTGATACAGCACTTTAAAAAACACCCCAAAAATTGAAGAAAATTTCGGTTTTTAATTTTTTTTTGAGTAGTGTATAAAAAGTTATAAATTTTTAACATTTTGCAATCAATCGAAAAAAAAGCGCTTGTCCTTGACTGTTAAAGCAATCTAAGAAGCTACAGTTAAAATTTCAAGTCGATTGGACGAAAATTGTTCAAGTTCTGCTGTGTCCCAATTTCAAAAACACGGTTTCGAGAAAACCATATTTTTTTTTAGTTACAAACGAATATGCATGATATTTTTTAAGGTTCCAAGGATTTTTTTAAAGTGTTTCCAACAAAACGATTTTTCGAAATTTTACACCGGTGCCCTCTAAACAATTCGCGTTCGTAAAATTTCACCGCTCTTCTGTAGAGCGAGACTCCTGCGATAGTCATTGCTAGAAAATTCGATCCTTGGAGAAACCTGCCGAAGATAAATGCCGGCAGAAAGAAAAAATTCTGCTAAACGTATTTATTTGCAGTAATTATAAAATTTTACCACTCTTTCGCGGAGTGAGACTCGATCGATCTCGTTCGCTCGCGAATTTGGTCGTCTGCGGACAACCTGCCGAAGGTGAGCCATGGCAGAAAAAGAAAGGCCGAACGCATTTGTTTAAAAAACGAGAATCGTAAAATTTTACAACTCTTTTGTAGAGTGAGTCTCAAGCGATCTCGGTCGAGACTCGAGATTTTGACAGAGATCGAATTCGTCGACGAAAAGCGACATTGAGATCCCAAGTAGCTTTCGAGCTTATATGTTTTCATTAATTAAACAAGGATGGGAAAATGCCGGCACTCTTACGCAATACGAGTCTCTAGCAACCCCCGTTTGTTAGAAAGTTCAACCGTAACGACATTTCCACCGATGACCGTCGTCGACTAAAGAAATAGATTCGAGGCCATTTGTATAAGGGGCCAGTCCACATTGAAAATTTGAAAAAATCGAAACCCCCATGGAAATTTATATACGCAAAAATATACTGCAAATTTATTTTATTAATGATTGTAATACATGTGAAATGTATGCCATATATTGAAAATATATGTGCCAAATTATAATTTTCGTAACGTTTTTATATATGAGATGTGTATGCGTGATATTACTGTATATCAATGTATCATATATCAATGATATATGTAGCATTTACCCTGCATATATACTACATATATTTAGCATATATGTTGCATACACACTGCATACATACCACATATATACTGCATAAATGGTACATATATGTGCTTGTATGTAATAGTGTACTTTGAATGTAAGTTAAGTTTTTTTAATATTAAGTTTTAAGTATTGTTAAGTTTAACTGTAATAGTGTTTATACACAGCATATATTTCTTGTCAGGAATATGTATCAAAAATGTATGCGTCATATATGATGCATAAATGACACATATATGAGTCATATATGACGCATACATTTTTGATATATTTTTCTGACAAAAAAATAGATTGAAAATATATCGGAAATATATAAGTCATATATGCGTCATATATTTGGTGCATATATACTGAATATACACGTATTATTCTATTTTTCGTCACTATATATGCGACCGATTTATATATATATATATATATATGTAGCATATACTTTCTGCATATATTTTACATACATAAATTTCCATGGGGGAAGCAAGCAAGACTTGAAGAAATCGACGATGATGAGCAATCAGAAGGGATTTTGTACGGTGCCGGAACTGCCGGAACTGCCGTTTAGGTAAGAGTTTTTCATAGTATAAACTTCAAACGTGTTTTTTTCGAAACAACGTTTTCAAAATCTAGCTCCATCGTATCTCTAAAACTAATAAACCGATTCTCTTGAAATTTGAACCACACATTGTAAACATGATTCGCAACATGATGACCCTCGATGGTTTGAAAATTTTGATTTTTACTTTTTTTTTTTGCGAAAAACTGCGAAAAAACGCGTTTTTGAGTACTTTTTTCGTTTTGCATCTGCCATTTTTTTAATTTTTTGATAAAACTTTATATCCGAGGGTCATTTTGTAGCGGGTGTCATACTGAATCTGATGGACTTTGATTGTTTTATTTCAGACAAGCCGTTGCCGCGTTGGGATTAAGCTACCTAGCCCACCTATTTTTGAGGCGTTACGTTAAACTATAGTTTTTGTACTAAAAAATGAATAAAAATTAATGAATTTTTTTTGTATTTCAAGACTTTATTTATCAAGCCCAACAACTTTTATATTCATATCTTTTATGAAATCCTAAAAAATTGCGAAAATAGCCTTTTTTCGTGGCTCCAAAGTGGACTGACCCCTTGAACAATTCGCGATGGAAAAATTTCACCGCTCTACCGTAGAGCGAGACTAGCGATCTTTATTGCTCGAGAAGTTGACTCTCCGAGATCCTACCGAAGATGACCCTTGGCAGAGATAAAAATGCCGAACGCATTTGTTTAAACAATGAGCGTTGTAAGCGGGATCGAGATGCCAAATAGTCCGCGAGCTTATTTGTTTAAATTAATTAAAAAAGAATGGGGAAATGCCAGCACCCTTCCACAATACGAGTCTCTAGTAAACCCCGTTTGCTAGAAATTTGAACCCTAAAGAAATTTCCGATGACCGCCGTAGTCAAAAGAAATCAATTCGAAGGCATTTGTTTACACAATTCGCGATCGCAGAATTTTACCGCTCTTCCGTAGAGCGAGGCTAGCGATCTTGATTACTCGAGAAGTTGATCCTCAAAAATGCTACCAAAGATGAATCCTGGCAGAGATAAAAATGCCGAACGCATTTGTTTAAATGATGAGCATTGTACAATTTTACCATCCTTTTGTAGAGTGAGTTTTGAACAATTTCGTTCGCTCGAAATTTTGGCAGAGATCGAAATCGTCGACGATAAGCGGCATCGAGATTACAAATAGTGCTCGAGCTTATTTGTTTAAATTAATTAAAAAAGCATGGGAAAATGCCGGCACCCTTTTACAAAACGAGTCTCTAGCAAACCCCGTTTGCCAGATAGCAATCGTCTCGAAATTGCCACCGATTGCCGCCGCCGAAAAAAGAAATTGATTTGATGCCATTTGCATATACAATGTAAAATGTAACAAAATTACACCGCTCTACTGCCGAGCGAGCGCATGCTTCCAATATAAGCGTACCATGGTCGCTACGCATAGTTGTGTGTATTGTGTGATACACACATAGATATAAGGTGTTTGCGTTACAACCGAGCTGCGTGCGAGAAGGTTAATTCTTTGCGCACCCGGTCGGCGTAGCGACCAAGGAGACGAAAGGAGTCCAAACTCCCTATCGTAACCTGTATGTACGAAGTTCTTTCAAGCGGTCGTAGAGGTGTAGTGATTCGTTCCGCCGCAGGCGTCTCTAGTGTTCTTGGGAACCGATAATATATAGTAATACAAAACTGCATAAAGTCCGAGCTCCGCCTCAACGACCAATCACAAAACTGGGGTGATCGTGTTTCTCCCTCGTACTCACTTGGAACAGTCATGGTGCGTTCTCTCTCTCACACCCGAACGATAATACACCCAAGTGGGGATTCCTTCCATTCTAATATATAATAATATTGTGTACATATTGTGACGTGATTTTTTGAGCCACACCACAGAAATGCTACCGATGATCAAGATATGCTCTCGATGCCCGGGTTGCGACCCATCCGTTTGTGTTAAGGGTCTTTTCTCTAGTGTGTTTGTCTTGTTACGTTTGAGGTTTTGGATTGTGCTTTCGTTTAGGTTAGGTTGGCGTGTGGAACTCGGTCGGGCGGCGTGTGGCTCAACGTACCGAGCAATCCCGATCGAGAGATGCACCCAACGAGGCTTCTCGGGGAATCGGTGCACGCCCGGCTGAGATGCCGGCGCCCCACTGTAGTGGTGCATCGTGCTGGAGAGCGGGTCGTTTGGGTTACGGGTGGAGGCTGGAGGTCTCCGCGCCGCGCTTCTGGAGAGAAGCTTTGCCCGCTTTCGCACGGTGACCTGGTGATGCGATCTCCGAAAGCCTCCATGCTACCAACGAGAAATGGTCCCCATTTATTACCGTTTCGTTTTCGGGCTAACTCGGGCAGAAAATATAGATTCCGAAAGGAATATTCTATCAGAATATTCCAGCTTCCAAAATAATATTTCAGCTCTCAATATTATACGAGATAAAGTTCTCGCTTGAACCGGCGATTTTGCATGGTCCGATGCCGCGAGCGTGTTGACATTTTTTCTGTCGACGCGCCCTGTCTCGCTCTCGCATAATCCCTCGCACGCCGGCCTTGGTCGCGCGAGGTAGAGAATTGCTAACGAATTTGCGCGTGAGACGGTTGTCTCCCAAATCGCGATCGCTCCCGATTTTTCACGTATCGTGACAGTTGTCGATCGGACGTCGATCCACGAGCTTCGCGATAGAGACGTGTCGTATCTCTCTCGCGCCCGTGACGTCGCGCTCTCGTTCTCGCTTTAGAGGCACGTCGTCGTGCTCTCTCGTTCCCGTTCGTGTGACGTTTCCGCGTGCATTTCGCGTTCGCGTTGAGTTTCGTTTACGTAAAAAGTTTACGGGTGGTTAATCCACCAGCTCCCGCACAATAAAATAAAAGTGATTTTATTTTATTGTGATATTACCGGTGTCGCAAATAGTGACAGGTACCCTTAAAAGTTAAGCTACTCCCCAGTGAATCCCGACCCCTCTACCACAACCCACAGCCTGAGCGGCCGTGCTCGACTGCAACCGTCCTCCCGTGCAAGTGCATCCAGTTCAGTTCGGTTATGATTCCAGCGATACAAAAAAAAGCGAGAATGGGATGAATGCGTGAGTTGTTCAACGTTAGAAGTTCTTGGAGCCCTGACAAGGGCTGTTGATTCCATTTGGAAGGTCGGGGCTCGTTTCCACAGGCTACAAATGATCGGTCTCGATATAATTTTCTGCGAGAATGGGATGAATATGTGTGTTGTTTTACGTTAAAAATTTTTGGAGCCCTGAAAAGGGCTGTTGCTTCCATCTGGAAGGTCAGGGCTCGTTTCCGCAGGCTGAAAAAAAAACAAGAAATGTGCATCATGAAAATATCCAGAAATTGCTAAAGTATGTACGATTTATATATAAAATGAATTAATACTCTCCTTGATGCAAAAGTGACAGATGCAGATTCGCAGACATAATGAGACTCGCCCGTTGGTACTAAAAACCGCTTTCGATTGAAAAATACAGACGTTTTTTTTTAACATAATGTCATACCTATTCGTTATTAATTCATCTATTACAATATCACGTGTAAATTTTAGATCAGATCTTTCTTGTCTTTTCCAACGTCACGAAATGTACACCAAAGAATAGTAAGCCTTCAAAGCTTCGCGTTCTTCCGCATCCTCTTCGTTTTGATACGCGCTTCGTCATTGTTTGCGTTGAACGACTTGGCCATAAAATGACCTCGCATGACGATATAGAAATCGGCAATCTTGCGGGTTGTCTCCTGCCGGTAATCCTCACATCCAACCATCGGCAAACCTTTGTGCTCGGACAATCTCTCTACCGCCGTATGGAGCGTATTGATGGTGATGCTGAACTTGCCAACGACGTCAAGAATCGTTCACTCTAGTGTACCCGTGAGTTGGTATAGGTCGTCACTGGGATGCAGTAAGCCTCCGTACTGATTCATAAGATTAATCATTGCATCCCTCGACTCGTCTGGTTCGTTGTTGTCAGATTGCAGTGTTTTAATGCAATCTTGAAACTTGATCTGCTTGAGCATTTTTCGCACTACGTATCCAGCGATGTAAGCTTGTACCTCTGAACTCGTGCGGCATACATCGTAGGTATGATCATGTACGCGATCGTTCCATGTGCTCATGGAGCAGGATAACGAGTAATCGTGATCGTGGTGCTCGTTGGTTTCGGCAGGTCCATCCTCAACAGAGCCTTCCTCAAGCAATCGGTCAAGTTTTTCCACTCATTCAGTGCGAGGCTTTCATGAGTCAGCCAAGGAATCTTTCGTCTGCATCAACACTTGCAGAACTTCCGTGCCGCTGACGTTGGAATTTTTTGGTGGCTTGATTAACGAGTAACTGCACAGTAGACGATACAGTTGAGCAAATAATTTAGGGTCTGGATGATCGTTGTCCCCTAACGCTCCAAGCATCATTCCGGAGAATCTCTGAAACAACATCGTTCAGAATAGTGCCAAATAGTTACTACAGTCTATCGAGCATGGTAACGAGCATAGTATGCATTGTCTTAAGGAACAAGAAGAATACAAGTTTTACATACCTCCAATGCGTCTTGATTCAAGCGAGCAGTCATGAGGCACTCGAAATTTTCTTCCTTTTGAAGAGTTTTGAGAATTTCTAATGTAGCGCCCAACGTGACTTTAAAGCCGCTAATCGTACTTGAAGATATGGGCATCTTTGACCTCGTTATAATGGACTCCCATTCTCAAGAACGCGTCGAATTCAATTGTTGCCTAGTTTTGATAGTAAACGCATGTGGAAGTTAGTTGCCATGCAATAGATGAAAAGTTAAATGTAGTCAGGCAAAGTTAAAAATTAGGCAAGATGTTTCTCCGTACAAGAAGCAAATTAGTGCTAACCTAACCTCTGTAAATCAAAAGTGAAAAAAAAGAAGAAAACAAAAAACGAATAATACATTATAAAAACGAGCGTAAGAGTGTAGCAATACAATTGAGAGGTGCTGTGCTGTTCACCGCTATCTCCATAATGCAGAAACGAAATATTCATGCAAACCAAGCCGTAAAAGAGAGAAAAAATAAAATTGAAATACCCTAACACTAACTGTGGTAACCGATTTCTATTGTGTACTTATGAAATTAGTGTATTAACGAAGAACGTAAATGTTCATACTTAAATGTTCCAAGATTACGGTTACCAAGAAGGTGCCACAATTCAGACTCAACAATTCTTTTCTAGAAGGACTTATTGAGTCTGAATTGCACAAAATTGGAAAATGGGTCGATCCAGAGCGACGACGATTGAAATTTCAACGTTGATAGGCTCAGCAGTCCGTGAAATGTAACAGATGTCCCGCTAAATGCTAAAAATAACTGGATATGAGTACGCGTCCATTTCAATGTACATACTACATTATTAGCATCGTAAGTGATTTGTTGAATGAGCAATATCTTTTGGAGCAGTAGGGGTCCTATACTGAGTCCAAATTCATCGAATCATCGATTTTATCCTACTTTCATCTCAAGAATGGCTCAAAACACAATTCGTCAAGATTTTCGAATAAATAAAACAAATACAAAAAAATACATAAAGCATTCAGATCGTTTGATATGCTATGCTATCCTGCTTTCATTTCCTCGAACGAATTGAAATCCTGTTGTGAAACAAAAACTCAACATTCAATTGTCATTATCGGATAATTTTCGAGTTCATCCTTGAGTCCCATATGACCTGAAGCATCAATATTTTTGTTTATTTTTCATTAATCTGCTTTTTAAACGTACCTTTTTCCGAGGGCAGTTTTCTGAATCACGCAGAGCATTTTGAGGAGTACGTGACATCATAGCTGTTATGAGATTGTCCATTCTTTCGCAAAGCTTTTGCGTTGGCTGCGAATCCACCAACTTGGGACACTCAGGCTTGTTTCGATAAATCTCCATGGCGACGCGGACTGGGAGCAAAAACAACTGAAATCATTCGAAAAATTAATAATGGAATGTATCTCCGAATATTAACAATTAACTTTGATCGGCTGTTGAATGACAAAACATAGTTTATGTTCAACTTTGGGACTGGGATAAGTAGCAATGAATATCAATTGTATAAAAAACGGTAAGAAACTTACTTGAAAAGCCAAAGCACGTTCATTTTTTGATATCCCACGGGATTCAAATGAGCCGGCGTTAGGTGCTAGGCAATACACATGTTGGGTTTCATGAACTGCTCATCTTTAATCAACGCCTCCTAGTGATTCTTTTCTACCGTACCGTCGGGTGTCCGAGTCGATATATAATATTCAAGTACAGCGCTATACAATTCATGCTTTTTTTCCTTTTTTAGGCACAGCCCATTACTATTTAAGAGCACAACGACTTTCATAATCATAAGTTTGTTTCTTTGCTTACAATTAAGCGATTTGTATACTATTACAATGCGTAATGAATAGTAAATAATTACCTCAAAAAACTCGCGTCTGATCAAGGAGTTTCGGAAACATTTTGCCAAGTGTGGGAAATCGGATATCATCCACAGACGTTTATTACGATTACACGGATGCTCGCAGCTGAATCTTCCGTCCTCAATCCCGAAGATAGACCACACTGCTCTATTCCATTGAGCTCCATCAGTGGCAGCCCTGGATCTAGGGGGGGGGGGGGGGCGAACCGGGGTACCTGCCCCGGGCGGCAATTTAAGGAGGCGCCAAATTCTTGTGACTGAAAAAAACTTGTTTCCCTACAGCGCCGAGCATCCAGGGCGCTTTAGTGAGTTTCAATGGCCTCGTGATCCTAGCCATCGAAAATAAAAGTGCTTATGAGACGAACTTTGATGAAGTATTCCTTTAGGCGTTTTTTGAAAACTGCTCATGTTATAGCTCAACGAGTTGTTGATCGATCTGGCTGAAATTTTGGCAGGTTTCTCACGATAAGATTATTGGAAGGATATACCTAAAGTTTTAAGGTTATCGCGTAAATAAATTACTTTTTTGGGGTAAAAATTGTCAAGAAAATGGTCAAAAATATGAAAATTTGATTACAAAGCCTACTTACTTTTTAATTTTATACTTTTTAATATTTTTATAGGTATATTCTTCCCCTAATGTTATAGTGAGAAACCTCCCAAAATTTCGGCCAGATCGATCAATAACTTTTTGAGCTATAACACGAACAGTTTTTCGAAAGACGCCTAAAGAATACCTCATAAGGCCGCCATTTTGTTTTGTTTAAAAAAGAAAGAAAAAATGAACACTTGAAAGTTGTAATTAGATAATGTCAAAACTTTAAAAGGATGCGATAACTCTATCACGGTTAAAAAAATTCGTGCAAAATTACTCATTTTCGGGCGTCTAAAGAGATTCGCCCCCTTAATCTCAAATGCTGGGGGGAAGGGGCGCCAATGTCAAGTTTTTGCCCCGGTTCGGAAAAATCCTGGATTCGGGGCTGATCAGTGGTGACGACGCCAATGTGGAATCCGCTGTTCGATAGCAGTGTAATGCAGTCCAAAATAAGCTTGTGCAATATAGCACTTATCACCGAGTCTTTGGTTAGGAAGCAGCCGAGAACCTGCACCCAACGTCCTTGGAATGGTTGAAACATAAAAACCAAAGCGTGGTCTACACAAGTGCTCTTTTTTTCTTCAGGAGTGTACTACCCGAGATCAACGCAACCATTAAACTCCAGAGTCTGTTTGTTGAACGAAATAGACTCACTCAATTTCATCTCATCGACGAGAAGCGAACCTGAAATATAAAATGACAAAAAGCTGATTTATAAATATCATCACGCAATAGTAATACATAAACAAAAACAATTGGATTGGAGTACCTCGTTTTTCAGAGGACTTCATTTGTGAGCCCTTCGTTTTCATGCACTCAAAAATGGCAGTTTAAAAACCATATGCTGATGAGCTTGTCTTCTGAATATATCGATTCAGTGTTTCTCTGCAGGGAAGTGGCAGAATATTACGATCTCGAATATGATCGTATAGACCACTGTTTTTGATGTGCATCAAAAGGCACTCGTATATCCAATCAATGGGGTATCGGCAACCTTGCTGTTTTTCTGTTTTGCGTCTTCAAAACAAGTTCGCACGGCTTGTTTTTAAGTTTCGGGTAGAGTAGATATACGCTTCTCGAGTGTTTCTCTCTCGATTCTCAAATACCCGCGTCTCAGATCAGCCACATCTGAGCGCAATTTTTCATTCTAAAAATTACATTAACATAAATAATCGACATTTCCATTTCATTGATGCTGAACACAACTTCTGAATGGAGCATATACTATCAACAGTCATTATTGAGGGATCACTCCAGTGGTTCCCTAACACAAAATCCAAAGACAAAATATCCACGACAAAATAACCGAGTGACAAAATATCCAAACGTCCACCACATCAACGCGTGCAAAACACCTTTATGGGGGGCGTGTTGGATAGTGGAGGGATAGTTGGGGGAGGGGGGGGGGTTCCAGAGACAAAATAACACAAAAAAAAGTTAAATCAATAAAGGAACATTCAACACAGAATGATGATTTATATTAGTTATTTATTATTACATTTATATATTCTAATATATATCTCGTACCATATATATAACCAGTTTTTCTAGATTTATCCATTTTCATTTATTTCATTAATTTATTTATATATTTCATTTCATTCGTTAATTTTTTTATTCATTCGTGTATCATATCTTTTCACGTTGACACACGAAGTCACGCCCACTACATAATCATACGATTTTACCGACCACCTCTCAATTTCTTTTACCTGTACTACGTGTTACGAGTTTTGCTATATTTATCCATTTTCAACACCAGAGTGCCAACCAATCAAGTTGTGCTAAATTGAAAATGAAATTAAAGATCGAAAAATAAATGTACATAATCATGTATTGAATTGCGGACATTTTTTCGTTCGGTTATTTTGTCGTTTGATTATTTGGTCATTCGGTTATTTTGTCGTGGTTATTTTGTCCTGGATATTTTGTCGTGTCACCCATTCCAGTGTGCTGAGGTCGAAAAATAGCTTTTTCCGTAATTTCTTTTTTAATGGTTAAAACCCGCTGATTAGCCTGATTTTTTGTGCCTCATTTAAACAGTTTTAAAGAGCAGGAAATTAATTTATAAACCTTTATTTTCTTTTTTGTTTAAATTGTTGTTGTATCATTGAAAATGTTTTGTAAAGAAAAAAAGGACCTGATGGTGAGCACGATTCCAGCCGTAATTATTATCTACAACGAAATTCTAAAAAATATGATTAATTGGCATGGGTGTCAGTATCTTGGTATGGAAGTTATTTATTTTTATTTTCATTACTTCATTTTTTATTAATGAAAAACTGTTGAAAAATGGGTTGAATTCGATACTTTTTATCCGGATCGCCGCCATTTTGCCATTTTAAAATAGGAAATGAAACCGTCCATAGCGACACTCATGCCAAGTAATAATATTATTTAGAATTTCGTTTTAGATAATAATTACGGCTAGAATCGTGCACACCGTCAGGACTTGTTTTTCTTTAGAAGACATTTTCAATTATACAAAGCCGATTAAAAAAGATGAAAATGAACGTTTAATAATTCATTTCCTGTTCTTTAAAACTGTTTAAATGAGCTTGTCACACTGCAATGATGCATTACAGCAAACACGCGAAAACCTCTTTAACGCTTACAATTGTACTTAGTTCACAACTTAGTTTACATACTGCAATAAAACAAGTTGTTCTCAAAGTACCTTTCGTTTTAGACGTACGAATTTCTTTCGAGCCAAATCAGCCTTCCTCAGTTTTCAATTCCGTTTGCGCGCCAATTTCGTACGTCGTTCCTCTCTTTTCTGCAGTGTTCTGCGAAGGCGTTGGCACAGCATGCATCGTAAGTTTCGTTTCCGAAAATTGCCAGTTTCATTGTCATCCAGAATACCCATGCAACGGGGATGACGACTCTAAAGAAAAAGATAAACCTGTAGAACCAAGAATTGATTTCAATATTAGTGTTGAAAGATATTAACCTTTCACTTTCGATGCCCATCCCGCTGCAGATGTCGACTTTATTCAAAATCGTGAGGTACTGACGAATGTCCTCCATGGATTCCACCTGGTCGTTCACCGATATCACTTTATCCCTGCTTGTCCGAATCTATAATAATAGTAAAGGAATAAACAGCAATGTTTACTGCAGGAAAATTTTGAAAACTTCACTAAGGGGTTACATGTAGTTGGCGGCCGAAAAAGGCGTGTATTTGTCATTTATTTTTGGGAAAATGGTTACAGGTTTCGATTTTTTTTCACATTAACGGATATATCTTCGAGTATGTTTCTTAATCTTTTGATTGGAAAAAATTCATGAATGTAAAAGATATAGTGTATCGCCCGGACCGCTGTTCAAAAAAGGCCTTACGCGGTGACCACTGCAACTTCTCAACCAATCATCCGACTCAAAAAACCAAATAAATTTAGTATTGGTATTGCATTATCTAGTCCTTAATCGAAGGCTTTGATAAAATATTAATTTTTGAAAAAATGGTCGCCGATCGAAAGGTAAAGTTTAAATTTCGGTGAAAAAATCACTTCATTTCCTTGATATAAAAAAAGGTATGCATCGAAAAAAAATCCTTCCATTAAAGACTGTCTTTTGATATACAAAAAATGTGTGCAAAAGATCAAGTAAATCGGTCCATTCGTTTTTGACATATCGTGGTCACCGATTTAAAAAAAGTCGTTTCGAGAAAAACGCGTATATTCTACATTTATGATTTTTTTCTAATAAAAACATTATGAAGTATACTCAAAGATATATCCTTTAGTGTGAAAAAAATAGTTCGAAATCTGCAACCATTTTCACAAAAAAAAAGCACAACAGCACGCTTTTTTCGGCCGCCAACTAGATGTAACCCCTCAATACCATGACTAAAATGTTTATACTTACTTGTAAAGAAAGATTGAGATCAACCTCCAAGTGAAGTTGGGGATGGAAATTGGACTGCCCAACGAGAGTGAAAACCACTCCTGAGGACTTTTGAGTCCAAGCTCACGATTCCGGCAGCAGTCCCACATTCAATTCATCCTTGAGTAGACCCATCGTAAACGCAGCTACAGCCCTCTCCACATTGCTTAATATTTCTCCCATCCAGGGTTCAGGAGGAACGGATGGTACCGTTTCTATTGCCGGCGAAGAGAATGATCGGGCTATTTCTCGGTGGTCCTTCTTCGACTGCATTATGAACAGATAGTGCCGTTTCCATTGCCGGGTTGATAATGATGGGGATAGTTCTTGGAGGTTCTTCTTCGACGACGTTGTTATTCTGAAATTTTTAAATAGTAATAAGTGTTGAAAAAATCTGAAGGGGTTAGACCCCTCTGGAGCGCGAAAAATTCAAGCATTTTTTGGGAATGTTTTTTGCTCTTCTAATGAAGCGATCAAAAATTCACTTCAGGGCTGTATTAATTACATAATAAGGTATATACAGATATTTTTTTTCAATAAAAAATCCAAAATGGCGTCATAACGCGTTTTTCTCGAATCCATGTTTTTCAAACTGGTGGGCATTAAGTAGTGCAATTTTTATTGACTCAAAATTTTGACGGCAGCTTCTTAGATACATTATCTAAAGCGATACACATGATTTCCACGATCGGATAAAAATTACGGTTTTTATAAACAAATTAAAGTCGTTTTTTAATTATATTTGAATTTCTTTTTTCAAACTGGTGCCATGTTGTGAAGAATTAATATTCAACAATAATTTTGAATACCGCTTTAGATAATATATCTAAGAAGCTGCAGTTTAAATTTTAACTCAATCGGATAAAAATTGCACGAGTTTTGCTGCCCACCAGTTTAAAAAAACGTGGTTTCGAGAAAAACGCGTTATGACGCCATTTCTTTTATTTTTCATTGGGAAAAAATATCTATATATACCTTATTATGTACTTAATACAGCCCTGAAGACTTCAAGCATCGTGCAGAATTACGAGAAAGCAATATGCAAATTTCAATTTGCAACTTCTTTTTCGAATTTTGACGAATTTGCTTCTTTGAAATTTATAAAAATTTCAAAGCTTTCATAATTTGTATTTATCGCCACTGATATAATTCATATAAGAATGCTTACCTCACGATCCATTGCTTCATCGTTGGGAAAAATTGGCATAGCGTCTTGCGTCAACCTCCACGGAACCAGCGGTGGGTCGTAGACGATGGCATCGGTCAAAAGAATTTTATCGCATTTGTGGATGGACTCCTCCGTGAAATGGTACTGGCACACATTCTGATTGGTTTTCAATTCAAAGCCAAGTGCCTTATTCCATTGACTGCGTCTGTTATTGCACTGTGAGACAAACAAAAGTATTCACAATTATAATTATTAAAAAAATATATTAAAGCGTCATATCTTGAGTAGCTGTTGCTCACACACGCATGCAAAAAGTGTAATTTAATTACAATAAATAAATAATAATTCCGTTACCTTGGGAATGGAAAAAAGAGTGATCTGGCGCAGTCCCAAGTCTTGTCGCCTTCGGTTTTTGCCACGTCCGCTCTGGCATCCGGTACCGCACACACCTTTCCCATTCTTCTGAAAGAAAAATAGAAATATTAAAATACTAAATATCAAGATATTTTGACAGTCTAAAAACAATCTTATACATTCTTATACATTCCATATACGTGCCACCGAATGTACATGAAGTTTGCATCGTTGCTATCCAACGATTTCATATTTTTTTTCGATTTTGTAATTTCCTATTTTTTCTTGGTCAGTTCGGCTCTAGTTGCTAAAAAAATATGGTAAAATGAATAAAAAAGTATTTACGGCCACCGGGACCAACCCTTATAGGGGGTGAATCTTGAAAAAAACCAAAACAAAATTCGATGTCCTGCGCGTTTGTTATAATCATTTTTTTTTTATTGACGTTGCGTGGAAAGTGGCCCAAAAGGCGCCTCCCAAAAAAAATACCGGCCCTCTAAATGTTCCGGAACACACCCTTATCGGGGGGTGAATCTTGAAAACAACGAAAAAAATTCTATGTTCTGCGCGTTTGATATAATCATTTTTTTTGGCGTTGCGTAGAAAGTGGCCCAAAAGGCGACTCCCAAAAAAATACCGACCCTCTAAATGTTCCGGAAGACACCCTTATCGGGGGGTGAATCTTAAAAAAAACAAAAAAAATCTATGTTCTGCGCGTTTGATATAATCATTTTTTTTATTGGTGTTGCGTGGAAAGTGGCCCAAAAGGCGCCTCCCAAAAAAATACCGACCCTCTAAATGTTCCGGAACCCACCCTTATCGGGGGGTGAATCTTCAAAAAAACAAAAAAAAATTCGATGTCCTGCGCGTTTGATATAATCATTTTTTTTATTGGCGTTGCGTGGAAAGTGGCCCAAAAGGCGCCTCCCAAAAAAATACCGGCCCTCTAAATGTTCCGGAACACACCCTTATCGGGGGGTGAATCTTGAAAAAAACGAAAAAAAATTCTATGTTCTGCGCGTTTGATATAATCATTTTTTTGATTGGCGTTGCGTGGAAAGTGGCTCCCAAAAAAATACCGACTATCTAAATGTTCCGGAAGACACCCTTATCGGGGGGTGAATCTTGAAAAAAAAAAACAAAAAAAAATTCTGTGTTCTGCGCGTTTGATATAATCATTTTTTTTATTGGCGTTGCGTGGAAAGTGGCCCAAAAGGCGACTCCAAAAAAATACCGACCCTCTAAATGTTCCGGAACACACCCTTATCGGGGCGTGAATCTTGAAAAAACAAAAAAACTTCTATGTCCTGCGCGTTTGATATAATCATTTTTTTTTATTGGCGTTGCGTGGAAAGTGGCCCAAAAGGCGCCTCCCAAAAAAATACCGGCCCTCTAAATGTTCCGGAACACACCCTTATCGGGGGGTGAATCTTGAAAAAAAACGAAAAAAAATTCTATGTTCTGCGCGTTTGATATAATCATTTTTTTTTTTGGCGTTGCGTAGAAAGTGGCCCTAAAGGCGCCCCCCCCCCAAAAAAATATCGACCTTCTAAATGTTCTGGAACACACCCTTATCGGGGGGTGAACCTTGAAAAAAACGAAAAAAAATTCTATGTTCTGCGCGTTTGATATAATCATTTTTTTTATTGGCGTTGCGTGGAAAGTGGCCTAAAAGGCGACTCCCAAAAAAATACCGACTCTCTAAATGTTCCGGAAGACACCCTTATCGGGGGGTGAATCTCGAAAAAATAAAAATTCTGTGTTCTGCGCGTTTGATATAATCATTTTTTTTTATTGGCGTTGCGTGGAAAGTGGCCCAAACGGCGACTCCAAAAAAAATACCGACCCTCTAAATGTTCCGGAACACACCCTTATCGGGGGGTGAATCTTGAAAAAAAACAAAAAAAAAATTCTATGTCCTGCGCGTTTGATATAATCATTTTTTTTATTGGCGTTGCGTGGAAAGTGGCCCAAAAGGCGCCTCCCAAAAAAATACCGGCCCTCTAAATGTTCCGGAACACACCCTTATCGGGGGGGTGAATCTTGAAAAAAACGAAAAAAAATTCTATGTCCTGCGTGTTTGATATAATCATTTTTTTTTGGCGTTGCGTAGAAAGTGGCCCAAAAGGCGACTCCCAAAAAAAATACCGACCCTCTAAATGTTCCGGAAGACACCCTTATCGGGGGGTGAATCTTGAAAAAAAAACAAAAAAAATCTATGTCCTGCGCGTTTGATATAATAATTTTTTTATTGGCGTTGCGTGGAAAGTGACCCAAAAGGCGACTCCCAAAAAAATACCGACCCTCTAGATGTTCCGGAAGACACCGTATCGGTGGTTAAAACTTGACAAAAATTATATTTCCCCCGCGTTTGATATAAATCTGAAATTTAAAAAAAAGGACGTAAAGTAAAAAAAAATCCATAGTATCCAATCATACTTTCGGCGTTCCCTTCTCTATCCAGTGTGAAGTTGCAGATGAGCACAATGTTCAGCTTGCCGGCCTATTGACGGCTCTGAGGTATTTTTAATGTTAGAATTTGCCTTCGCCAAATCAATTTTTGGCCCCAAAAACAGCCGTTTGTTTGACGTACTCGAAGGACTTTTTGAGGTTAACACAAACCACACTTTGAATCACCGTAAAATAGAGTTAAGCCCTAAAAAGGGCCGGTTGTTTTATATGATTTGCCCAAGTGCTCTAACCCTCGTAAGAGGTTAGAGCCGTAAACATAATTTTAAAACTGTTTATATTTATAATATGTATATTTAGATCATAAGCACGTCAGCTGTCGGGCGGTGCGAGAAAGCGGAGGCGCTGCGTATGTCAGGACTCCGACTTGAGGCCGCGCAGAGCGTCTCAAACGCTCCTACTGCGCTGTTAAGAAAAAGTGTTAAGGCGGGATATACAACTATCAAAAAATCGATTACTTTTTTCGTTTCTTTAAACGATAGAAGTAATCATATGCGTAGAAATTCAAACGTTGCAGCCCATCAACGCTGTGCCTTACCGCTCGGATTCGGAGCGGACGCAAGCTGCGAACGCCTTTTTCTCGAAACTGCATTTTCAAAATTGGCGTGCAGAAATATTTAAAAACTATTAAGCCGATTGAGGTCAAACTTGGTACAAATATTGATAATATTGATACCTTCTACTTGACGAGAATTGTTTTTGAGAACTTAGAAAAGAAATACTTTTTCAATCCAAATGTTTAGATATTTCGTGTAAAATGTTTTTTGTCTGTATATGACATTCTCTTAAATTTACATGTTCTCCATTTCAATTACTGCCAAATCGAAATTATACATATTCCAAATGAAAAAATGTTTGAATTTTTTGCAAATCAAAGTCTACGGGGAGCTAGACTGTACGCCGATTCGCAACAGCCGCGGCAACCTTGCTGTAACTCTCTGCCACATTTTGATGATAAATGAATTTAAAAAAATATTTTGTATGCTTCAATATACTATTATTGTATAGCTACAGTTTGACAATTGCATAATCATTATTTCCTAGTTTTAAAAATCCCTCAGAATTGCTTAATTTTTCCCCGTCTAAATGTTTATCCCGCCTTAAGTGATACTTAAAACGACGTATGGAGATGACTTTCAAGTTTCCATCGTTGGAATGCAATGACTATTTTTTTTCTTCAATCTCAAATTTTTTTCAGTGGATTTTCGCTACGAAAATCAACCATTTTGAGTTGCTTAGAGATGTCAAATCTAATTCTTCGCAAGGAAATTTTATATGTCAATAAGAATAGAACTTTGGTTGCCTTCCAACGATGGTAACTTTAACACTCTGTTATGTAGTATGTTTACGATACGGCCGAATGACTATTCGATTTAAATAATCGACGAGTGGGGAATAATTTGCGTGGTAAAAAAATCGACGGATCGAAAAAAGACGCGAAAAAATTGATAGGAAAAAATCACATTTCATTGGTAAAGTGTCTTTAGACTTTCGATTCGTCGGGGCAACTCAAAAACCTCCAAAATACCTCTTCCTAGGGGCTATGGCATTCGAAAAAAATGCGATATGAAAGAGTCGTGGCATCAACGTCAAAAAATATAATATGAACAATTGTTCAAGTCTTGCTACGTTCAACGGTTTCTTTGATATTCTAAACGCTCTCTGCGTCATACGTTTTGTTGTCACGAAGGCTCTCTCTAGCCCTTCTAACATTTCCTGCAACCGAAGCATCTCTTTCAGTGTTTCACATCCACTTACACTTGCTTACGATTTTTTCGTCGTATTCCGTATTCAAACTATAATTCTCTTACCATATACCATATTGCTAGACTTGATTTCGTGTAGCGCAAACTTTTTTTCACATTTAATTCGATAAGTACTAATGCACTTTAAGAATTTAACGATAAGTGGGGCAAACTTTGAAAATTATTCTTTCTGAGTGAAGAAAATATGAAGACGGTTTCGGACACTTATGATCGAAAATCAATTTTGCCTGAACTTGTCGAATAGAGTATAATTGGAGTAGCGGTGCATATTTCTCGTACGAAAAAAAAAATACGAAGATCTGCTGTCTCCATGATTTGATACTACTGGCAGCTTACCAACAAGATGCAAGAATTTTTCCTTTTTCGTCACATCCTTGTCATCTATTAATAAACTGCCATCAGTATCTATTCTCTTGATGGCGCCGCGGAAGTTCTGTCCAGATCTTCTAGATGGGCTTAAATTATAACAAAAAAATGTACCTTTTTTACATTTTCTTACGTTTATCTTTATTTCTGCCTGCATTGCACTTCGCTAGATGATAGCCTCATTGCTTATTCTGTATAGATAGCTAGCACAATTGCCCTTTCGTATATCTTTTACACAACTTACAAATAAAATAATCAGACGAACTATCTTTTCTCTCGGTTTTTTTTGGAACCGCTTTCTGTTTCTCTGTCTTCGTCATCTGTGTTCATTTCCGACTTGTGTACGCACGTCGTGTGACACTTACGCTCGCACATTTGACACGTTTTTGTACTTGTGCCTGTCGATATGAAGCAGTGTACACACATGTCTTCCATATTTTCGGATTTAAGAAGCAATTCATATGCGACCTCGAACCTATAAGCCGCAGGATTAAAATTGATGTCCAATGATTTTGATCGTCCCAGGCAGTGCATATAATACAATACATATGATCCGCAACTGTGGCCGTCCTTCCGGGATTGGTATGGACGTGCGGTAATTTCATGCTCTTCCTATTTAATACTTTGCAATTGGTTCAACGAAGAGCCGGGACCGCAAAATCGTAGGAAGTTCTTGAAAGCATCTATCGCTCGTACGTTGTCCGTTCCGTATTTAAACGGATCCAATAAGATCAATTTTTTATGTTTTATGTCAGCGACTAGTAACCGCCAATGACCATGAAACAAATACGGCATCAGCAATTTATTCTCAATAGCATGTTTGCTTCTGCAAATCTTTCTGTTCCGGTCAATCCTCTTCATGCTGTAGTCGCCGATGATCATCGCAGTATCATCGGTGGGTATGTACGATATCCTCGGCCATTCGTTCAAATTTGCGGCTGCAAATGAATCAATTACTATTCCGTCGACCCATCTTTGACCACGAATTGTTGAATACTGCTTCACAGTCAATTGGAATAAATCTATCGACATCGATTTATTCGTGAAGTAGCGCCCAACTGGTAATGTGCGAGATTCGGATGACATATAATAATTTACGTCCTTCATTAATCCGTTGTAAAATTTATTTACTTTCTTGCGTGGTATTTGCTGTTTTGCTAGTGTTTCTATACTTGCAAGCCCATCATCATTTTCAACCTGACATTCTGTTATGTCTACAGTTGCTTTTACGTTCCGCATGGGATGACTTGCTTCTTTCTTTGCTTGCTTGTTTTTTGTTTTATCCTCTGTATGGGTCTCTATTATACACTCTGCCTCTTCGACTTTTAGCATCCTCCTTTCTTGATTACTTGTATTGTCTGCGGCTGTGTTGGTGTTCATCTTCTCTGTATTATTGTTTGCTTCCGTTTCCTCGATTCTTTGGCACAGTTTTTTTATCAGCGGCGCTTCGCCATATCCGCGTCCGCGTTTTTTTGCGTGGGTTTTTTTCTGCCAACTTTCCTTAATGAAAGGATCCGATTCAATTTGAGGATACTTGGGCTTCTGTCGCGATTTTGTGGTACCTTTCACTTTTGCGTTCAGATAAATTCTTGCAATAGTTGTCAAGCGACTTGCTTTCAGTTCTCGGATCCTATCGGTTATGGACGAGTTTGTCAATCCTTTAAAAGTCACGTGTTTCATAACTCTGAAGGCACTTTCAGCATACGCATTACTTACTCGTGAAATCGTTGGATCAACAAAGTCCAAATCCAATGAAGCCCATAGAATAACATATGGCATCCAAGTAGTTATAAGGTGATCCACAAATTTCGGTGCATAATACTTATTTCCGATTCGATTCTTCTTATTTTCAATGTCGTCATCAACTGCGGGTCCCATTTCCATTTGCAAACGCCCCATTATGTCACTGTATCTTCTAAAAAATGGCGAATTCCTATAAATACTTTCACCTTGTTTCTTGAGTGACAGTATCTCTACGAACTCATCAGTCTCTGAGGAATTAACTGTTTCCTGAATCTCTTTTATTTTTCCAGAGTTTTTCAACCCAAGTTTCTTTATAACGGCGATACTGTCATTTGCTTCTTTTTCGCTTCGACATGTCAAAAGCGTGCATACGTGTTTGAATATTTCGTCCAATTGTCTCAAGTTTCTACTTAGAGATATTAGAGCCATACATTCCAACACCATACCTTTGAAGTTCTTGTACTCTGGATAGCTTTCGTGTATCGTTCTTGAAACAATTTTCATGAAATGTGCAAAACAGATTTTTAGTATGCACATTTCTTTTGGCGGCTTCATGTTCTGCTCGCAACATTTGTACATAATGTCCAGATACGACTTTATTGTTGTTCCATTCCATTCTTGAAGGATCGAATGAATGAATGCCCAAGACCAATCTATCGTTACTGCATTCGCCAGAGGCCATTTCTTACACGTCGCCATAACAAAGTATCGGTATTGTTTCAAAAACGTGCTTATTGAAAGAACGCCATGCTCTGACGTTATCATATGAGTTAGGGTTATCAGCTCTGATGAATCGTGTTTCGCCAAAATGCAATAATAGAATATTTGTTTGCATGTTAAATATTGAGGTTTGCGCACAATGGAGCCTGTCGCGTCCATGTGCAGAATGATCGGTTTCTGACCAATAATTGCAAACAGATCTTCCTCGGTAAACATTATAGCCGTAAGAGGTAAACTGACGAATCGCAAAAACGGATCTTTAAGCTTTTGCTCCTGGATGCAGAATTCTATTAGATCCGACAAATCAAAAGACTTTAGAGACAAACGAAGTTTCGATTTCACTTCTGATTTCATTTTGTGAAGTGTATTAGGACGTATCCTATCTTGCGGATGTCCATCGGCGTCTAATTCGCTGCTTAAGTTTTCATCAATGATGGTTAGAATTTCTGTTGCACGCGTGTTCTGTAATGCATTTTGCAACTTCCTCCGTTCCGGGCCTCTCATCGCCCTGCACCTTTCTGGCTGTGTACTCGGTTTGTGGACAACCTTCAGTTTTTTGTTGCTAGAGATTTGGAGACGGGCAAGTGGTTCTTCCAGATGATCGATCCGGAACTGGAATCTCTGTTCATGGTCTGGCTTGTTACACTTTGCATATGCGACTACGTCTTGCAAATTATATCGAACTGAGCCATAAAAGCTCAAAATGTAAGTACATTTTAATGTTTTCAACATTATTTTATCGATAACAGATCGTACTACATCAGCGCTATTGTAACCAAGCTCCGTTTTGAAATTCGTTAACGGAATTTCTACCGTACCCAGATCTATTGTAAAAACGTTCTTTTTTACGACTTTACTATTCATCTTCACTCTGTTTTCGAAATTTTTGGCACGTTTTCCAATGCGATCTGGTTCACTATCTGTGCTATACTCGATTGAACTTTGCTGTCCAATACTTTCCGTATGATTCCTTCCTATTCTTTTACGTTCACTCTTCGTTAACTCAAAGGAATTATTTGAACTGTCACCTGATGCTTCGGAATCAGATGCTTCGTGACTACTGGTAGTGAACTTATATGGATCACTCTCTTTTTCCTTCCTGGGTTGGACTTTTCCTTCCTGGATTGAACTTTGCTGTCTAATACTTACCGTATGTTTCCTTCTTATTCTTTTGCGTTCACTCTTCGTTAACTCAAAGGAATTATTTGAATTGTCAACTGATGCTTCGGAATCAGATCCTTCGTGACTGCTGGTAGTGAATTGATATGCATCACTCTCTTTTTCCTTCCTGGGTTGGACTCTCTTTGTCTTGTAACTTGGTTCTTGCTCTGTGCGTTCTACAAAGCGATGAACTTTTTGGTCATTCGTCACTGTACTACTTTCACTTTGAAATAATACATTTGGCGATACGCTGTCAATGGAGCGTTCGTCCGCAGTATTTTCCATTGCTCCGTTTTTGTTTTGTTCCAGTCCTTGGCTGACCCTTTCTTCTGAGTCACGAGTTACTGCGGACGGAACCTCTATCGAATTCACGCCCTCCGTAAATTGTACAATTGTTGTGTGCTCGTCGGAAGTTTTATTTTTTGCAGCGCTGGGCAATGCCGAAACATTACCATTCCTAACGCACTTGTTTTCATTACTAAAAACACCACTGTCCGGAGTAGATATATCTCTATCTTCCTGGTTGACTTTTTCTGTAACCGAACTTCCTACTAGTTCACCGCATTGAATCGATACTTTGGAAGGCTTTGCCTCGAGGACTACCCAATGGCCACTACGTTCGGGTCCCCTTAACATTATTTGCAAATGCCTTCCCATTGGAAATGCAAATGCCTTATCATTGGACGGCTCCAATTTTCCCGCTTGCTTTACTGGTTCCTGTTTACTCTCTTGGTGGAAAACTGTCACGGTTATTTCGTACAATCGCACAAAAATTCCGAATTCATAATCGGTACCATACGTCCCGTTTGAACCCATTACTTTTCTGTACTCGTCAGCATTTTTATACCCTTTCCCTGGGCAAGTACTTGCAAGCATGCTACATTCCTCTTGCCAATTTGCTATCGTGTATTCAACGATTCTTTGTCTAATCGTAGAATGCAATTCCTCGTTACCGAGTACGAAGTACGCTAAGCATCGAAATAAACAATTACCATCGCCGGCAACGTTAATTATTTTGAAGGTATTGTCTCCGTGCTCTACATCTTCCCAGTCGTTTACGTTTTTCTCAGTTGAATTCTCAACATATGCCGCGGTAGAAGTTGCTTTCGAACACGGTGAACGAGGAATTGCATCAACATTATCTGCACCTTTTGTTTCACTAACATCTTGGTGCCTTTTTTTTTGTCATGCAACAAACTCACCACCGACGATCTTAACGAGGAATGTTTGCGACACCAATTATTCTGTAGCTGTATCAGGAAGTCGTTAGTATTAGCAATTTTCAATGCGTTCGAAATCTGTCAAAAGAAGTTCCAAATTATTTCAAAACATGTTTCCAATTACTGCGTTCATACTGAAATTAGGATGGCGTTGAAGTTTGCATCGTTGGAATGCCACGAAAGTTCTTTTTTACATTTTATTTTCCATAATTTAATTGATCTTTTTTTACATTTATATTGTAAATCGAGAAATAAATATCTTAAAAAATGGTCAAAGACTTTTGGTAGGCAAAATCTGTCAAAAAAAATGGAAGGAACTCAGAGATATTCATTTTCGTTGCATTCCAACGATGTAAACTTCAACCTCATGAAATAATGGGGTTGAAGTTTGCATCGTTCGAATGCAACGATAGTACAGTCGTGCTGTCGCTGAAAAAACCCGGAATCGGAGACAATTAGAAGAAGGCTAGTTTTTTGACAGGTGATTTTGTAGGTGCCGCGGGTGCTAAATCCAAGTTTGCCTAAAAATCGGGGTGTAGGGTTCTTTTTTAGGGGATAAAAAGAGATGGGGGTGGATTAATGCCAAACTAAAACCCCTACGAGGTCAGCGCCGTGAGACCAAATGTTCAGAAAAATCTGGGCTTTAGTTTTGTCCACAGCGCCGAAGTCGTGGAAGTTCATTTTGAGGGTGAAAAAGTGGGGTGAAATTTTGAAAAATCGGTTTTAATTCAATAACTCTTTAGAAAAAATCGTACGTTTTTTGTTCAAATGGGAACGTTGTAGCCCTTGAAAAGACGCGTCGATCGAGTATTCGATCATCACTCTCCGATAACATCTTCACCCCCAAAAAATGGTTAAAAAACAAAAAAAAAATAGTTTATTGAATAACTCAAAAACAATCGGTTTTTCGAGTATGGTTCAAATGTACGAAATGTAGAGAATAATTTTCTCCATATTTTCTTTGCGTAGGACCACCCTTGAATTTTGATTTTCCAACCTCTCTCGGGGGTTGAACATTCAAAATGAAATTCTGGGAAAACTATTGACGGCACGAATTCGCCGCCGGAAGAATTTGTAGCTTGAACCCTCAGCTACATTTTTGTCCACAGCGCCAAACTCGTATCTCTTTAGTTTCGGTCAATAGTTTTCCCAGAATTTCATTTTGAATTTTCAACCCCTGAGAGGGGTTCCAAAAAGCAAAATTCAAAAGTTGTGCATAGGTACGAAAATATCGAGAAAATTATTCTCTACATTTCGTACATTTGAACCATCGCCGAAAAATCGATTGTTTTTGAGTTATTCAATAAACAATTTTTTTGTTAATTCTTCAACAATTCTTTTGGGGGTGAAGATATTATTGGAGAGGGTTGATCGAATACTCGATCGACGCGTCTTTTCAAGGGCTACAAAGTCTCCATTTGAACAAAAATTGTATGAATTTGTCCTAAAGAGTTATCGAATGAAAACGGATTTTTCAAAATTTCACCCCACTTTTTCACCCTCAAAATGAACTTCCACGACTTCGGCGCTATGGACAAAAATAAAAACCGGATTTTTCTGAACATTTTGTCTCCCGGCGCCGATCTCGTGGGGGTTGTAGTTTGTCATTAAACCCCCCCCCCCCCCCCCCATCCCCTAAAAAACCCTACCCCCTGATTTTTTAGGCAAACTTGGTTTTAGCACCCGTGGCACCTACAAAATCACCTGTCAAAAAACTAGCCTTCTAATTTTTTCCGATTCCAATATACAGCACGACTGTACTAAGATTCCTAAAAAATGTTTGCGTGATTTTTATAGCTCGAATCTGCCCAAAGAAATTTGCGAAATGAATAGAAAATCATTTTCGTTGCGTTCCAATGATGCAAACTTCAACGTCATGTGAAAATGAGGTTGAAGTTTACATCGTTGGAATGCAACGAAAATTAATATCTCTGAGTTCCTTCCATTTTTTTGACAGTTTTTGCCTACCAAAAGTCTTTGACCATTTTTTAAGATATTTATTTTGCGATTTACAATATAAATCTAAAAAAAAGATCTATTAAATTATGGAAAATAAAATGTAAAAAAGATCTTTTGTTGCGTCCCAACGATGCAAACTTCAAGCTCGTAGCGAAATGAGGTTGAAGTTTACATCGTTGGAATGCAACGAAAATTAATATCTCTGAGTTCCGTCCATTTTTTTTTACAGATTTTGCCTACCAAAAGACTGACCATTTTTTAAGATATTTATTTTGCGATTTACAATATAAATCTAGAAAAAATATCTATTAAATTATGGAAAATAAAATGTAAAAAAGAACTTTTGTTGTGTCCCAACCAGTGTTGGGCAGCACTAATTACTTAGAGTAATTAATTACATTGAAATTATTAATTACACCTATAATTTGTAATTAAAAAGATAAAACATTACTAATTACATTGTAACTTGAAATAATACAAATTTTAATTACAAATTACAAATGAAATTAGAATATTTTCTTCTTTCTAATTACAAATTACAAATGTAATTAGAATATTTTTTTCTTTCTAATTACAAATTACAAATGTAATTAGAATATGTTTTTTTCTAATTACAAGTTATAAATGTAATTAGAATATGTTTTTTATTTCTAATTACAAATTATAAATGTAATTCGAATCGATTTTTCTGCTAACTACAATTTACAAATGTTGATAATATAGATTTTTCTTATGATTAAAAATTACGAATGTCATTAAAATAAGACTTTGATCTGGCTTAAACAAAAATTTGAGACGAAACCAAGTCACGACTGATTGTGAGTCTCGAAAAAAATTCGAGCCCAATCTATGGTCTCAGTCGCCTCCCAGTCTCGAATAGTCTTATCAGTTTTGTTGGTGTTGGCTGAATTCAAAATAGTGGGGCAAATATAGAGGATCGAAAATGAAAGTTCATTTAATTTTATTAAAAATCGGCTCTCGGGGGTTATTAAAGTCATTTATTACGAATCTGTCTTTCAAATTCAGAATAAAAAACGGTGGATCTAATGTGGCAGACCTAAATACAACAATTTATACGATTCGCAAAATAATTGGTATTAAGGGGTTTTCAAGGTCGCTTATTACGAATCTGCCCTACAAATTAAGAAATTCAAAATGGTGGATCCAATATGGCGTCACGAAATGCAAAAATTGACTACAATCGGATAAAACTCGGTACTAGATGTACAATGTACATGAAGTTTGCATCGTTGCTATCCAACGGTTTCATTTTTTTTTTTCGATTTTGTTTGGTTGGTCCCGGTGGCCGTAAATATTTTTTATTCATTTTACCATATTTTTTTAGCAACTAGAGCCGAACTGACCAAGAAAAAATAGGAAATTACAAAATCGAAAAAAAAATGAAACCGTTGGATAGCAACGATGCAAACTTCATGTACATTGCCACCGATTCATTCAAGTTCTCGTAAAATTGTCATTGAATATGATTTTAATTTACAATTCTAATAATAAATATACATTAAAAATATTAAATTACAATTAAATTTAGTTTACATCTGGCAGAATGGAAAATAATTAATATTTTACCTTCAATCACCGTGCAGATCCGCGGGGACTGGGTCACCGTAACCTAAAATCTTAACAAATTGAAGGCGTTTTTAGAAGGCCTGCGGGCGGCGTGCGATGGGAATATGACGGATCCTGGGAACGACTCTTCCTCTTCTCCACCATGTACGAAAACTAATACTTATTTCCAGAATGTCATTTATTCGTACTCTTTTTTTGTGATTGTGTACCTACTCATCAGGGCCGCTTGTTTTATTATAATTTTTACCGAATATCGCCTACGCGAAGAAGCGAGAGGCGAAAGGCGCGATTACTAAAAAGAAAAAAATACCACCAAGCTTTGCCGCCCCCTACATTTTGCCGCCCTAGGCCGGGGCCTACTCGGCCTATAGGGAAATCCGCCCCTGGCGCTGACTATACATATATCTGCTGCGTCTCTGTTCATACCTATATATGTTATCGGGCTCTCCGTTTTGTCCAAACGAAAATATACAAATAATCCCGAACAAACAAACCTAAAGAAAACCCAAACAAACTCAAACCCAAAAACTATTGTGCGTCGCACATGATGTGGAATAAAAATTGAGTCTTAGAATTGGTAGACATAGATTTGTACTTTTGTACATTTATACAGATCCATACAAATATATACATACATCAAACCTAGCAATTTGTGCAACCTTCATAAAAAAGAAGGTAAAACATTAACGCTAATTTTACGTTTTTTACATTATTGTACATACAATTTTAATCGACAGAGCGCGCGTTTAAAATTATATGTATAATGCATCTCGTGTCGATTTTTGTTTTCCCATTGTGGGAATCATTGAATTCCCAATGTTAACACTCAGGTTCGTCGTTGTCATCGTCGTTGTTGAAATAATCGTTCGACGAATATTCCCTGGGCATTGTCGGGCGATTGTACTCGCCCTGATTTTCGATCGGCTCGTCTTCGAGGTCGTATTCCGGATCAACGAGCCAATTTTGTATGATCGAACCCAAGAGATTCAGTCGCCTGGGTTGATCGTTGTACGACGACCGGTGGGCACGGTGAGGACCCTCATAGTTTATCCGATCCCGTTGATAATCCACCGCATCCCCGTCATCCTCGGAATCGTACTCCGGATCTACGAGCAAATTATCCAGAACCGGACCCAAGAGGTTCACTCGCCTCGGTGGATTGTTGTGCGACAGCCAGTCGGCACGATGATGATCATAATGGATTATCTGATCGTGGGTCACGTTCTCGTCATCCTCGGAATCAGCGTCCTCCTCGCCCTCGGAATCAACGCCCTCCTCGTCCTCGGAATCACCGTCCCTCTCGTCCTCGGAATCGACGTCCTCATCCTCTGGATCAATGTCCTCGTAGGCCGGATTGCCCGGTGGCGGATACTGATAATTTTGGATCAAATTATTGGCCAACGCATCATTTGCGTGATAGTTCACTTGTTGCAGTTGATGAGGAACATGATAGTCTTGTTCTGGGTAACTCTCCAACATCACTGCCTCGACCCTCACATCTTGACCACACTCGCACGGATGGTAAGACAGGCAGTGTGGTTCGCTCGGATAATGTTCCGGATACCTCACCGTGATGACACGCCGTGCGGGCTCTACCGTCATGCATCGATGCGATATATTCATTTCGGTGATGCGGCTTTTCGGAACTTCTGAAAAAAGACAATGCATGATTATTATCGCTTGCAAATACAGAACTTCATTTGTCGTTGCAACAATCGATGATTGCCTCTCCCGATAAACTTTCTTCAGTTGGGATGAATGCGCCAGGCGGAAAGCTTTGTCACGAAAGGTGACGAGGCTTCGAAGGCTTAGCGAGGAAAAAAGCAATTTCTTACTCTTTTTAAAAAAAGTTCCACTTATTATAAGTGATCCTTATAAATAATAAAATTAAGATTATTGTCTTTAAAAGAAATGTCTTTATAAAAAAAAACAATAAAGGTAATGTATTTTCTTTGACAATTCCCTGCTAATATTTTCTAAACAGTGAATTCAATATTTTCATTATTACCAATATAGGTATTCTCACTGCTTTCTATACTTAAAGACAAAACTTGACGTTTTCGTCTTTGCTTCGTTTCGGTCTTCAAGAGCGTTTCTTTTTCTCTCTCCTTCGTTCTGGTTTTTTGAACGTGAAAATTACACAGTGGCAAAATTGTCGAATTTTCTCTACTTAGGGCGAATGCGTCCGAGTACAACGTAGCTAGTTGCAGTACGAGCGACTAATATCTCGAGTTTATTCCTCATGTAGCAAAGTTGCAGACGAGAGTGCTGTTTGAACGGTGGGCAGAGGTGTTATTTATATCAAAAACCGAAAAGTCACCCTCTTCTCCACGACCTGTTCTGGTGGGGTCCGGTCGACGGGCAGTGGGGTTTTCACCCCTTGCTCGACCAATCGCAAAGTTACCCGTTCCCTGCTGACCTGTTCCGGGGGGTCAGCTAGAAGAGCAGAAGAGTTGCCGCCCCTTACATGTCGCAAATGCATATCGTATATCGCACATTACGGTAATACGACTTTATACATATATACGTAGAAACGCATACTACCATGGACAATTGAAATGGAACAAAATTAATTATGCGGATTTTCACCAAAGATGAACTGATAGACAAAATTTAGAGTAACACTTTGGCAAAAATTTCCTCGTCATTTAAATGGGACTATATCCATTTCAACAGTGGACGCGGAATCGTGTTAACCCGGACATCGGAATGTCATAAAAATCTCGGAATTCTGTTCGAAAACCCATACCTATACTTGTAACTTGAAAACGTCTTATAATAAAACTTCCCGACTGCTAGCCTCGCACTCTCCGCGGCTGTCTCGTAGTGAGAAAGCGTGAAGGAAATTTGAACGGAAACTTCTGGGCTCCATACTTATATATTGGATTTGGTAAAAGCAATTTTTTTGGGCTCTGGCAACTTGGTGTACACTTTTAAATTCATATTACGGCTTTCCGTCGCGAAAAAAGTTGCACTGAAAGATAAAAAGGATTTAGCCAATGATTCGGAAGCTAGGACGTTCAAGCTTTAAAACTTTTTTACGATAATTTTTCGAGGCGCTACAGGCATTTCGAATAACACAAAAATCACGTCCGATCAGACTACCACTAAAGCATCCTCGGCTCCAGATTATGTACACGGTGGAACATGTTCGAAATTCAAGGTTTTGTAAAGAGTTTTTGATTCGAACAAGTCGAAAAAACGTAAAAAATATCGAGTGGACGATTGAATACATTTTATTATAAAGTTCAAATGCTGAAACTCAACTATGTACGTTTCAAATACCGACTAACTATGAATTACCCGCCAGTTAAGGTAGTACTAGCGGATTGACTAGTCAACAGAAAGTCTGTAAATTTTCGAATCTGAAAAAGCAAAATATAATACAATTAGGTATAATAATAACCATGATACGACAAGGAATTATTTGAGAAGTGTGTGTATTATATTATGAAATGTGATATATTAAAATAGCAATCAGATTTGACTTGAGCTGTCTCACTGGCCGCCATATCAAAATTTCGGCAATATTCATGGCAACGTTTAACTCAGGCCATGGGGGTGCCGCTTCTCGAATATCGTGGCCCCCTTATTGACCCTCTCCACGAGGGGCGCTAGTAGTTACCCGCGTTATCGCCACTCCGGTCGCGCAGCGTCTGCATTCGACGCATACGACGCGTTTGGATTATTCATTATTAATACTTTACAATTCTAGAGTACATTTTTACAAGGGAAGGGATAGGATATTTACACATCAAAATATGATTGTATTATAAAAATATTTATTGAATGTGAACAAATAACAATCATTTAAATTAAAACTATTTTTTCATTCCGTCAAACAATACTTGGATAATTTTTTCTCATCGAGAATATATTTTTTTTGGCTCAGCGTTGAGACGTGCAGAATATTGCTGCATTCGCATCGTTACGTGACATTAAATAACGTGTAAAGGAACATTATTGGCGTGTTCCTTACAAGGGAAAAAGAGTTTTTCGTGCTGATACACATCGTTCAATACGGAATCGAAAAGCCGCGCCGAATTGCGATCGGCCACAAATTGATCCTCCAAAGAAATTACAAACCCGATATGCAGCCGCGAACGATGCACGCTGGCATTGTTAAATATAAAAACGAAAACCACCGAAAGCGTTTTTTATTTAATCTTATTTTCTTTACACCAAATCGACTTGTTTTTGTTAAGAGTCTAAACTTAAATAAACGCTCCCGTGCTATATACTCATGAGCGGGGCTATCAGCCATCTTTGTCATCGATATGGAGTATCGATATACCGGATGTCTGCGAACATTGATCTGATGAATAAATGATACATACTCACTTCCTGTTGAACCATACAAGAGATCGTACTGTTTTTCTTATTACCCTGCGAATATATCCTGTCCCATCAAGTTATGGGCCCAGAGAAAACGCAGACATCAGTACAAAAAAATTGAATAATAAAAACGGCCGCAAAGGACTGCGCTAATATTTTTTTGGAGTTTTTGTGTGGTGTGTCGAGAAGTCGAAAAAGACAGGCGTGCTGACCTAACCCCAAAAGTGCACGCGTCGAGTAGGAAAATTATTCTCCAACAATGGCGTCGAAATCTGACTCAGGATTCGGTCTCGACCAGAAGCTGAAAGGCAGGGACAATTTTCCTACATGGAAATTCGGAATGAGAGCGATGCTAGAGCACGACGACCTGTGGGGGTGCGTAACCGGAGAAGACGTGTACGTAGCCGACGTGAAAAAAGTAACAAAAGCAAAATCTAAGCTCATTTTAACAGTGGATCCCATAAACTTACACACCCAAGAATGCGCTACCGCAAAATAAGTTTGGGAAAAACTGCAAGTCACATTCGCAGATTCAGGGTTGACTCGGAGTTCATCTCCTGAAAACTCTGGCAACCACGCAGCTAGAAAGTTGCAAAAGTATTGAGGAATATATAAATATAATTATTACCACAGCGCATTAGTTGAACGGCGTCGGTTTTAAGGTGCCTGACGAGTGGGTTGGTACGTTATTGCTCGCAGGACTACCCGATAACTATAGCCCCATGATAATGGTCTTACAAAAACTCAGGTACTCCGATAACTGCGGACGCAATAAAAACCAAGCTCTTACAGGAGATTAAAGATCCGAGGAATGTCAAGAGCACAAGTAGCGAGACAGCGTTTTACTCAAAAGGGCCGAACACAAAGTCAAAGGATGTACGGTGTTTTCGGTGAAGAGGTATGGGTCACTTTGCGAGCAAATGCAAAGTCTAGTTGACAGAACAAGGAACTTCAAACGAACAAGGTGAGAAGAAGAATACGTCAAGTCGAGGTAGAGTTTTTTGGCTCGACTCTACTGAGTCGAGGTAGAGTTTTTTGTCATCGAAGGTAGCAAACAGCGAAGATTGGGACGTCGACTTATGCGCATCGACCCACATCACGACGACGAACGAGCAAATGCGAAACCAGAGGCAGTATATAGGAGAAAAGATCTCAACAGCGAACAGTTAAGGTATGTCGGCAAAGTCTTTAGGTGACATTGATTTGCAGATCCGACAATTTTTCGACAATCGCGCCACTAAAACAGACTTAAACACCTTGGTTCTATTCGCCGGTAAGAGGTAAGGGGGAAAGCACTTCCCCTTGCTAGTGGCGACGCGTAGCGGCGCCTAGTGAATCGAATAGTGAAGATGATAAGCGTGCCACCATGAAAATTTAGCTTTGTTGCAAGACTTGTATGTAAGACCGTGGTCATGGCCAACGAATTCGGATGTACATAGAAGAGCATTTTTTAAGGATATTATGTGCCTATTTTATTAGGGGAATTCCCCCAAGGTTAGTTCTCGATTGGCCGCGCTGACGGCAGTTTTCATTCTCGCTCTGGGGGCCTATTACGGTTCTCGGGTGAGACTTCTCACTTCTCGCATTTCCATCTCACGTGAGTTTAGTCACGCTATTACGGATCGGTCGGGTGGAAATGTCAGATCACTAGGAACTTCGGGCTAGTGATATCACATTTTCACGACGCCGTAGAAAGGGTATACTCGCACGCTAATCAAGCTCAGCCCAAAACGAAAGACGTGCGCATCGACAAAAACAACCTCTGCACTCGAATAAGCAACAAGTTTAAATAGAATCTGAGTTTGCAACATGAATGTTACCGGAAAACAAAAACAAATGTTATTGGATTTCAGGAAAAAAGACGCGGATTTAGCACGAGGCAGATTGCGATACAGCCATTCAAATAAAAAAATACTGGTCATTTTTGTATCATATTAGAACATAAGAAGGGTCTTATAATACAGTGATAGAATTATTGTTTTATGTTAACAAATCGAACTATTATACAATATATTCTTGTTCCGTTATACTGAAGGGATCTGAGGCATCGCGCAGGAATCGTCGTATACGAAGCATTCGATTTTCGCGATCTCGCAAAACCACAATCATCAGCAAATTATTCATCATTATCGGATGACATTACTTTATTCGCTACGATATCAACTTTAAGCTGCTAAATTTTATCAAGTATTCGGCGTCGAGATGCTACCGTCTCTGAATCAACTATTTCATAGTAACTCGTGTTATGTGTTAACTTTGGACGTGTCGTCGCTGCTTTAGGAAGACGCTCACGTATGCGCATTTCGATTTTCGACACGACATTTCGTGTGGAGTAAACTGACGTGAATAATCTCACTCTTTCACTACGTGAAAATAACTGTAATAGGGTGAGCTGCTCACTTTTGTCATTTTCACTCAAACGGAGAACCGTAATAGCCCCCCTGGTTTCTGCCCGTACGCTTAAACGTTGGGGACATAAAGGCGTTCTGCTTTCTCTTATAGATGTTATGCGCTGGGGAATCATTGTGTCCTGCTTTCTCTTATAGGTACTATGCGCTGGGGACACGCTCGCTCTCTCTTGCACCTTCTTGTTTCGCTAGCGCTCTCTCGTTGTTCTATTGTTAAATAGTTTTTATTTAGTGTTAAAAACAAAAGATTTATTTTTATTTTATTCATTTTGTTTATTTTGTTTATTATATGTATTTTATTTATTCATTTTTTAAAATGAAAATCAAAGTTTTATTTTAAAATAGTTTTTATTGATACGCTTCGGTTAGGCATCAGAACAATCCCGTTCGAAGGGGTGATCCAACTACAACAGTCGTGACAAAAGGCTCATTGTTATCAAAAGGAAGATTTTTTTTTCGTCTCAACTGTTGGAAACCCCCTTAATTTTTTCCTCCATCACACCCTCCCACTCCAATACATCCTCCTCCGCCTGATGGAAGAAACCCACCAACTTCTCGTCGTTTCCATTCAATAATTTTAGATCACGCATGTTTTTTTTCCATTTTTATTTGGAAATTGGCAACTTCTGGTACTAATTTTTCCCCTACTACGATAATTCTATTATATAATAAGCACACGTGAACTAATAGGTTTGTTCGCGCTAGCTGCACTCTACACTCGGCAGTGTAAACGGAACTAGGGCAGTGTCTAGGGATTGCAGTTTATTTCCTCGCGGATAAGCAACTCTAGCGAGAACGCAATAGTGTACAGGAAACATGGCGGCGACCTAGTGGACCACACCTTAACCTCAAACAACACATGAGATTACGGAGTCTCATCTAACCGTTAAAGAGATATACCGTGTAACCTCAAGTTTGTTGATCTCGTATACTGATTACAATGGACGGTGTTATTGAAATTATTAACTTGTACTTGTAATTGCGCTTAGAATGGATGTATTGATACCAGTTTTACATAGAATGGAGTGTTAGTGATACGATTGTAGAAACCCAAAACCTTCACAAATGCACACGTTGTTGTCAGCATCAACGACTAAGCCGCTTTCTGAATCTCGGAACAGCACTGCTGACTTAATTTTTTGCTCCTGTTCCATGTTAGCTTCTGTTTGCGTTGATAGTAGATTGGAACGTATTGTGATACTGCGAATTTATAATAAACACTTGTCATTATATCTCGGCAATCTTTTTATCACCTTGATCAATAGAAATTGATAATTATAATACTTTGTTATTTTGAACCTTTATTATTGATTGTTTTTCATAATAAATGAGAATTTGTTTGTGATTGCGTTATACATTTTAGGTCATGTCAATTTTTTAATCACCTTGATCGATAGAGATTGATAATTATAATAGTTTGTTATTTTGAATCTTTATTATTGATTGTTTTTCGTAATAAACGAGAATTTGTTTGTGATTACCTTAAATATTGTAGGTTATGTCGTACTCATCTCTGTATACACCCACTGACAGTTTCGCTGGTTATGGGGTTATTCTAGTAATATCACTGTTACACTTTTCGTGTACTTTTACACCTCGTCAAGATCGAGTGTAGAAAGTCTAGGGTTAGTGGCACGAAAGTGTAGCTACACTCGTAACGCGAACAGCGGCGCGTGACGTCATTTCCGTTAAAACGAACGCGAAAGTGTATACACCCTAAAAAAGTGTAGAAAGTGTAGCTAGCGCGAACAAACCTAATATTAACTAAGAGTGGGTTGATTGAATATTTTTATGCTTGCGTTAATTTAATTCATTATTTCATGACAAGTTAAATACATTTCAGCGGACGAAAATATAAAAACAATTAGATTCCAGGAAAGAAAAAAAAAGGAGACAAAATGAAATAATTAGGGTTTGAACATCCGACTCCCCGTCCAGTTCATATTCATCGTGCTACAAAAAGAGAGTGGTCTTTATTTTCTAATTTTTTTTTGTTCAATGAATTGAACTTAAGTAATAACTTAAAATAAACTTTAGTTTGCCCCAAAATCCTTTAAGCTATTCATGTAAATTATTTTTCTGAACAAAAAAACCAGCACGTCGGTTTCGATCCAAGACCCTTAGCTCAAGCGTGTATTCGCTCCGCAATGTGTAAGAGAGAGATAGGTGTCTCATTCCGCCCCCCTGCCGTGACAGCTGTTCGCTCGTCACGCCGCCACGCGGCAGTTTAGGTCGCAGAATACTTGTCTTCAGGCCGCCCATAAGAACTGTTCTTCTATGTACGTCTGAATTCGTTGTCATGGCAGACTCGGCTAGCGAATGCGAAAATTAGTCGATTCAATCGATAATATCTGCTCGAAATGTCCCGGAACTTATATTTTTTATGGAACATACATGACCGGAACAGTTTTTTTTTGTTATTGGTAGTACAAATGAGTCTCCGCCGTTTGACAAAAGATGGCGCCACCAGGACGTTATGGTTCAAATTGTCAGATGTAAAACGTCATATCGTAAGGTTGGGCACATGGAGACTAATCTCCATGGTTGGACATCTGGCAAGACCATAACCTTGAAATATTGGGGATTTTGTATCAGCATCATATAATTTTTTCGTGCGGAAATATCGAGTTTTGAGCCAAATAAGCGTCATTTGCAGCAACTCTTGCGTTTGGCACGAATCTCCCTCCAATAATGCTTCCAATTCCGCGTCTTCGTTTCGGCCTTCCGCTACGTGCTTTGTCTTCGACGTCAAACTCAACGTTCTTAAACTTTTGAAACCACTCACGACAATTTCTCTCACTTAAAGCAGCCTCAGCATATGCTTTTACAAGCAATCGATGCGCCTCAGCTGCAGATTTCTTCAAATTAAAGAAGTAAAGAAGAGTTCTAAAGTTCCCGCAAATGACGCTTATTCGGCTCAAAATTCGACATTTTCGCATGAAAAAAATAATGCGATGCAGATGCAAAATCGCTAATAATTTAAGGTTATGGTCTTGAGAGATGTCCAACCTTACGATATGACGTTTTACATCTGACAATTTCAACCGTGGCCTCCTGGTGCGGCCATCTTTTGTGAAACGTCGGAAACTTATTTGTACTCCCAATATTTATCGCTTTTGCATAGCTCCGTATGTAATCGCGAACTATTATTATTGCCGTCTCCAAGTTCGATCTGCACGGATTACCGTGCGGATGAAATGCATTGATTTAGTGAATGAATTACTATTGTATTTAGCCGCTAAGACATGCGGAGTTTTCGCGAATGTCATGCTGTATTTCAATGGTGCAGCATATAAAAAAATCGATTATTTTTCTAATGAGGAGGTTCGTGCACGTACCATCTTCATGCTTGGCTGCGAGTGGCTCACTCGACGAAGCCAGTTAACGCGCTGTTGCCACCCTTGACCTACACATTTCGATAATGGCCGAAAACAAACAGTTGAAGCTCACATTTCACATCTTTTTTCGGGTATTATTAATGAACGAAGTCGATATTCCCAAAAATATAATCACGGTTTGCTCACTTAAAAAAATTGAAAAAGTCTTATTTTAGCCCCCTACAGGCCTATAAATAGTGCTTACAGATGCCAAATGGATGAAGGTTCAACTTAAATATTACAAATCTCCGAAACTATGTTGTGAAATGGATTAATTTTTCGACAGTTGATGCTTCTTAAAGTAATCTCTCGGTGATATAAATTTCAATTGCCTACAAGCATTTCGACTTTAGTCTCGAAATTCCTCAATTGAGTGTCGGCATTATAATTAAATTTAAGATTAAGTGATACCGTGATTGGTACGAACATAGTATTGATGGAGCAGGATAATTTTTTCAATGACTGCACATGGATGCCTCTTTTTTTCTATCGGGCATTTAGTTTTTTTTTTCGTTCTCGTACGTAATTTAACGGAGTTCAAAAACGAGTATGTATTTCAAAAAATGAGTCTGCAGATATGATTAAATTTCCAAAGAGGCTCACTTTTTCGTTTTGAAATAGATTTCTTCTTAAAGTTCTCATGTGGACATTTGGAAAGAAAAAGAAAAAACAAATAAAGTCGTTCAAAGTAGTTTACTCTTATGAGCGATCTGTTGGGCGGTTAGAGCCTCGTCCGATCCACGATCTTACATACAGGCATTGCAACAACGGTGGAGGGGCTACGTTCGATTAACGATCACGCTCCGCATTGCGATCTACGGCCGCAAGGTGCATGACGATAGATAGGTACATTGTGCAATGAAGACAGAGCCCGAGACCGAGTAGCCTTCCGTCTCTTTTTCTACGACGAAGGAAGTGCAAGTACACGTTCCACACGATCAAGGATAACTAATTAATTAGCGCTTCATCGTATTTACGTTAACATGTAAACTGAACACGTGCAAAATTTAAGTGATTTTGATGAAAATGAATGACATTTCGTCGACCGCTGTCACAAAAGTCATTGGCCCAAGTGGATGCGGACAAGGTCCCGAACCCCCTCCCCCGCTCCGATCGAGCTGAAATTTTGCACAAAACTCTCTTTTAATATTTTAAGACAACCCCTTAAGGGATATTTAGCGACTCGCAATCGTTTTCGAGATATTTAATTTTTTAGTTTTTTTTTAACGCGCGCCGACTATACATATATCTGCTACGTCTCCGTTCTAAACCAACCTAAACAAACCCAAACCCAAAAACTATTGCGCGTCGCCAAAAATTCCTTTAAGGGTTGTCTTAAAATATAAGAAAGGTTTGTGTGAAATTTCACCTCGATCGGCGGGGGGAGGGGGGTTCGGAACCTTACTCATGATTCATTCGCGATGCGATATATATCCATGGAATCGCGATTATCGCAAAGAGTGCCACATCAATGTGGAATAAAAATTCAGGCTTAGAATTGGTATACCAGGTGTGTAAGTATGAAACCGGAATTTGCCCATAGGTGGCGCTAGATGTCGATGCAGTTACCGACACATCACGTCAGCGGTGTCTTGTTATTGTATTGATATCCGACAAAGATTTCCAACTCACAATAACACGAGTTTCATTCAGTAGCATTAGTTTATTAGAGATAAACATGTCGAGTTTTGTGCCAACAAATTACGATTTGCCGACAGCACTACTTTTCTGTTTTCATCTGAAGAAAACCGCAGCCGAATCGCATCGAATGCTTGTGGAGCATTTGGTGAGCATGCTCTCGGTAAAACACAGTGTTTCGAGTGGTTCAAACGGTTCAAAAGTGGCGATTTTGACGTGAGGAACGAAGAACGTGGAAGACCACCGAAAAAGTTTGAAGACGCTGACCTGCAAGCCTTGTTGGACGAAGACGACGCTCAAACACAACAACAACTGGCGGATCAGTTAAAGGTGACCCGAGAAGCCATCTCCAGTTATTTGTATCATATCATTACAATAAACGTGTTTTTTCTGTACAAGAATTCCGGTTTCATACTTACACACCTGGTACATAGATTTTTACTTTTGCACATTTATACAGATCTATACAAATATATACACAAATCAAACCTAACAATTTGTACAACCTTCATAAAAAAAGAAGGTAAAACATTGACACAAATTTTACGTGTTTTTTTACATCATTGTACATACAATCTTTATCGACACGTTTAAAATTATATATATATAGTGCACCTCGTGTCGATCTCCGTTTTCCCACTGTGAGAATCGTTGAATTCCCAAAGTTAACGCTCTGGTTCGTCGTTGTCATCGTCGATGTTGAAGTAATCGTTCGGCCAAATTCCCTGGGCATTGTCGGGTGATTGTACCCGCCCTAATTCTCGATCGGCTCGTCCTCGAGATCGTACTCTGGATCATCGAGCCAATTTTGTATGACCGAACCCAAATGATTCGGTCGTCTGGGTTGATCGTTGTATGACATGCGGTGGACACAGTGAGGACCATCATAGTTCATCTGATCCCGTTGATAATGCGCCGCATCCCCATCGTCCTCGTCATTCTGGGAATCGTTCTCCGAATCTACGATCAAATTATCGAGAACTGGACCCAAGAGGTTCGCTCGCCTTGGTAGATTGTTGTGCGACAGCCAGTAGGCACGATGATGATCATAATGGATGATCTCATCGCGATGATAATGGCCCATGGTCATTCTCTGGTTGTTTTCGGAATGAACGTCCTCCTCGTCCTCGGGATCAATGCCCTCGTAAGCCGGATTCCCCAGTGGCGGATACTGATCATTTTGGTCCAAATAATTGGCCAACGCATGATTCGCGGGATCATTTACCTGTTGCCGTTGACGAAGAACATGATGGCCCCGTTGTAAGTAGCTCCGCACCGTCAATGCCTCGACCCTCACGTCTTTACCGCACTCGCACGGATGGTAACACAAGAAATGTGGTTCGCGCGGATAACGTTTCGGATACCACACCCTGGTGACACGTCGTGCGGACTCCACTTCCATGCATTGATGAGGCATGTTCATATTCGTGATGCGGCTTTTCGGAACTTCTGAAAAAAAGACAAGGCATGATTATTATCGCTTGCAAATACAGAACTTCATTTGTCGTTGCAACAATCGATGATTGACTTTCCCGATATACTTTCTTTAATTGGGATAGTTTATTGAAATTGTGGTTTTTTACGGTTCGCTGTGGGTGGTGAATGTGCCACGGTAGAAAGGTTTGTCAGGAAAGGTGATTCGAAGGCTTAGCGGGGGAAAAGGCAATTTCATAGTCTTTTTCGAAAAAGTTACACGTTTTATGATTGACCCTTATAAATAATTAAATTCATATTAACAAATTATAATAAGTGGATTATTATAATTTATTCTTATAATAAAATATGTGTCCTTATTTTAAAAAATTATAATAAAAGTAAAGTATTTTCTTTGAGAATTTTCTGCTAATATTTTCTCTATAGTGAAATCAATATTTTCATTATTACCAATATTGTTATTCTCACTGCTTTCTATACTTAAAGACAAAACTTGACGTTTTCCTCTCTGCTTCGTTTCGGTCTTCAAGAGCGTTTCTCCTTCTCTCCCCCCCCCCCCCGTTCTTTTATTTTGAACATGAAAATTACAGAGTGGCACAATTGTCGAATTTTCTTCTCTTAGGGCGAAGGCGTCCGAGTACAACGTAGCTAGTTGCAGTACGAGCGACTGATAGCTCGAGTTTATTCTTCATGTAGCAAAATTTCAGATGTGAATGCTGATTGAACGTTGGATACAGGTGCCATTTATATCGAAAACCGAAAAGTCACTCTCTCCTCGTCGACCTGTTCCGGGGGGTCCGGTAGACGGGCAGAGGGCTTTTCAACCCTTGCCAGAGCAATTGCATAGTCACCCTCTCCTTGCTAAATTATTCCGGGGGGTCTGCTAGACGGGCAGAAGGGTTGCCACCCCTGGCTCGACCAATCACAGAGGGGACGGGCCTGGTGACTCGAACTTCGGGTCGGTATTACTGTCTTTGATTGGCTCTTCGGTTGTTCTGCTGCTCGATGTTCACCAATCCCAGTAGATGCGGGGATTCGTGACGGGCTTCGCGAGTCTTTCCGGTACGAGGGTACATGTCGCAAATGCATATCGCACATCACGCAAATAGAAGTTTATACATATATTCATAGAAACACATACTACCATGGACAATTGGATTGGCACAATATTAGTTTTACGGATTTTCAACGAAGTGGATCTGATAGAAAAATTCAGAAAAGTAGTTTGGCAAGAATTTTTTGGTGGCAAATGAGAGCGGGTTCATTCCGATCGGATGCCACATGATCGGTCGCCAGCAGTGAACGCGGAATCGTGTTAACCCGGACATCAGGACGTTATCAAAAACTCGGAATTCTGTACGAAAACCCATACGCATTCGTATAACTTTGAAAAAATCTTATAATGAAACTTTCCGCCTGCTAGCCTGCTGCTAGCTAATCGACACTGCCTTTTTCACTTACTGATATAACTCACACTAATAAACAATACGAGTCGGAAAAATCTGAAACTCCGTTCATGAGTCAGCTGTCAAAGGTAAAAGCTACGTGGAGATTATATATATATATATATATATATATATATATATATATAAAGAAAAATAAGCGATGGACATGGAGTTGTTTCTCTGCTCACTGCGGCATGAGTAGTGAGAAGGCAGCGTTCAATAATCCCGATTAAGGAACGTGTGATATGGCGTAAGTAGCGAAAGGGAGATGTTATTGCGGCTGATTAAGGAAAATGCTGCGGTTAGAGAAGAAATAGGACCGGAAGTCTCATAGTAAAGAAATAAGGAATGAGGAGAAATACAAAAGAAATGCAAAAAGATTAAAAAGTAATTCAAACACATGAGGATTTGCGAGGAAGTCCCGCTGATCAAGCGTCTTGAAACGACATAGTCCGGGAAACAAAACAGAGAAAGAGAGACGACGAGCTGTAACGTGATCGGAAAGAGAGACGACGAGCTGCAACACGAGGGCATTGGCCGAGTTAGGCCGAACCGTCAAATGTGACAGATCCGCGAGCGACACACATAAACGAACATACACACAAATACACAAGAATTGCGACGAGAGATGAGCGAGACACCACACACAAACACACAACATTTAAATACGTACGAATAGCGACCAAAGCGACACATACACAAACTCAACCAGGCATGAAGCGAAACTACACACACACACACACTTGTAACCACTGCGGCGAGCGCACTAAATACACGCACACCACACACACACACTGAACAGGATTCAAAACAAAAATCCGAACAGCGGCGAGAGCAAGACACTCGCACATACACAAATACACCGATACACACCGATACACTCATACAAATGTAGGGCGATCGTGGGCATTGCGAAGTAGGCCGGCCAAATTCCGAAGAAAACGCATACCAGCTTAAGAGGCTCCGCCTTCCCGAAAAGGCGCGAGGGCCCGCCTACCGTAAGAATCTCGGGCAAGCGAAGCGACCAGCGACGAAATTCGAATGTACAGGCGGATTCAAAAGAAACTGTAATTATACCAAGGAGAAGAATTTGAATAAATCCACGACATATTGTATGCGAAAAAGGTCTATATTAATTTGCTCCCTAGTCGAGTCCCGAATTCCACAAAATTTAATGTGATTGAGGGGTAACCCGTTACATTTGGCGCCCAACGTGGGGCGCGATTGTAGTAAAGAAAGACCGATCGCAAAAATGTCGCAACCAGAAAAGGAAATATCACTCCAATGGGAATCGACAACGGCAGACGGATTACTGGGTGCCGAAAGAGTCAGAGCTCGTGAAAATATCGGGCGATTATCAGAAATCGCACCGATTACAATCCATAATGCTCAAAACAACAGCACGTTCAACGTTAGGCAGAACACCACGAGAATAATGAAGGATGTCGATGCCACTCTTAAATCCATCATCAGAGGAATAAACAAATTGAGGGACGAACAACGGCAGGAGAGATCCACGGCACAAGAAGAGATAAAAGCACATGACGATGTGTGTGCTGGCAGAAATCTTCGAACACAAGAAGAAATCAAAAAGGCTTTGCGAGAAGAAACGGATAAGGCGGAAGCGCGTACAGAGCGGAAGCTGGTTATTACACAAAAATGAATAGAAGATAATCACGACCAGTTAAAAAAAAAAGCAAATAAGAATGGAAGAAAATTGATGAACGTTTCAAACAAGCCATGGGCGATCTGAGCTCGTTCGTGCAGACTTCGCAGAGCATGGGAAGTGCCATCAACAAGAATACCCGAAGAATTGATGACGAATCTATACAAAAAACATCACATGGAGCGGTGGATTAAATATAAGTCAAATGTATGCGGCCAAGCAGAAACCACCAACATTTACAGGAGATAGCAAGGAAAGACCAATGAGATTCCTCCGAGATTTTGAAGAGTTTTAGAGGTTCACCGGGGGAGGCAATCTTCATCATATGATCAGCCAATCCCTCCGTGAAGCAGCAAAGGATTGGTGTTGCGTAATAGGTGAGCAAATTCAAACGATTGAAGAATTTGCAACCAAATTTAAAGGACGATATTGGAGTCAAGAAGTCCAAGATAAGGTTCGGAGAAACTTGGAGTTTGGCGCATACGAATGGGACGGACACAAAATGACACGAGCAGAGTATGCCATTCTGATCTTCGGCAATGCGAAGGATTTTACCGAAAAAATGGGGGACGAGCAAATCATACGGAACGTCGCAAACCGCCTCGATGAGCAGATGCTTATGGCTGTACGAGTTAGTGGAATGAAAAGTTTTGAAGGTTTCCTGGAGCTGTTCGAGGGCACGGATGGAGATGACCCCCTTAACACGAAGCGAACGTTTCCGAAATTTGGGGGGACTCTAACTGGAAGGTTCAACCCAAACAACCAGATGAGGAATCAAAATAGGTTTTTCGGAAGCAGAGGACCAATGCCACAAGGTAGGCCCTGTGAGAAGCCAAGCGCTCGGGCCCAACTTCAGTGGCGGGGTCCGTCTACTCGATGGGAGAATCGGGAAAGCTCGGCATTAAATCCGATTAGTGCCGAGAATCCCCAACGCTCCCACCTGGAGGCCGGAAGAAGAAAAACGGACAGAAGAGAACCGACAAAAAACAAATCCCGCGCCGGATGCCACCGGGTCGGGAAACGAATAGTGGTTACGCCCGTAGCGATGGACCTCGATGCCTCGCGAACCCCATCACGAGGTGCAACTAGCGAAGATGAGGAAAAAATAAAAGAAGCCCTTGAAGAAGCCAGAAAAAGGGTCCACAGGAACCAAAAGAGAAGGAAGAAAAGAAGAAACAAGGAGTAGAAGTAAACATCGGGACGATGGAAGTCGACCAAATCAATCAAAATAAAAAAATCAATCAGCAAAAAATCACGACCGACAGAAAAATAAGATCTACTGGGTGGACGAAGGAAGACCTCCAGTTGATGGTGGAAGCCCAAAAATGGATTCAGGATGCGATCGCGACGATCCAACCAAAGCCTTGCGTAATGCAAAAAATAGAAGATGAAAAGGGTCTAGAGTTGCCAGTCACAAGCGCCAGTTTGAGGGGAGCATTCGGAGGACATTGGTTCGTGGCGAAGCAGCAAAGATATCCACCAATACAGAAACTCCGGATAGATTTATGGGAAGCAAAGATACAAATAAAACTGACCATAAATGCCTGAAGGTTTTGGTGACATGTCGGTGTATTGGAGATCGGCTCCTGAGATGGACATTATTACCAAAGGTCGACGATCCGGGAGTGGAGCTTCATCAAGGCGGGGGAAATCGGTTCGAGGACACACCGGGACAACCAACTGAAGGAAGGGACCTTAGCCGACGAGGCGGAGACGCTCACGCCCCAATGCTAACAAACGCCCCGTTCAGCGAATTGGCACAGGAATTGGAAGCAGTGGGGGATCTACGACAAAAGCAAGGAAGTCTAAATGCATCCCGAATGAGTATGGGGATGCGAGGGCAAAAATAAGAGAACTAATGTGCAAATGGGGCCCGCAAAACCACATATGTAATGGAATGTGGACGGCGCTTCTTTCGGAAGCCATCAACGCGTGATGGGATGGAAAACGAGAACGACCGGCACTGCCAACGTGGCGTACGGGTCAACAGCCGAAGAGGGCAGCTCAAATCTCCTATGCAGTAATATAGAGACACGAGTACGTGTCCAGAGACAGCCGGACGAGACGGCGGAAGAAGAAAACGAAAAAGCAGAAAGAGGTCCGCAAGACGGCCGGGAACATCACCTCGCAAAAAGCCGGGGTGAGAAGAAGGGAGACGAAGTTTCGATTCCACAGAAGTATGACAGAAAAATTAAAAAATAAAAAAAAATCCTTTCTGTTCGCGATATTTTTCGTTGTATATTTGCGTCAGAGAGAGAGAAAGAATTTTATCTTTTTTAATTATTAGTGTTAGGTTTTTTTCTTTTGCAGTCATTATTATTTTATTTGCGCTAACAAGAAAGTTTTTTTTTGCGAAATAAAATTTTACTATGTAAAAGGAAGTCTTTTGCGGAAAATGGGCGGAAAATGGAGATTGTTTGTTGAGGTTATCATGACGTGCAGGAAATAGTAAAAAAATAAATAAAAAAATAAATAGAATGAAATAAAACAAATAAAATAACGAAAAATGAGTTTAGTATCTAATTTGTAAGGCGGTTAAATGCGAACATAGGCACTTAAGACAATTCATTATCACCGATGTATTAAAGAAAAATGTTTTTATTTTGCGAATTGGCGTTAGAAATATTTTCATTTCCGCGAATCGATGTTTCAAAAGATTTCTATTTTGCGAAGCGGCGTTCAACAAGATTTTATTATTGCTTTGGCATTGTTAATTTTGTGTGAATTGGAGTTTAAAAAATTGATATTTTCGATTGCGTGCAACATAAAATTATGCTGGAAATGTATTATCGGTGGGTGGAGAGAATGAGATTGGATATTTTGTGATGGAACAAATGACATCATTTTTTTTAGTATCTGCGTGCGGGAAAGATCGAATGTATTTTGAGCGTGCATGTAGAGTACGGAGAAATCTTCAAAATATCCTAAAATTTCAAAGATTGAAATTTCAGGAAAGTTGAAGGTTTCGGGGGACAATGAGACGTATAGGTCCGTCTCATGTGCGAGCTCCTCCCGAAAATGTAAAGGCCAACAATGTTGTTACGCCCGGTCATTGCCTTCGTGCGATCTCGTTACTCGATCGAAACGGCACAATCGGAGGCCTGCCTCAGTGGATAACCAAAGAGAGGATGGGAAATTCAAAAGAAGTCAAAGTGGGGCGAAAATTATTCAGAGAAATCCTTTAACGAACGAGACGCTTGGGAAGGGGAACAGAAACGCGGCAAAAGGCCAGTATAAAAGAGCCATTCTGAGGCCACAAAAGGTCTTGTTTTCGAACTCCAACCCTGACGCAAGTAGTGAAAGAAGGTACTGGTACGGGCTGTAAAGCAAGGAAGGTATCGGAGTAAGGAAAGCGTCAGCGGGAAGAGGAAGGAAAGGGAGCGAAATTTAGGGTATTCTTTCGGACATTGAAGGCACGAGTAGCGAGAGGGCGTAAGTACGCGCTTGAGAAGGCAAAGAAAACGCTCGATTAAGGAAAGTGCCCGAAATACTGAAAGAAAAATAAGAGATGGACATGGAGTTGTTTCTCTGCTCACTGCGGCATGAGTAGTGAAAAGGCAACGTTTAATAATCCCGATTAAGGAACGTGTGATATGGCGCAAGTAGCGAAAGGGAGTCCTAGCGAATACTCGACTAAGGAACGTGCCAATTAACGCAAGTAGCGAAAGGGAGATGTAAATGCGCCTGATTAAGGAAAATGCTGCGGTCAGAGGAGAAATAGGACCGGAAGTCTCGTAGTAAAGAAATAAGGAGTAAGGTGAAATACAAAAGAAATGCAAAGAGATTAAAAAGTAATTCAAATACATGAGGATTTGCCTGGAAGTCCAATTGATCAAGCGTCTTGAAACGTCATAATTCAGGAAAGAAAATAGAGAAAGAGAGACGACGAGCTGTAACGTGACAGAAAAAGAGAAAAGAACAACGTGAGGGCATTGGCCGAGGAAGGCCGAACCGTCAAATGTGACAGATCCGCGACCGACACACATACACGAACACACACAAATACACAAGAATTGCGGCGAGAGATGAGCGAGTAAACACACACAAACACTTAAATACCACACACAACATTTAAATACGTACGAATAGTGACTAAAGCGACACATACACAAACTCAACCAGGCATGAAGCGAAACTACACACACACACGCACACACACACACACAAATACAAACACATGTAACCGCTGCGGCGAGTACACCAAATATACGCACACCACACACACACACCGAACAGGATTCAAAACAACAATCGGAACAGCGGCGAGAGCAAGGCACTCGCACATACGCAAATACACCGATCCACTCATGCAAATGTAGGGCGATCGTGGGCATTGCGAAGTAGGCCGGCCAAATTTTGAAGAAAACGCGTAGCAGCGTAAGAGGCCGCCCTCTTACGCTGAGAGCCTCCCCGAAAAGGCGCGAGGGCCCGCCTAACGTAAGAATCTCGGGCAAGCGAAGCGACCAGTGACAATGCTGCAAAAACAAGGTGTGTTTGACGTGCGTTCAAAGTATGTAGAAATAACACAACATAAAGTCTAGACACCCGTTGCCATGTTGATTCTACACACTTATGTATTTAGTATCACGTAATGCGTTATAATTACATACGTAATGCGTTAAAATTACACACGTGAGTGTGCAATTTTGACGCAATAGATTATTACACACCTTCATAGCTGTCCCCATCAACAACACGTTTATGCGAACACACATAAAGCGTGTAGAACATACGAGACGCATATTTACACACATTGGCCTAAACAACACACGTTGATATCAAGCAACACACGAGCAAAAATAACACGGGAAAAGCAACACAGTTTACGTGTGTTAATTGCGACTTATGGATCCTGTTTTTAAAATCACCTTGGTTGCGGCATCACGTCAAACTCATTAGTTGGTTTGACGTTGATTGATTGACAGGTTAATAAAACCAAATTGGGTCTTCAATTAACCGGTTAACCCATTTAATTAACCCGACCAGGTTGTCGATTTTTTTGGTCCCTTGTCAGGTTATCGTGGGTCACTGAAGACCCGAGGCATGTTAGAACACGTAATTTGCAATGAAAAATCTGATAAAATTCCTAAACACTCTTGAATACTTCTACTTTAAGGGTACACCATGAAGATTTCAAAAAAATTTTAACAAATATTTTATTCTTCGCCATAAACACACCCACCTCTCAAAAATGCAGGCATTAACTAAAAATGGCTCGGGTCTCCAGCGACCCACGATAACCGAATCGGGTTAAGGTTTTAGTATACACACACACACACTCTATAATAAATATACTCAATATATATTTCTGACTATTTATTATGAATTTATTTACTTATTTATATGGAGGATATACCTTTTATTTACATGGAGGATATATATATGTAAATTGTATTGTAAAAATGCGACTAACAACTTTTATTTTATCCGGAAAATTCATCTTGTCCGTTGTAAACTAAACTCACGTACGTTGCGTCTTTCAGCTTGAAACAAAAAACAGGGTGAGGAAAAATCAAATTTTTCACACACAAAAGTTCTTGGGAATTGGAACTCGCTTCTGCGACGCAATACGCATTCAGCTTTTGTCTAAAGTACAAAGTCACCAGGGATGAAAAAAAATCCTATCGTGTAACACAAAAACTTATTCGATTTGTCCAAATAAAGGTAGTGAATCGTCATTGCATTGCAGCAGGATAATCGTTTTTTGTTGATATGTTGTTCCATGAACAACTACTTTACGTGATCGCAGCATGAGACATGTGCCCCTATCAACTTCAGGTATCAATCTATAGAAAATGTCTGGTTTTGATAGATTAGATAAAAGTACTGTTTCTCCGGAATATACTTTATGACCGCGGTACAATATATTTTTCACTGGCGCGCCTGGATATTTCGCGAGTACCCGAGTCGAAATTTTTAGCCTCCTCTGAACCCTCGCAGGACCCATTTCTTTTGTAATACATAAGCCGCCAGCCTCCGTTGAACCTACGAAACCTCATGTGTCGAGTTCAGTGCCATGAAGAGACCTCCTCTTGGCCCAAGGTAGCCTCTGCTAGACCTCCCAAACCTTCTCTCGACCCCCAGTTTCGGTGAAACGTGCAGAGCACAGGCCTCCTTAACCTGCTTTCAATCTCAAACTGTTGCCTCGACCCCACCTAACCTGCTTTCGGCCCAAATTCGATATCTCCTCCATCATCATTCCATTGTGACCTGATCGGTAACCCGTTCGATGACGAAAATAATACGAAATTAATAAAAATACATCGTCCCCTTATCAAATTAATAGTCCAATATTAATATGCGAAAACAATCATATTTGCTCAATATCGATTTATTATTATTTTATAGGCAATTGATAAAAGAATGCTTGTGTATACAGTCTTACTCCAATTCTATCGGATTAATAGGCATTTTCCTGTGAGAAAAAATCTCACAGGAAAATTCTTTAAAAAATGCCAGTCTATCCAGTATAAGCTTACGCGACGTTTTTCGTTCTTGACATTTCTTCTTAAGCCCTCTAGTTCTTGAATTACATTGCATTATCTAGAATTAGTCTTTTTAGCAAAAAATGAAATAACATTGCGAAAAAAATCGTACTAAACTTTATAAAAAACGCAAATGAAGTTCCTGCTACCCCGTTTAAGTTCATCATGGATAAACGTAACAATTTTTTTTCCATAAGTCATGCGTTCAATTCTTGATGGTCGAAAAAAAGCCGAAGATCAGTCACGCATAAAAGTGCGTACCGGGTCGAAAAGAAAATGATAAAAAAATATTTCAGAAAAGCAACATACAGCTGAATTTATTCCCGTCAAAACGCCGTTCGGTAAATTTGGTTATCTTTTTTTTACGAAGCTATGTGACTTTTAGTGCAGCAAGAAATATCGACTGGTGTATCCAAACATTTAAGCGACGGTATATATTATATAATACTTTATATATATATATAATACTCGAAATATGTGGTTGCGTTAATATATTCGAATATACACTACCAGTCAAAAGTATTCGGACACTTCAGATAACTGCAAAACTTAATATCACTTTGGATCATTGCAAACTTATGGTAGAATAATAATTATTTTACGACGATACTATAAAGCTCTGTGAAATTACTTAATCATATAGATCTTTATAGTATCTTCGTAAATGTTGTCCCGAAATCGAAAGTGAGTTATTAGGTTTGAAAAAATGTTACGCTAATTTTTTTGCCGAATTTCAATTTTCTTAATGCGGAAAAATTATGATTTTTTTCGATCAAGCGGAAAAAATAAAAAGTTTTTATTCTTATGTTTTTTGTTTTGTTTGATGAATATTTTTTCGGATACAGTGTTCGTAATGAAAAAATTGAAAATCCTGAACGGACGCCTAAAAAATCTTGAAAAAAATCACAGACGTTCTTTTTGACTGATATTTCAAACTGGCAGATTTTTAAAAAATTGGAGAGGTTAAAGAAAAAAGTGGCCCAGTTGATGAAGAATGCCTCATGTACTAGTATTATTAATACTAAATTACCTTGCAAGCATATGAAAAAAACCGTTTTGGTGAAAACTGATTTGGTCCCGGACTCCTTGACAGCCGTAAACTGCATTAAAACTTCCCGGGCGGCGAACCTTTTCAAAATTTCGCGGACAATCTTCAAAAAGATTGAATTGCAAAAATAATGAAAGAAAAATGATCAAAGGAAAATTTGTATTTAAAATTATAGTAAAGTACATCACAAAAAATAAATGATTAAATAAATTAATAATTTCTATCTACTCACGATTTCTTTTCGAAACTTGTCATCTGTTGACAATTTTTGATTAAATTCAATAAACGATTCCATCGTTTTGAATGGGATGTCGAGATCGTACCGTCCAGCTGTCTCGTTCAAGCTTTGAATTTCAGCTTCGTCCCTGATGTGTTGCGTCCGAAACATTTCCTGCAGCTCATCCATTTTTCGGTTCAATTGATTGAACTGCTGATTAATCGATCGAAAACCTTTGGCTATACCTTCGGCGAGATCTGAAACAGAGGCAAATAAGCATAATGTACAAAATTTAAACAAGTTATCCGAACATTTAAAAAGAAATTCTAACGCCTTTCCAAAACACCCTTCGATCGTCGGTGAGTAAACAGCGATAAGCCTCTTATCGATGGATTTGTGACCGGTCTAACGTTACGTTTATTTTCTCTCTCTGTTTCTATTCGAAGACTCAAAGATTCGACAGGGCACAAGCATTCTCAGATTACCCGAATTACAATAAGATAGCATGGCACGTACGTGATTGCTATCAGGACCGATTTATCGAGAAATAAAAAATATTCTTGAACAAAACACCGAATTTTTCAGTTTCAATTCGAAAATGAAAAAAAAGAAGATTCAGATTTAATAAATTAAAAATCTTACGTTTAAAATCGACGGTATTTTCGCTGACGATTCCGCTCTTACAATCGATAACGAGCAATATTTGATCCAACAAGACGTCTGGTTTATGCTGCTGGGTCGAAGAACGATCGTTTTTTTTTTCTTTTCTTTTCTTGATTCAATGAAGATGCACTATCTGAAAATCAACACATGCAAATTAGTCTTAAGATATCGAGGGAGAAAATGTGAATAAGAATATGAGAAAAGTATACATCAAAGAAAGAACCTTTATTTCTCATTACGGATCCTTGTCGCCCATCGATAGTCGATTGAGCATCTGCAATTTTAATACGATTAATTCTATATAACAATTTCATTACAAACTCATGGCATATGGAAAATTATGGGAAAAGGAGGAGTCATACTTCAGCACAAAATCTTGTTTAGATAATAGGTCATGATTATGAAAAAATAAATTTGTAAATAAATGAAAATTTCGTTCCCGTACGAAATTTACTTACGAAGATTTTGTGTACAAATATTCTTTGCAAGTATATTTTGTCTGAAAGCATAATTCTGGTTTTTCCCCAACTTTTCATTCCTAACCATGAATTGTATATAATATCATAAAATGTATAATTGTAATAAACAAACATTAAACTTTGTACTTACAAATATTGTCGTTCGCGTCGGTCAAGTCCGGGACGTTCCAATCTGTGTCTTGCAGTACTTTTCTCTTATATGTCTGCGTCAGTCGTGCAGCCTTTTCCTCCGCCGGGACCTCGGAATCAGATGTAAATGCATAACTCTGCTTGCTTATAACTTTAAGCTTCTGAACAGCTTCTTGATAATTTCCTATATAAGATGAAATGAACAGTGTCATTTGAAAAAAAAGAATTGAATCGGAAGGGAATTTATGTTTATTTATAAAAAATGACTTACGTGCGGCTCCTCGAATGTTGATTGGGAACGTCGGCAAGGACTCTGGCGCAGGGGCATCACATTGAACCAGCGAGTGCAGGATACCAAGATCCTCATCTCCGTAGGGGAGAGGCATGAACTTTGTCACAAGTTCGTCCGAATATATATCGTAGCTTATCCACTGGAACGGTACGATGTCCGTGCTTTTCAACCCTTTTTTATTTTTCCGTTGTTGAACTCGACAATTTTATACGCAAAATTGTCTACCTATTGAATTATATTGAAATGTCGGTAGAAATATTCGTATAACATCGACAACTTTTGAGGTTAAACACAAGTGTATTCAAAATAGAATAGATATCGACAACTTTTGAGGTTCTTGAAGAGAACTCGACAACTTTTGAGGTTAAACACAAGTGTATTCAAAATAGAAGAGACATTGTGTTCTTGAATATATGTCAGTCAAATTCACGATATATAAGTGTGAATAAAAATCAATTTCAACTTACTTCGACGTTTTGGTCGGTCTCGAGAGATTACATTTTATTTTAATAAGACACGTTTAATAGCACACGTGCGTACCGGCACACTCGTCGTTCACCCGCCAAAAACTACCGCGAATGCAAAGAACGGCGACATGACACACACAGTTGTAAACGCCATAGTCGTAAATTAAAGCGGCAAAAATTTAAACGAATCATTTAATTATTTATTATGTTGTCCGTCATTAAAAATTTGAAAAAAATTGTGTTCACATATTTGATACTAAAGAATGTTACCACCAGATGTTATTAAATTCTTAACATATTGGTTTAAGTCACCAACCACCTTAATCTTATCATGGTTTACATAGTTTTTCTTTGTACTTAGAAAAAACAAAATAAATCAATGAAGCATCCAATATTTGTTCAATAATTTAGCCATGAAGCAGCGGTATTACATACATTTTTTGTCGATCTGAAACATCATTAATTTTCAAAAGTACCATTTTGGTATACACATCGTCGAGAGTACATGTTTCGTCCATGTTTGTCAATTTCACCTTCCACATCTCGAGATTTTCGGCTTTACATGGATATTCAAATAGTGCTTTTTCGCGTGTTATTATTTTTCCTACTATTCGGACTGCGCTCGCCGGTTCACCGCGTACAGCATATATAACATTTACCATTACTATTTTACCGTTGTTCAACAAAACAGTGTTGTCTGAATGAGAAGTTGTAATGATAAAGGCTTTATATCGAAGCCAGATGAATAAGGGAATGCACATTCAATACTTGGCACTCACGACCATACAGCTCCAGCGCTAACGAAACAAAGGTCTGAAGATATATTTTTGCTTGCCCAAGGAATTTCGAAGCCAAATTCCTTGAGCGAAGAATTCGACTTCCTACGTGGAAGAGTAAGAAATGCTTGTAGAGATTTTCCGGTAAGATGACTTTTAGAATTACAGGGGACAAATACAATAGAAAAAACCGAAATTCTGTTGCTTTCCATTTCCCTACTTCAGCCAACGATCTTGTCGTACGTTGGAAATCTTGAGGCACCTGTATATTCATCAATTGCTGGGATAATCGGAATTTATTATTTTGACTGATTCTCACTTTTCGTTTCCCATTCAACCAGTAGTGCAAGAATTTTTTCATGATTCCCAAATATCCGAGGTGCATGAAATCAAGCACAAAATGATCGACCATGTTGAGATCACGGACAAGAAGTAACGGTGAACTATTTATGTGGTGCTCTGGTTGGTTTTGGTTGCGAAAACTTTCATCCATTCTTTTGTCACACGTCATAGAAACGTATACAGTGTGATTTTCGTATCTTTCGCCTTCTATGGTACAACGCTCACAACCAAAGTATCCATTGTGACTTTTAACAGCTTTGATAAAAGATCGAGCAGGTCGATCGCACGTGAAACACTGTATACGGATTTGCAATAATTGTTCATTAATTATGATTCCATCGCGCAATACCAGTGACATCTCATCAACAAATTTTTGTAAATATTGTTGTAGATTGTTGGGTTTTTCATTCCCCAAATACATTGCCACAGGAAATGGCTTATATACGTCCGGATTAAAAAATACTTTGCAGAGAATGGGCCACAGCTGTTGATTACTTGATTTAAATAATGGCAGTCCATCAATATTGAATTGTAAATACAAAATTTGGTCTCTATGGATATCTGTATTCACATACTTCTGAAGGTAATTTTTCATGCCAAAGTGCACAAAGTGACCATTGGTCTCACCATTTTCGTCTGTAAAATCGACTATTTCGTATGTAGCCGAATTCGTGTTTAAAAAAGTTTTCGCTGACCGAGGTAAATTAGGTAGTAACCTTCGTCGGAAAATGTTCAACAAACCGTCAACTTGACTGTGTGGGATATTGTTGTTAACGACCCATTCTCGCAGTTCTCGAACTTCGTCTCTGTTTCTACATTGCACATTATCTTCACCAGGCTCTTCATCTTCGCTGCCATTAAAATCCTCTCGGCTAACATGGGGATCTTCTTCGCTGCCGTTCGAACACTCTCCGCTGGCATGGAGATCTTCGCTGGTGTTCGAATCCTCTCCGCTGGCATTAGAATTTTGTTTGCTTGTAACTTTATCAAGGCTTTCCTGATTTTGAATTTCACCATTCGGGCCTCTTTCTGTAAATATTCAAATTTTTTGTAAACAAAACAACGTATATCATTTTCATTTTTCAAATTATATTTTATATTGATATTATACTATTTTTTTATTCTTTAAAATATTTTTTATATTTTTTAATTTTATTTATATATTTTATTTTTATATTTTATATTGATATTATTCTATACCCACGTGTATAAAAATACATAAATTTTGTAAAAGTTGAAAAAAGTAAGGTTATACATACCTGGTACTTGTACCGATGATCGGGACTCTTCAACTTTTTTCTTTGCACGACATCTCCTAACACGCAGCCGTGTCAAGTACTGCTTCCTCTCTTTGCGATTCATAACTCCTTTTTATATATCGTGAAAACTTTAAAGTTTTAACCCAAATACGTACGATGTATATAAATTTCCAGCCGGGTATACAGTGACACACGTGCAAGCATATCTATATATAGTTTTTAAATGCAACACTAGCGCCACCACTTTAGCGCTAGCCTGAGCACTGCCATGCATGGGTCTCCTAATAGAGCCATATTAGGGCACTGATAAGGCAAACCACATTATGGCCATCTTCACGTTTGCCATAAGTTTGCCTGACCTGTGGCTGCCTGTCCACGGCAGGATCACGGCCGAATCCTAATTCCCGTAATACGGATAGCCACACAGCTCTCTCATCACGGCCTCATCATAAGTCTGGCTAGCCTGAACAAATTTCCAGCCGGGTAAAGATTTGAAGTGAGCGTGAGCAGCTTCAAACCGTAAGCACCATTATTGTCACGCTGGTCCAAATGACCTAATGCACTGCGGTATACGAAAAAGAAAATGGAATTTCGGCACCAGAGAACCCGGATATAGGCGTTTAAATAGTGGAATATATAACTCTATCATTCGAGATAGTAGGTCTATAGACTCAACGCGAATCTCATACGCAAGGCAGATATTTAATATCTCCAATAACAGCGTGTGACATTCTATGCGTTCGCAAATATCTTTCTCATCTCGATCTATAATCCATTCGCCTATTAAGAACGGTAAGGTATGAGACAGCACAAGCATTTGTGATGCTGTTTGACGTAGATAACTGTTTGCCGCAAGATGTTCACGCAATACCACTCGGGGTGCTTCATTCCGCCAATGTCCATAGTCAAGGTTGGTTCGCCGGTCATTAAATTCAGCTAACGTCCAAATATTATTTTCTTCGATACAATATCGCAATAGTTTTTGACATGCGACAAGAGCGACGCCTACGAGCAAAACATACATCGAGTCTTGCGGTAAACAAGTCGTTACATCAAAATTCGGTATATTCAATAGCACGATTATAGCGTTGACACCATACCGTCGTTTCCAAAAATCAAATGTTGTTTTTGGAATATTTGGCTCAGTAATCGCTTCGAGATGCTTTTCATGGCTTGCATAGTCTCGCACGATAAAGTTATCTTCGGAGAAATTTGTTTGCCAATCGTGTTTCGTTGTCATACACTGACGACATGGTCGATAAGCGGATACGGATTCTTTGAAGCTCCCTATAAGAGCCGAAGCTGGAGTGCCACCCGCGAAAAACAAAAGTGATCCATTAAAAACGGTCTTTCTTTGTCCTCTGATATTTACGGCGATTCCTTGATTTTGCAATGTTACGATACCGGCAATAAACACTTCAAGTATTTTTTGAAACCCGCCTTTTTTCAAATATTGGGTTTGTACAATCATAAATAATTGGACAGCATTCCGGCTTGATCTTACTTCTGGATGAATATTTGCGAGAGTCCAATAAAATATGGATAGTTTCTGTTGTTAGCGCTTGCACCCAATGGATTCAAGATCCCAAGGTCATCGTAATAAAGAATAACAGCTAACGAATTTATATTGGCGCGGAAAAATTCGTTCTCACGATAGCATGAGCCATCTAAAACCGACTTTATTAGGCCGGGTTCCGCTGCCTTCGGATTTTCTACATTTAGTCGTAATTCATCATTACTTAAGAGGGAAACGAGATTACCCAGAAGTGGAATAATATATGCGTAACGCTCAATATTGACTAAGTCTGGTAGACTTGATGCTCGATCTTTTTTCTTCCATACCAGCTGTTCACAAACAACGGTTTTTCGTGGTGAAACCATGTGGAATTTCTCATCGAGCATTTTATCCAGTGTGTACTTGGTATCAATTGAAGCAAATATCATCGATGGCGGGTATCTCTTTTGAATTGTATCCGTCACCGCATCAAAATGAATTAAAGAGATTGCGCGATCCCCCTGTCGTTGAAATCTTCCTGTAAGAATATATATATGCTTCAAATCTTCCATCAAAATTAATTAATTGTAGCCTCATCAGATATGTCGAAAATAATGTCTTCACGTCCCGAACATTACCAATATAATCGATGTATGAATACACGGAGAGAATTAAATGTTAAAAATTACCGTGCAGTAACGGTAACCAGATGACAACCCTGAAAATTCGCTTATTATTGCTAAGTAAAACACAGATTTTCACGAAAATAAAATAAAATTTCTTCTGCAGATAGAAAATTCTACCAGATATTCTAGTAAATTTGATGTGTAACAAAATACGCAAAACTTAAATTTAAAAAATATATAATATCAGCGAAATTTTACTATGCATTTTATTATTTTATGCCTTTCAAAAATGTCTATAAAAAAGTATCGTCTTCATAACAGTTATTTTAAGATTTATTATAAAATTTAATGAGTGTTATAGGAAAATGTATTGTGCTCTCGGTAAAAATTATCGTGCGCGCTTGGTTAAAATTATCGTGCGGTACGGTACGATAATTTTGAGGCACTGCATGGTAAAAATTCCCCTCATACCTTTCACTTCGGAATGGTATGGTGGTGGGGCTAAGTAGGGGTGCGCGGTCTCGTTTCATTCTTTATATGGCGCGATGGGAGTTCCCAAACAAATTTCGTCCAAACTGCGTACCTAAACTGCTTATGAAATTTTTAAGACCGAATACGATTTTACGATTTTAAATTATGACGAAATAATATGTGCGCAAATTAGTCACATCGCTCGAGCCTACGATGGTACGAAATGTGTTGGAAAAAATGGTAGTATCAAATGAAAAATAAATTGTAATAATTAAATTTCTCTCCTTATCCGTTTGTTGAATCTACCGATTTATATGAAAGAAAAAAAAATTCCCAACAAAAAACAAACAGCGTTAGTTGGTACCAATTCTTCAATAATAAATAATATTTATTATTATTATTATGGTTATTATTATTTCGGTTATTATTATGATTATTATCGCACCAGTCTTTGAAGAAAAAATACATTTTACTAAGGAACCGGTGCGATGGTCTAGTGGTTAGCGTGCTCGCCACTGAGTCGCGCGTCGGCAACGATCGTGGACGGACGTGTTCCATAGCGCAGTCAAGACCATTGTTCTTATTGCTAATCCCAAGTAAATATTTCGCTGCGTCTAGTGGTGCGGGGCGCGAGTCCTACCGCTGTGCATAAGAATGAATTGAACAGACTAAATAATCGACCAAGTAATCAAGCATTCCAATAATTAGAGACCCCGGCATCCGCGAGCGCGGAGGAGCGTCGCCGCCAATGGCGGATAGACAAGCGAAGCGCAATCGTTCGCGTGAAAAGGATGGGAGTTCCCCAGACCCTGAAAGCGCTAAGCGTGCTAGCAAACAAACCAAAATGCCCAAGCTGACCTCCGATAACCTAGACAAACTTTAGGTTTGTTCGCGCTAGCTGCACTCTACACTCGGCAGTGTAATCGGAACTAGGGCAGTGTCTAGGGAGTGCAGTTTATTTCCTCTCGGGTAAGCAACTCTAGCGCGAACGCGATAGTGTACAGGAAACATGGCGGCGACCTAGTGGACAACACCTTAACCTCAAACAACACATGAGATTACGGAGTCTCATCTAACCGTTAAAGAGATATACTGTGTAACTTCAAGTTTGTTGATCTCGTAATCTGATTACAATGGACGGTGTTATTGAAATTATTAACTTGTACTTGTCATTGCGCTCGGAACGGATGTATTGATACCAGTTTTACATAGAATGGAGTATTAGCGATAAGATCGTAGAAATCCAAAACCTTCCCAAATGCACAACAAGTTGTTGTCAGCATCAACGACTAAGCCGCCTTCTGAATCTCGGGACAGCACTGCTGACTTAATTTTTTGTTCCTTTTCCATGTTAGCTTCTGTTTGCGTTGATAGTAGATTGGAACGTATTGTGATACTGCCAATTTACAATAAACACTTGTCATTATATCTTGTCAATTTTTTTCATTTTGCGAAGTTAGCATCTCATTTTTTCACAATGCGTTTTTATTAGTAAAATCGAGAGAACTATTATTAAAACTTATCAAGAACTGTAGAACTATATGGGATGCCACTTTATATGGAGTTTATTTGTGAGATGCTAACATTTGAGATGCTAACTTCACAGACATTTTTTTATCACCTTTGATAAAGACAAGGGCGCTTTTCAAAGGTTGGCGCCAAAAAGAAGAGGGCTCCCGCCCTAGGGGCGCGCGCATCGCGCTCAAACCACGTGGCCAAGCCACCGGGAGCAAGGAGCCGGCCATGTGGCTGTTCCTCCTTGCTGTGTGAGACCCCGGTGCGAGAGCACGTGCTGTGTGGCGCAATCCTTTACTCCAAAACAAAACCGGAGCCTGCATGGTGCTCGAGTATCCCGCAATTTAGCGTATCTTCCCCTTTGGTTGTAACCGGTAATAGTATATCTATTGTTCACTCTGCGGAGACATATTGTTCGGAAAATAAACTCCGGTAAATACATTTATCACCTTGATTAATAGAAATTGATAATTATAATACTTTGTTATTTTAAACCTTTATTATTGATTGTTTTTCATAATAAATGAGAATTTGTTTGTGATTGCCGTATGCATTTTAGGTTATGTCAATTTTTTAATTACCTTGATCGATGGAGATTGATAATTATAATAGTTTGTTATTTTGAACCTTTATTATTGATTGTTTTTCGTAATAAATAAGAATTTGTCTGTGATTACGCTTATATATTTTAGGTTATGTCGTACTCACCTCTCTACACACTCGCTGACAGTTTTGCTGGTTATGGGGTTATTTTAGTAATATCACTGTTACACTTTTCGTGTATTTTTACACCTCGTCAAGATCGAGTGTTGAAAGTCTACGCACGAAAGTGTAGCTACACTCGTAACGCGAACAGCGGTGCGTGACGTCGTTTCTGTTAAAACGAACGCGAAAGTGTACACTCCCTAAAAAAGTGTAGAAAGTGTAGCTAGCGCGAACAAACCTTTTATCTCCAGGCTCGAGCAGGGCAAAATATCATGAATAAGCGGGCCCTTCACCCAGCCCCTAACCTCAATTTGGAGAGAAAAGCCCGCGTGGCGCAGTCTAGTACAGCAGGGCCATCTAGCGTTGACCCCTTGCAACCAAGCACCTCTGCCTTACCGGCAGACGATTGGATAGTGCCGAAAAAACCAGTCGCGTCAAAGAGATGGCAGCACTGAGCAAGACCTAACAGTCGGTAAAGGAGAATCAGTATGAAGTTCACTCCGAGATGGAGGAGATGGACGAAGGAGATTTGTCCAGGCACCCAAGCCCTGGACTAAATCAGCACAAGAGACAGAAGCCGCCACCAATCCACACCCATAGCACGAATATCAACGCGTTAGCCTCTCTCCTCACTACGGGCGGGATATATAAAAAAAAATCACAATCAGCCAATCTGACGCCCAGAGCCATACCATATGGCCCAAGACAGACACGGCCTTCTCAGCGATCACGATGAACCTAGCCGCCGCAAAAATTCTTCTCTACACATACGCCGAGCAATGCTCCCCCCAAATCATACCTCCTGAAAGGAATCAGAGGAGACGTCACCGACGACGACATCCTCGCAGCAATCAAGGAGCATGACCTTAATGAGGTGGAAATACTAAAATTCTCCAAGTTTTTCTTCAACTACTCCAACAAACATCGTTACCACTACATAGTCCAAATCTCTCACACCAGTTTGGCGAGAGAGCTCATCAAAATCGAGAACCTGGTGTATCAAAAAGTACGCTGGGAGAGACTCAAGAAACCACACGTCTTCCAATGTAAGAATTGTCAACGTATTGGACACGCGAGTCACAATTGCCGGCTGAAGTTTAGATGCGTTAAGTGTGCAGGAGGCGACGGTTCTAATAACTGTCCCATCACGTCGGTGGACGCCAAAAAGACCCTCAGGTGCGCCAACTACAATGAAACGGGTCACTTGGCGTCGTACAAAGGGTGCCCGTACATTAAGTTCGCACTGAACCTCAAGCGAGAACAGAAGGCTCTCGTGCAAAGCCAACAAGACCGAAAAATCCAGTGGATATCAGCGACTACCAGCGGACACCTGTCGTACGCACAAGCCGCAATCGGATCGTCGAGGAACCAGTGCCAGCAACCCCCACCACGACATTGGGAGCAAGAAAGTAACCTCAATCTATACAACTGGTCGCAAGGCCTCCTTGCCCAGCATCCACATACCCCCACTCCCAGCACTCCGCCTGAGTGGGTGGGCGACTTAAAAAAGGAATTAGCAGCATTAATCGCCAGTCATCTCCTACCTATTTCAGCCCAAGTAGCATCAAATACAGCGAAGATTGACTATCTCCTCTCGTCGCTTCCTCACGCGCTTCACAGTCACATCGAAAATGGCGGTGCGAATCAACACGAACTCCCAGCTTAAAATAGCAGCAATAAACGCCAACTCCTTAGTTGCCAACTACCGCAGGTCCGAGATCCTTGACCTTGCCACACACCACAACTTGCACATCGCCCTGATCTCCCAGACACGAAACTTACTCCCAGACACAAAATGTCCTTCAGAAACTATAGCATTATCAGATCGGATCGCCCTAACTCCGCACAAGTAAAAACCTCTAGTAAAAACCAAATTCTCGAGTTCACGATTATAAAGCTCCAATCCCAAAAAATCTCCAACCTATACATTGTCAGTGCATATGGGACAAACGACAACTGGCAGTTATTCGTTCGTGAACTGGACGAGATCTTTTCCAAGCTAGAACTCCACTTGAATAGCAGGCATTACATCATTGCAGGTGATTTGAACATTAGGCGGAAGGTATGGGGCGACCGTGCGAATAACCAGAGAAGCCAGTACTTCGCCAGATGGGAAGATATAGAATCTCTCCTCTACAAGATGACGTGTTATACACCAAAAGATCCCACATACAAACCTGCAAACACGTACCTTGACGTGTGCCCGACGGATGTGTGCCTCGATATCGACTGCTCTCTAGACAACAAACTCCACACGGCTCCGTACGACAGCGACCACGACGCCCTGCTGATAACTGTTGCGTTGACCGACGATGAAGTGACCCTGTCGGATCCCGACTCCCAAATGTCCCGGCGTAACTTTAAGGTCACTGACTCGACTAAGATCTCGAAGACGCTCGCGTCAAAATTCAATGCGGATATCCCTTCGACTCGTAACTTGTCCATCGACGAGATAGAAGAAAAACTCCTGGTGATAAGCTCAGCCATACACGAGACCATACGCTCCACAGTACCGGTCCCTAAGGATGTCGACTCTACCTACAAGTATTTAACGCCAGCTATAAAAACGCTTAAGAAGGACAAGTCATACTTGCTCTCGCGATTGCACAGCTTGCGCAAGTCTGACCCCACGATGCGAAGACCCAGAACCAGGCTCGTTGCGTCTCTTCTCAAAGAGCTCGCCCTCTCAAGGGCGACTGAAAAATGCTGGAGCAAGGAGCTGAAAAAAAATCAAACACAGAATTTCCGAGGACTTCTTCCCGAAGATCAATCGTCTGCTGAGATCCAAACAACCCCTGACGATCAACGAATTGCGGATAAATCAAGACAACCGCGAGCTCCTGGTGCGCAGTAAATGCAGCTTGGATAATATTCCGGTTGTTGAGGGCAACCTAATTTTCACGGAGGCAAGTGACAAGCTCAACATCCTGGGGGCTTTCTACGAGGCAGTTAACGCTCCGAGATCCCTCAACGAACACCCCGGCTCAAGCCGATAGTTGATGAGGCGGCCGCGAGCATCAAAGCCGAACTGGTCCCAAACTGACAAGAGGGAAGGACCTGCGTGGATTTCACGGCTGAGCACACAGCTCTGTGCCCGCACTTCAACCTGAACCTGTCGGATGATCCCCATCCATTCTGCACAACGCACCAACTTATGAGGATTCTCAGCAAGCTGCCGAACAAAACGTCGAGCGGACTCGACGATATCCCACCCATCGTCCTCAAGCATCTTCCGCCAAAAGCAATCAAGGCGTACACGATCCTATTCAACAACGCTCTCAACAATCAATACTTCCCAGCCAGCTGGAAATATGCCAAACTTCTTCCGATTTTGAAGTCAGGGAAAAGCCCCACGGACCCCTCCAGCTAGCGTCCGATAAGTCTGACCCCCAGCATCAGCAAGGTTTTCGAGGCCGTTATCAACTCGAAGATTGAAACGTTCTGCAGGACGCACGCGATTATTCCGGATAATCAATTCGGGTTTGTGTACGGCCACTCGACAACTCACGCAATCCACAAGCTCCTGTCGGACCTCAACACCCAAGTGGGAAAGAACAACCTCTTAGGCGCAGCGCTGCTCGACTTGGAAAAGGCGTTCGACACCGTATGGACGAACGGTCTTCTCTTCAAACTCAAACAAAAGAAGTTCCCGAGATGACTTATCCTCATGATCTGGGACATGATTTTAAAAAAATCGTTCAAAACATCAAACGGGTCCACCCGTTCTTCAGAGGAGTTCAAAATCGAGGGGTTGCAGCAGGGAACGGTAAACTCTCCGATTCTCTTCAACATTTTCACCAGTGATGCCCTGAACTTCTTTGGTCTCAACGAGTCGGAGAAAACGTCATCGATCGCTTTTGCGGATGACCTCATCATCTATGTTGTGGGGCAGAGGCCCACGGTGATAAGAGAGGAGCTTGAAGACCTGGTGGAAAAGGTCAACCAGCTGTACATGTCGTGGAACCTAAAGCTCAACCCGCTCAAGTGCGAGACCATCCTGTTCCGAAAGCCCTATCGTCATCTCTCTGCCAACAAAGGTCGGGGAGTATCTACGTTCGCGATTGAGACCACCGTTCCCGGTACTAAAACCAAGGCCACCATCCCGCACAAAAAATCGGTGAAGTTTCTGGGCGTTTGGTTGGACAATCTGCTGAGGGGCAACAGCCACGTAAAGATCCAGCTAGATAAAGCGAAGGCGGCCTTCAAAGCCAACGGGAACATTTTTTACAATGCCCACATCACCAACAGAGCGAAGGTTATCATCTACATGCTCCTGATCAGGCCCCGATATTCACATATGCGGCACCAATCTGGTGGAACACGAGTGCCTCAGCGATGGAGCATGTCAGAGCCTTTGAAAGAAAATGCCTGCGCGCCTGCCTCAAGCTTTATCGATCCAGAGCGTCCAACTACATGCACGTCATCAGGAACAGGGTGTTATACGAGGCCGCCAACGTCCCACGAATTGACAACTTCATCATCAAGCTCGTCAAAGAATACTTCGGCAGCATCCAGAGCATCGATAACAGTGTCATGAGTTCGGTGGCCAACGTCAACGTACCGAATATCGAAGGCCAAAAGCAGACGGGATACTTACTCCCGCAATCCTTCATGCTTTTGGACAGCACTGGCCTCATCCAAGCAGAAGACAACACGCCTATCCTCTACCACTGGAAGTGCAACAAAGCAGACAAGCGTATCTCGCTTACGGCGCTGATTATCCTGTAAATAGAGGCGGTTTTCGCTATTCAACGGCCATCCCGTCGAGAGACGCCCTCGACTTCCATCGGCTGAACTTCCGGAGATATTGGTGGCTATCGCCAGACAGCGCGCACATGCGCAGCCTCCTGTTACGGAAACGACAGCTCGCCAGAGCCAGGCTCCACAGGGCCCAAGCGCACTGACCTCGCAGAGCGCCATCGTGCCGTGACCGCGTCGCATTATGTGCGACACCCTGTACATATCTCTCTTGTTTTGTTATTCCAGTTGTAAGTTAATCCGTAAGGCTAGCCAAACCAGACAGAAGAAGGGTTTTTTCTTTTTTCCAAACGTTAAGTCGTCACGTGGCTATATTTTTTTCCCCTTCATTTGTGATTCACTTGGCTGTGTGTAAAAAGAGTTTCTGCCCGCTGGGCAGCTATTATATGTAAGCGAAAGAAACCAAATTTTGTATGAACCAAAGCGAGAAAATGGTAACGAGATCTCCAAGCATGGGGACATTGCGCCATTCCTGTTCTGATAGTTAGGCCTTTTTATGTTCTGTTGTTTCAGCCTCCAAAAATGTCTATGGTTCGTTGTACTCGGAAATAAACATTCTTTATAAAAAAAGCGTGCCCGCCACTAAACCAGCGGACCGAGAGGTCCCGGGTTCGAAACCCAGTCCCGTACATTTCGTCGTGAAATGTCTTTCTTTGGCATTTCGCGGCGAAATAAGACTCAGAGGGGGAAGTCGGCCGGGCCGTAAGAGGGGGGAACAGAGGGAAAGGTGGAGAAGAAAGGTAAACAAAACAGTAGAGGAAAAAAGCGGTCACAATGAAGGAGAAGATATATCAATTTTACCAGCCTTATAGGAAATTTTCGTTCTGAGGTTGAGGCATGTAAATTTTACGGTGCAGTACCGTGCAGATACCGTACGGTGCGGTTGGTAATTTTTAACCGACAGTAGGTAAAATTTTAGCTACGTATTTGAAATTTTCTGTAACGTGAGTTAAAAAAAAAACTTGTCGCATACGAATTACGTTTTTCTCACTTGTCACCACATTGAAATATATCACGGTAATTTTTACCGTGAAATTCACGACAAAAATTACTTTTTAATTCTCTCCGTGTAGTCATCAGTTCTTGAGCACTCTCAGTTACATACAGCCCCGGATCTACGATTTTTCCGAGCCGGGGCAAAAACTTGACATTGGCGCCCCTTCCCCCCAGCATTTGAGATTAAGGGGGGGAATCTCTTTAGACGCCCGAAAATGAGTAATTTTGCATGAATTTTTTTAACCGTGATAAAGTTATCGCATCATTTTAAATTTTTGACATTATCTAATTACAACTTTCAAGTGTTCATTTTTTCTTTCTTTTTTGAACAAAACAAAATGGCGCCTTATAAGGTATTCGTTAGGCATCTTTCGAAAAACTGTTCGTGTTATAGCTCAAAAAGTTATTGATCGATCTGGCCGAAATTTTGGGAGGTTTCTCACTATAACATTATGGGAAGAATATACCTATAAAAATATTAAAAAGTATAAAATTAAAAATTAAGTAGGCTTTGTAATCAAAATTTCATATTTTTGACCATTTTCTCGACAATTTTCACCCCAAAAAGGTAATTTATTTACGCGATAACCTTAAAACTTTAGGTATATCCTTCCAATAATTTAATCATGAGAATCCTGCCAAAATTTCAGTCAGATCGATCAACAACTTGTTGAGCTACAACAAGAGCAGTTTTCAAAAAACGCCTAAAGGAATACTTCATCAAAGTTCGTCTCATACCCGAGCAGAAATTTGTTCAGGGTGAAATCCGGACCGGATCAGGCTGCCACAATAGCAAATCCGGGCCGGGTCAGGCAAATTTAGTCCGGCCCTGATCAGGGATGTAACGCTTTTGCAAATTCAGGTCCGGATCAGGCACCTTATCAGGCTCTGATCAGGCGCTTCATCAGGCCCGGATCAAGCAACTTATCTTGTTGCGGATTACGAAATCTATGTATACTTATCCATGCGAGTCGGCAACGTTCAACATGTGGCAAGTAAAAAAACGGAAACAATTAAAACATGCTTATTGGTATCTGTCGATCGGAAAATGGTGTGTTTGGATACGAGCAACAACGACACGGAAGAAAAGATCTGGGTGATGTCTCTTCTCCACTGATAACAGAAAAAAAATACGAGGTTCGTTTCGCATTAAATATATTACAAAATATAAAATTTAAGAGAATAAAAATACGTATATATTTAAAAAATGCATTTCTAGACTGACTGTATGGTTGTGCTTTACAATCAATCGTAAAAAATTGATTAAATCGTTCTTCAAACTAATAGTAATCTCTATTTTATCATTTTATTGCTAATATTTTAGCTTGTCCGGCGCAAATCAGGGTTGCCTGATCAGGGCGCCTTATTAATGCCTGATAAGGCTCCTATCCGGCGCAAATTAGGCGTGCTTGATCAGGGCGCCTTATTAATGGCTGATAAGGCTCCTATCCGGCGCAAATCAGGCGTGCCTGATCAGGGCGTTTTATTGATCCCTGCTCAGGCCCCTGTCTGGCTCAAAGAAGGCGTGCCTGATCAGGGCGCCTTATTGATCCCTGATCCGGCCCTGATGGATCCTCAGGCAGCCTGATTAGATTTCTGCTCGGGTAAGCACTTTTATTTTCGATGGCTAGGATCACGAGACCATTTAAACTCACTAAAGCGCCCTGGATGCTAGGCGCTGTAGGGAAACAAGTTTTTTTCAAACACAAGAATTTGGCGCCTCCTTAAATTGCCGCCAGGAGCAGGTACCCCGGTTTGCCCCCCCCCCCCCAGATCCGGGGCTGGTTACATAATCGACCGTTGATTGAAAAATCCTGCATGTTTCACGAATTGTCAAAAGGAATTGTGCCGCATGCCATCGCAGTTTTTCTTCTGGGGTCATGGAAGACTCTTCGTCCGCTAAACACAAAGAAAACTATAATTCATTAATCAAGTCCAAGTGAATTTGCGATAGTAAAAATGATAATGAATGTAATAATGAGCAACGCTTTAAACACACTACTCCAAAAATTAAAGGAACCGAAAATTTCTTAAATTTTTTTAGTGTTTTTCGAAGCGCTGAAAGAAATCGAAAAAGGAAGAAAATATTGGGAGCGGGAAGGGAGGGATTAGGAGGAGGAAGAAAAAAATAATGAGGGCCGCGGAGATGGCGGGATCAAGGAAAAAATGCAAAAAAAAATAAAGAGAGACAGAGAACACTTCCAAGATGGTTCAACGAGGAGCGCGAACAGCTAAGAGGGGTCTATGGGAAAAATTAAAAGCATTCATGAAACAAAGAAGTATGTAGAAAAAGCGAGCTAGTCAAAATATGCAGAAAAATATGCATCTATCATTAGAAGATATATGACAACACTGCATCGTTCCACGTATGCAGTGACGTAAGTTTGCGCGGCATATTTAAAATAATACTGCAAAACAAATTTTTATTTGGAAGTAATTTTTAATCGAACAAAGTTTTTAATTAGCTATGAATTAACCAACACTTTTATTTGTTAATGAAAATAACATAAACAAAAAAAATATTATATTTATAACGCAAATATGTTTTTATGATAAAAGTTTTTAACATTAGAAACCCGATAATTTTTTTTCTCGAAATATTGAACAATAATGTTCTGCGATGCTGCTATATGTCTTCTTATTATAGGGGACAACATTTTTTACGGACAATTATTCTGTATTTACTGAACGTTTTTAGCAGTACTGAATAGTGAAGGCAATGCAAACTTTTTTCACTCTTTCCCTAACTAGGTTGGTATCTAAACATAATTTTCTTCTCAAAATTTATAAACACAATAGAATGGTACGACGCATTATGTACCCTGACTTTCGATCAATGCAGACCCTGCAGTATCAAAAGTTGCAATTTTAAAACCCATTATCTCCTAATCTAAATAGTCGACTGTTCTGAAATTTCACTGAAACATGCATAATGATATGAACAATGTCTTGTTAAAATTAAGGATGTGCATTGAGTGCGGTATTGCTTGATATATGTATATGATTTAGAAGATACGTGTGAAAGGAAAAATGAGAGCGGAGTAGTTATAGGAAAGAAAAAATCTTTGCGATAAATTATGCAGACCATGTTGCGGCAATAGCGGAAACGGTGGAAGGGTTAAAGAGCATCCCAAAGGCCCTAGAAAGATGGACACACGATAATAAAATTGACGTAAATGCGGAGAAGATGAAGATAATGATTTTTAGTAACGGAGGAAAAGCTAAGAAGAAAAGAGGAATGGGAGTTCAAAGGTCAAAAGATCCCGATAGTGAAGGAATTAAAATACTTCGGGTATTGGTTTACATGCAAAAACTCGATGTGGGCACATGGAAAAAAATTGCCAGGGAAAATGCAAAAAGCAACACATATGGTATGGAGAATATGGAGAAAGGGAGAAATAAGCGTAGGAGAGGATCAGAGTAGGAGAGAGTGAGTGAGAGAGAGAGAGAGAGAGAGAGAGAGAGAGAGAGAGAGAGAGAGAGAGAGAGAGAGAAATAAATGTGTAAGAGAGAGATAAAAATGTGTAACAATAACCCAAAGTCAATATGCATACAAGTTTATTCACGATGCTCTAAACATTCGGCCCCTCTCTCTCTCACACGCGGTTTTTCCGCCGGCACGTCTCAATTTGACTTCTCAGAGTTCCAAAATAATTACGCTCGAAATAGAAGAACAACAGGCATCGAACCTATATACACGCATAACCCGAGCAGAAATTTGTTCAGGGTGAAATCCGGACCGGATCAGGCTGCCACAATAGCCAATCCGGGCCAAGTCAGGCAAATTTAGTTCGGCCCTGATCATGGATGTAACGCTTTTGCAAATTCACGTCCGGATCAGGCACCTTATCAGGCTCTGATCAGGCGCTTTATCAGGCCCGGATCAAGCAACTTATCGGGCCAGAATCAGGCACCTTACCAGGCTCGGATTAGGCACTATATCTGGCTCGGATCAAGCAACTTATCTGGCCCGGATGAGGTGCCTCATCCAGCCTGAGACATGCGTGTCATCTGGCTCAATCACTTGATTAATTTTTTGTTTAAAAATAGGTCAACATTTATTAAATTATTATCGCAGTTACACGTTATCAAGTTTACTAACGTTATTACAAATATGAAGCGTACGAAAACATTTTTTTACAGTTTAAGTTTTTATTTTACTTGACTTGATCGTTTAGTTTTTGTTCCGGTTTTGGCGATGACCGTCCCAATCTTTTACACTGTTTATGACCGCCGCTAGCCCATCCGAAATTTATTTCTCTTTGATAGAACCTGCGTGGGGAGCACCATCATACTCTGTCAAGATTGCATCTGAAATATTTTGAATACATAAAAAAATTAGTGAATATACATAGAAAAATCACATCTTTGCATTAAGAGCATATATCAGTCGGATCTAGGGAGCGTCACCGCTCCCCCGTCGAGTATATCTATATTTATCATAAGTATAGATATATTCGACCAGGGAAAAGTGAGCGATATAGGCTCCGATTGATATATCCTCTGAAGATAATTAAATAATTAAATAATTATTTAAAAATGGTGTACCTCGTAGTGGCGTACCTCAATCTCTTTTTGTCGTTCTCGCATCATTTGTATATATACAGTGTTGTATATATATTGTTGAGAAACAAATGTTCGACGGTACAAAATGCAATTTGCGCAATTATTTCTCGTCATCTGGTCCCATGCAAACGTATGTATGAGTACATTTATGTACATATACGTATGTTTGTACCGTTGAACATTTTTTCTTGATACGAAGTATATTACACTATATATACAAATGGTGCGAGAGTGACAAAGTGAGGTTAAGCTACGCCGCATTGTCTTCGCCCATCAAGTCGTATTTTATATATTATCACTGTTCATCTGTAGATAATCCACAGTATAGTCGTAAATATACTTTACCTGAGCTTTTGTATGCACTGCACTTTATTGAAAGGCTTGCCTTTCTTCGGGAGAAATTGATGAAACGAACGAGATGTGTCGATGTTGCTACGGCGTGGCTGTTGCGCTTTCTTCTAGGTATATAATACGGGACTGGCTGCCGGTATCAATGTGTTGGCCAATCACATAGGACTCGCACCAAAGTGAAAAAGTGTAGTCGCGTACTGCGTGTGCAGCTGTCAAAATATTTCGCGAGGCTTCGCCGACAGAGGCGCTGTCTACTCCTAGAGAGGAGAGGATAGGGAGTGACGAGCTTCATGCGAGATAAGGCTTCTATCCGGCGCAAATCAGGCGTGCCTGACGAGGGTGCCTTATCGATACCTGATTAGGCTCCTATCCGGCGCAAATCATGCGTGCCTGATCAGGGCGTCTTATTGATGCCTGATAAGGCTCCAATCAGGCGTGCCTGATCAGGGCGCCTTATTAATGCCTGATAAGGCTCCTATCCGGCGCAGATCAGGCGTGCCGAATCAGGGCGCCTTATTAATGCCTGATAAGGCTTCTATCCGGCGCAAATCAGGTGTGCCTGATCAGGGCGCCTTATTGATACCTGCTCAGGCCCCTGTCTGGCTTAAATCAGGCGTGCCCGATCAGGGCGCCTTATTGATCCCTGCTCAGGCCCCTGTCTGGCTTAAATCAGGCGTGCCTGATCAGGGCGCCTTATTGATGCCTGCTCAGGCCCCTGTCTGGCTTAAATCAGGCGTGCCTGATCAGGGCGCCTTATTGATCTCTGCTCAGGCCCCTGTCTGGCTTAAATCAGGCGCGCCTGATCAGGGCGCCTCATTGATCCCTGATCCGGCCCTGATGGATCCTCAGGCAACCTGATTAGATTTCTGCTCGGGAAGTTTCTTTATGCGAATTAGGTTTCCTTCTTTCATTGCCGAACAGAAACGGTGTATCGAAAATGATATTAATTGGTTTATAGTTTGCGTAATGTATTCGTTATATATATGTACATATACATCGATATATATATAGGGTATTCCACGCCAGACCGTCCACTTTTATGCACGACCACTTTTGATTTGGCTGAAATTTAAATATGTTATTGTTTCCTTCTAAAAACGCTTATAGGATTTTTTTTACATAATTGTTTACTTAAATATTTTACATAATCGTTTTTTTTGTAATGCTTAACTTTTTGAAAAATTTACCAAACAACATCTTCTTTTTCAATTTCTTGTTTTGATATGTACAATATAGAAAAAAAAATATTTAGTCATTTTCGATACAATTTTTCAATTTTTTTGGAAGAAACGAATTTTTTTACGTTCAACATTTTTGATTATTGATTTTTTTCGTAAAAAAATATGATATATTTACGGTTTTTTGCGGCAAGGCCCATCGTAGTAAGACTTTTCATTCTATTTTTCTTTCTAATATGAAAAAATGTCATTCTTGATTTTTTGAACATTTGGCTTTTTCCTATGATAAAATTGTTTTTAATGGTTAATTCTATGATATTCGATACTTTGTATATAATATTGTCCTATTAAAAAAGTTTTGGAATAATTTAAAATTATTTTTAATCATTTCAGCGGCAAATTTAAATTATAGTTGTGAATTTTCTGAGCAAAACGTTCATCTAAATGAAATAGTACACTGCATTTTTTTAAACCATAGAATTTATTGATTGACATGATTGCTTCATAGGAAACAGCAAAACTTTTCAATTTAGAAAAGATAATAGAAAGAAAAATCTTACCACTATAGGTCTTGTAGCAAAGAACGCTCAAATTGTCATATTTTTTTTACAAAAACTAAATAAAAAATGTCGAACTTTGAAATATTCATATTCTTTTAAAAAAACTAAAATATCATCTCGAAGACGACTGAATATGTTTTAAATATTTTTTTCACAAAGTAAATTTCGCAACAAAAAATTGAAGAAAAGATATTTGTTCGTCAATTTTTCATAAAGTTAAAAGCATTTGGGAAAAAACGTCGATATTTTAAAAAATCCACTACATATTTCCGGTTATGGAAAAATATTTGAAAAAAATCACACAAGGTTTTTTAGAAGGAAAGAATAACATTTTAATTTTAACCAAATCGAACGGTCGGTTCGGAAAGTGAACGATGTGGCGTGGAATGCCCCACATATAGCGAAAACTACGAAGATAAATAACTTTCATATCTAAAAAATTGGTTTGATGACAGTGAATAGATATCACGTAGATATCATTGCAAAATCCATTCTGATAATTTATGGGATATCGATAAACATTCCAAATTTACTAAAATTAATGTAACATTGAAGAGGTACATTCGAAAAAACCTTCGGGAAAGTTTATAAATAAACAAGAAGTTTCTAAATACATTTTACCTAATTTTCCAAATAAAAAACGCTGAATATAAGGCAAGTGTTGTGTGTTGAAAAATATAAATATTCCACCAGACCACCAGAAGTGAAAGTGACCGAGATACTCTGATTGACCCTTAAAAAGTAGGGATTGAAAAGAAGCAATAAAGGCTTCATTCGTCGATAGAAATAATTCTGAAAACGTTTTTGGCAACGCCATTGAAATCACAAGCTGATACAAGGTCCCTAAATCTGATCGCGTTCTTTCGGATAATTGTTTGACGCTGAACTACGTGACGGAAATCCCAATTTCTTTTCTTCCTCCCATATTACTACACAAGGTAAATAGGGAAAATGCCAAAAAGATTACGAGGGATAGGATCGTAATATATGGAGGGTAGAACTGACCGGAGATTGTCAATATTTTCGATGCATTAAAGTCACACAATAAAAGTGGTAGCTTTTATAAATATAAATATAAGTATAAGAAGAATAAGTGTCTCCGGGGCCAACAGAGGATCGCGCGAACAAAGAGAACATAGAACCATTTTCGGTTTTTAGGGCAATCTCCGCGTACAGTCCCTTCTGTCTAGCCATGCGCATGGCGGGTGCCTGGGCAGGTACCTAAACTAAAGGTTGAAAGACCTTCTGCGTGATTCGTACCATTAAAGCTGCATGCAGATTACACTTATGCCCACATCGGAGAAATTAGTACTGGTCAGGTAGACTTAACCCGCAGCCCTCATTGCCGCTGTAATGTATCCGGGAAAATAAAAAATAGAACAAAGCGAAGAGAGAGGGCGGGAGCGATATAGAGAAAGAGAGAGCTGAATGTTTGGGGCAACGTGAATAAACTTGTATGCATATTGATTTTGGTTTATTGATACACATTCTCGCTCTCTCTCTCTCACTCTCTCTTCTTCTCGCACTCTCACTCGTTGTTTTTTCAACAGCATGTCAAAATTTACAACTTCCCAGAGTTCAAAAATTATTTTTCTCGAAATAGAAGAAAAATGCACCGGACCTATATACACGCATGAATTTTTGCATACAAATTTGCTTTCCTTCTTTTATTCGCCAACATGAACGGTCTATCGAAAATTACATTAATTGGTTTATAGGTTACGTAATATATTCGTTACATGTATGTACACATATCCATGTATATATAGGGTATTCTACGCCAGATCGACGACCTTTAGACCCGACCCCTTTTGATTTGGCTGAAATTTAAATATATTATTGTTTCCTTCTGAAAACGCTTATGTGATTTTTTTTACATAATCGGAAATATGTAGTGAATTTCAGAAAAATCGTAGTTTTTTCAAAATACCCATCACTTTTTGAAAAAACGGACCAAACCAGATCGTTTTTTTTTTTCATTTTATGTGTTTTGAAATGTACTCTATAGAAATAAAATGTTGAAAATATTTAGTCATTTTCAATACAATTTTTTAGTTTAAAAAAAAACACGAATTTTTTCAAATTTCAACTTTTTTTATTACTGATTTTGTTTTTGTAAAAGAATATTATAAATTTAGCGTTTTCAGCCGCAAGATCCATCATGGTAAGACTTTTCTTTCTATTTTTTTTAAATATGAAAGCAATCTCTTCTTGATTTAAAAAAAAATTGGCTTTTTCTTATGACAAAATAATTTTGAATGGTTAATTCTATGATATTCAGTACTTTGTATATAATATTGACATATTAACATTTTTTAAAATATTGTTTAATCATTTGAGCGGCAAATTCAAATACTAATTGTTAAATTTCTGAGCATAACATTAATCTCAGTTGAATAGTACACTGCATTTTTTTTTCAAACCCTACAGTTTATTGATTGACATTATTGCAGCATTGAAAAAGGCAAAATTAAAAGAAATTAAGAATAACATTTTTTGAATTTAGAAATGAAAATAGAAAGGAAAATCTTACCACGATAGGTCTTGTTGCAAAAACCGCTCAAATTATCATATTTTTTACGAAAAGAAAATCGGAAATAATAATTGTCGAACTTGGAAATATTCGTATTCTTTCCAAAAAACTATAGTAGTAGTATCGAGTTTTATTTGCACAACTTTTTTGCAGAGATTTTGACAAAACATTAATATTTCACATAAATACTTTTCACTTATTATCTACACCCTACATTCCTACACTCAGAAAAACGTTTGGTACCGTCAAAAAAAATTGTTTGAATCAACCAAATCCTGCAGTTGCGGGTGGCGAACGATATGAATGATTCAATTGACTGCGAGATTTGGTTGAATTACAAATATATATTTATTTCCGGCAACCAAACTTCGTCTTGATCCAAAAACGCACAGAGTACTTTCAATTCTAATTCCGGTGTCCTGAAACCAAACTTTATTTGAACATACTGAACGGTTGGGTCGGTAATCTCTCCCTTAAAAGCATTTTCAAAATATATAGTTCAACGAAAAACATATACAGTAGAATGAAACATGTGTGCATTGAATGAATTGCAGAGCATATTTCAGTCAATACATAATATTTTTGATAAAAGTTCATGTATAGTCCGTACCACTGAAGATATATTTTAAAAGAAAACCCCCCAACGCTGCTATAGTCGATCCAACATATAGTTGGACTATGCCCTGAATGACGGAGTAAGTTCTGACAACTGATATTATAACATAGTTGAAGCTGCATACAGTAAGTTCAATCAAAATTGGTTTTACACCAATCGAATAAATGGCAGATAGAGCATCAGCTTAATATGAACCAAATAAACACCGAGTCACTCTAATAAAATTTCGATGTGAGCATATGCAACGTATACATTGAATTGGTAGAAAATCAATTGAACATAAATCATCGAAGAAAGTATTCTCCCTACGATGAATTATAAATACAAATGGAAGACGAAGACAATAAGGTAAATAGATCCGCTAAATTATGAGACAAGATGATTAGTAATTTTTCAATAATGCCTGTTTATTAAAGTACATATTAAAAATACTGCGATGATACAGAAACAACTTTTATTGATTAATCTATGTCGATGTACGACTGTACGCTGTTAATTGTAGGACAATTTACAAAGCGCTCTGAGAAAATTACATATAGTTAAACTTAAAAACAATCTGCGTGTCGAAAAAAAAACAAAAGAGAAATCAATTAAAATAATGTGTACAGATAAATAATATTTTTTTCTGATGTATCGAGAATTTATCTGCAGGCCATATAACAAAAACCATCAGATTTTGTGTGTTCTTGAAGTGGAATTGGCGCAATCAAGTCTTTTTGCCTTACGCAACGCCAGGTCTCACTCATAGTTACACGAAACACATGAAGATGGTTTGAGAAATTCAAAGTTCTTAACACAACGAGTAAGAAGTATACTTCCGAATCATTATTTATAAAAATATGCGTTATTTTCGAAAATACGATACTCTCTTCTCGCTTATCCATTACAACAATCATATTTTTCTCGTACAAAGTCCCATTTATCTCGACCTATTTCGGATTGAAAAGTACGTTTTCTAAGGTTTCGGGTAAAGAATCTTTGTAAAATTCGTAATCACAATGTTCGGATAAAGTTATATTTGTCCCAGGGCCTAGTTTCAGCCTACGTTCAAATCCTTTCTTCGAAGCTAATCTTTGAGCAAATGTTAATTGGTGTCTTTGTGCCAACGTATAACAAATATTCTTACGTGACCGGGTATTATTTGCCTGATTTTTTAATTCTCTGTGTTTTCCTTCGAAACGCATGCATGATATGTTCCAAAGAGGACCAAAATGTTCTAATATTCTCGGGTAGTGAAGTAAATAGTGATGCTTTGGCTTTAAGTGTTCTTTAATCAAAAGTAGATACATTGAATGATCCCGAGCAGAAATTTGTTCAGGGTGAAATCCGGACCGAATCAGGCTGCCACAATAGCAAATCCGGGCCGAGTCAGGCAAATTTAGTCCGGCCCTGATCAGGGATGTAACGCTTTTGCAAATTCAGGTCCGGATCAGGCACCTTATCAGGCTCTGATCAGGCGCTTCATCAGGCCCGGATAAAGCAACTTATCTTGTTGCGGATTACGAAATCTATGTATACTTATCCATGCGAGTCGGCAACGTTCAACATGTGGCAAGTAAAAAAACGGAAACAATTAAAACATGCTCATTGGTATCTGTCGATCGGAAAATGGTGTGTTTGGATACGAGCAACAACGACACGGAAGAAAAGATCTGCGTGATGTCTCTTCTCCACTGATAACAGAAAAAAAATACGAGGTTCGTTTCGCATTAAATATATTACAAAATATAAAATTTAAGAGAATAAAAATACGTATATATTTTAAAAAATGCCTTTATAGACTGACTGTATGGTTGTGCATTACAATCAATCGTAAAAAATTGATAAAATTGTTCTTTAAACTAATAGTAATCTCTATTTTATCATTTTATTGCCAATATTTTAGCTTGTCCGGCGCAAATCAGGAGTGCCTGGTCAGGGCGCCTTATTAATGCCTGATAAGCCTCCTATCCGGCGCAAATCAGGCGGGCCTGATCAGGGCGCCTTATTAATGCCTGATAAGGCTCCTATCCGGCGCAAATCAAGTGTGCCTGATCAGGGCGTTTTATTGATCCCTGCTCAGGCCCCTATCTGGCTCAAAGAAGGCGTGCCTGATCAGGGCGCCTTATTGATCCCTGATCCGGCCCTGATGGATCCTCAGGCAGCCGGATTAGATTTCTGCTCGGGATGTTCAGTAATACGCGACTGGAGCTTCTTCACATCGCTCATTTCGACTGACGGATTTAACAAGATACAGAAAATCGATCTTAGAATTATATAAAAATCCCACGTTGCAGTATTCGGAGGAATTAAATCGCCGATCATCAACTCAAATAACTGTACTAAGTGAAACATCTCGGACGCCGAGAGTATGAGACATCCGGATGTTAAAAACGTGCTTTTTATCTTTGGCAATCTTTTACCTCCAGAAGCATTACCGTATTGAAAGTATTTGACTCGATTATTCAAAGTACTCATCGTCAATAATCTGTCTACGTTAATTAACCGATTCAATATTTTAGCCATGTCATATCGGCATATTCCTTCCAATAAGTCATGCATTATATCGGCATACAAATTTACGGTAAAATGGAAATTCGGAATTTCGTGAAAAACGCACTCTCCTTTTATTCCCCGATTTAATGCAGCTAAATCTACGTTGTAGTTTGTCTTAGCACGCAACATTTTTTTACCCTCCTTTATTTGACAACGCGAAATCGTTTTATCGACCCAACAAAATTGACACGAATAAGTAGAGCTAAAATTTCGTTAAATCTGAGAAGCGCATGCAGGCCGGCATTATCTCCAAATATAGACGTTAAAACGAAATAAACTTGCTTCACCTCGTTATTAACTTCGACCGTTATTCCATCCGTTTCGAGATATATTAGTTCTTGAACCAGATGATAGAATGTTTTGTGATTATGAAACGTTGATCTATCTGCGGCGTTGTGAAGCTGTGCTAGAAGAATGTTTTCTGTCATTGAACTATACTCAGGGGGAATCGTGGCAATTCTGAAATACACTGCTCCAATCTTATTGACACCGGCATGAGTTCCGAGCGGGTCGTTAACTTCGAAATCATCGAAATATATAATCAACGGAAGAACTAATTTATCTTGAAACCCCGATTCGATATCGTTCCAGAATTTAGTAGCTACAATATTGCTAATCTTATCGGATTGTTTTTGATCATTCGCGTAAGTAATTATTGCTTCGAAAACACCGGGCAGCTCTAAGTATTTTTGCAAAACCTTCCTCATAGGTATTATTTGTCCCATTAAGTCGTTCATTACCATACACGAGGCACCATCTACCGTAGCTGCATCCGGCGCTGTACCGATAGTAAAAGCTTCTGGTCGGATCAACCAATCAGAATTTTCAAAAAAGGTATCTCTTTTAAAGTCTGTCATAAAACGATCGAATGAATGTTCGAATGATTTGAACATTTCGAGTAACTGTGGATCCACATCGCGACTCTGAACGCTTTCATATTTTTCTCTCAAGAGTGCAATGGGCGACAACAGCTCTGCTGCACTCTCGATAACTTCTTGAATTATTGTTCTGTTAATCGAAGGATTCGTATAGAGTTTCGCCCTAAATTTCAGAGTCGTATCGTTTACCGTTTCGCTAAATTCATCGACCAAAATATCTTTTACTTCGTACGATATATCCGCGAGTTTTTCTTCTATGCCCGGCAGTACTGGAAGCCGATCGCTCGAAATAATTTCATCTACGTGGTTATCGATTATATCTGTCGGAATATTACTATGTGATATCTCGTTATGTTTCAGAAAAAGATGTTTTTGGTAAGCTCCAGAATTGCCGAAATGTCTATTACATTGGTCCTGCTTGCAATTAAGTATAGCGTACGTCGAAGGAGAATGTTTCAACTTCAAGTGGCCCAAATATGCGGAATGTTTGTTGCGGAAAATGCACAAAGGGGACAAAAATAACCCATGTTTTAGCGTTATCGAATAAAAGTAGTGACTGATAAACTTATGAACTACTCTAGGTGAAGCAAGAAATGTGCAAACTTATTTTGCAGCGTTATGAAATAGCAAGAAAGTCATTATTTTCAGTCTTAGAGACATAAATCTATGCGTAATCAATACGTCAAGTCGAAAAGTCTTTGATTCTTATAATAATGACAAGATCAATTTCCATATTTTGGCTTTTTTTTACTTCTGTGCTCTGTTTCGCGCTAAACTACGTTACGTTATCCGGTAAGGGCAATCACGACGATATCGCAGTTCGTTTGCATAAATCTAGTCAGTTGTGGTAACGTAATGCAATGAGAAGATTCGATCTTCATTTCTTGACTTCCTGTACGATGTCCATGATGTAGGGTACTGATTTTTCCCATTCAGTTGTGAAGCGGTAAACTGCCTACTGGATGAGCAGATAGATATGTTCACACACTCGCACTAGGACTCAAATTGCAGGTCGCTAAAAATGATAATCAAATTGTATACTGTGGGACGATTGCACTTCCAAAAAATTTGTTTTATGAACGTTATGATTTATAATGACGCAGATGTAAACGACGACGCAGTATAATATTTCTAATGGCAAATAGCACATGGCGTGACAACAATGACGGATACTAACCCGCGTAGAAATTCTGAGGGGGCCCCGATCAGGGCCCGTTCAGGTTGCCTGACTGCCCTGGTAGGGCACTAATAGGGCAGCCTGAAAGGGCCCTAATAGGAAATGTAACGTTGTGTCACATATGGGCCCGATCAGGTTGCCCGATCGGGCCCCTATCAGGTTGCCTAATCGGGCCACATCGGGTTACCGAATCCTGTCCCCTGTCAGGCCCCTATCAGGTTGCCTGATCAGGCATTTATAATTCTGCCTGATTAGGTCCTTCTCTCTCACACGGAACATATACCGATACATTTCAAATCCTAGTACATATTTGGTACATATTATTACAGTAGTAATAATATGTACCAAATTATTAGTAATTATAGTAGTACATATTAATACGTACTTTTATTTTTAAATATTGTTCAATTACATATTTTGAGTAGTATAGTAACATATATATACTTTGGCCGGCGTTTTATGTGGTATTTTTATTTCTATACGTGCGGTTGCCCTCCCATTCCTTGGCATTGTTGATGACTTTCCTCACCGCTTGCTCAACATCTTTTGAGTAGATCGGCGTTGCGTTCTCGGAGTTCGAGTGTTTCGTGATGATGGCTCCTATAAAATGAACATCGTGCTATATGATGATTCTTAGATACATACAGTTGTGCCTTCATTAAGCGTTATACATATTGATCCCTTCCGGATACCTTGAACGCAAGCATAGAAATTGGTTTTGCTGAGGACAGGTTTTTTTTCCAGTATCTTTGACGGCCGTGTGTTGCATTATAACATCTCTCGTGATGAATTTTTTGAATATGGTCGAGACTGTTTGCTGTAGTGTTGCGGAAACGTTGACAGTTTGCATTATGTTGGCAACCTAAAACGGATATAGCCAACGTATCATGTTGCATCGAAGGGAGACTCAAAAACTATGAACTTCAGTAAAATTTTATAAAGAATACTTTCGTTTTAAAATTGCCCAAAATGTTTTTAAAAAAAATTCATCCCGAAAAACTTTAATTTTTTGAAAAACTGTTTTAACAATTGGTTATAAACAATTGAATGCTTGACCTTTCAGCAAAAAATTGTGATATTCGGATTCAGCGGATCAAAATACATTTTAAAAAGTTTAGCTTCATCCATCGAGCTCAAAATTTGACGAACATATAATACCATATCCACGTCGAAAAACTTTAAACGCGTTTTTCTTGAAACGATGTTTTTCAAGTCGGTGACCACCATAATTAAAAAACCACTCGATGGAATTTAATGAAATTTGATGTGCTTATTGACAGTATTAAAAACTAGTCCTTAATCGAAGGATTTTAATTTTTGTTGAAAATTTCTATTTTTTTAAACAATAAACGAGCGATTTTTTGGTCGAAAATCGAAAGTTATCTGTCGGAAGCCGCCATTTCGTTAATTTTTGAAAAAAAAAAACCCTCCGATTAAGGACTAGATATATTATTAAACTAATCATTCTTTTTTGGTTTTTTGATTTGAGAGGTTCCAGTAAAATTTTATAATGTTCACCGCAAAGCGCTACATGCCGAAGGGGGTCCACAAAGATGGCGATATTTTTATAAATAATCAATAATTTTCTTTGAAAATGTGTACAAGTCAAATTGAAATATATCATCAAAAGTCTGTGTAACCACTTTTGTAAAACAAAGTTAATTACTATAAAGAATAAAATTATTGAAAATGCTCGTTTTTTCACGTCTCTGACTGCATCTCACATAGCGCTGGATTCGAATATATATGAAATAAAAACTTACCATATCTTTACGGAAATTCTCGTCTGTAGCTAATTTGTTGTCAAAAGCCATGAAGTCTCCAAGACTTTTTATCGGAATCTCGAGGTCGTGCTTTTTGGCTGGAAAGGTGAAATTCAGGTTCTCCACCGTTGTATCGATGTTGCACTCAGTCAGCATGCTTTTTAACTCCTCCAACTGCGTCGAAATCTGTGTCAGATGCAGGCTTTGAGAGTGGAATCCTTTAGTGATCATCGCTTTAATTTCTGAAATATTAAAAACGTTAAAAATAAAGCAATGGTTAGATCCAATTTTTTTATTATAAAGTCAAACTTTATTGTCAATTCTCACCTTCGATGGTTCCGTCGCTACGTTCCATTACTGGCAACAGTTCGTTCAATAATACGACGGGTGGGCCGTGGCCCTGGGTATCGATCGCATCGGCACGTGTGAATGGTTCCTTCAGCACCTTATCGTCCAGCACTAGGAATTATGAATTTCTTAACATCGAATAACGGCATATAGCATGCATAAGACTGGCAAAATTGAAATCACGACTCTGAAATTTACATTGTTCGAATACAGCTATTTTTTTCTTCATTTTTAAGGAATCATCATAGTGTACATTTTTCAAAGAATAGATTTTTCTTCCATTATCTAATAGTATAGACGGTTATAAACACGGACCTGACATCACCGATTGATCGTAAGTAGACAATTTATATGAAAATTCCGCACTCGAAACTTTAAACGCGTTCTTCTCGAAATGTCGTTTTTCAAAACGGTGTACACTCTCAAAGGAAGAGTTTTTAAGCTATCCGTCAAATGTTGACGCAGAGAATTCTTTCTCACGCCATTCTTTATCTTGCTTTCGAAGCTTTTTTTAAATCTTCATATTTTAAAAAAACTGTCGAAAAAATAGGGCAAATTCGATACTTTTTTTTCAAAACGCCGGCATTTTATCTATTTTCATGTAAGAAACGTCCCTAGGAAGATAGCGGCTTTCATACTGATAAATAATCTCTTGACAAATTTTATTTCAGATAATATTTACGCCCACAAACGTGTACACCGTGAGGCCTCCTTTTTTCGAAGACCTTTTGAACCATTAAAAAATATGTAAAAAATCAATAAACGTTTAAACATTTATTTTCAGTTCTTCGTGAATGCTTTGATTTGACATGAAAAAATTAAGACTGATTAGCGTATTTTAACCATCGAAAGAAAAATTGCGAAAATCAGCTATTTTTCGACTGGTTCACTGTGATGATCCCTTAATATCATCCGAAACCTTTTACTTTGCAAATCGAGGTCACATATGTTTAACGTTAACACGTACGAGTGATTTTCATAGCATGGAGCGATCAATAAAATGTATATAAATTCCGAATAGTTAACTTCTGTTCTGTACGCAACAATGCAAACTTCCATATGATGAATTATGAACCTTTGATCTTTGAGGCTCGATGCTTTTTTCGTTTTTTCTTCTCGCTATCGGACTGCGTGTCGTTCATGCCTAACAATGGAGAAAAAATAATAAATAAACATCGCTTTGGAAAGAAAAGCCAAATTCATAAACATGAAAAAAGTAATGGCTTTTTTAACTCGCGATAGGAAAGAATGTCTTAGTGAAGAGTTTGATTCGTCTCGACATCGATTGATGCGAATTATCGTTACGGAACTAGAAAGTACTATCGAGAAGGAAAAATGTGAACAATAAGTACGTTTAAAGGCAATACATTTTTTTCTCTTATAACACAAAATGCAAACTGTGTACCCTACTACTAGCGAAGTACTGATTAATATTTTCAGAAAGGATTAAGTCGATACTCGACTGCAACGAACAGATAAAACTGGAGAACTTTCATGGATACTTACTTAAATTTTCATTTTCGTCCAACAGGTCAGGAACAACCCACAGGTTCTCGAAGCTACATAGCTTTTTTTTATGTATTCGCTGCCATTATAGCCTTACATTTTGACGTATTTTCGTCGTCCGTGGAATATGCGTATTCTTTCTTGTGTAAGAGCTCAAGCTTTTTTAAGGCTTCTTCGTAGGTTCCTGCACAATTAAGCATAATAGTAAAATAAACAGAAACCGATGTGTTGGTCTAGTGGTTAGCGTGCTTGCCTCTGGAATCAACACATCGGGAGGTCGCGGGTTCGAATCACCGTCTCGTAGTTTCGGAGAGAAAATAAAAACACAGGCGTGACGTAGCTCCAGTTCTACACGCGTGTCGCGCACACGGAACGGTACGTGTGTGTGTTGTGCGAGTGTCACTGTAGCCTGCGAGTTATTTCTCGACGAAACGCGACTAGCTCCGAGACTGTGAAGCGAACTCGGGACCGGCTGTATTGGTATAGGTTTTCCGCAGTTTCCCTATACCCAAAGCAGAAATGCATGGTGAATGCGATACAGAGGGGGAAGTCGGCTGCGGCCGCAAGGTGGGGTTATATGGAAAACTGGAATATGGGGTTATGTATCAAGGGGGAAGATCCCTGTACAGATGGAAGTGTAAAAAAAAAATAAAAAAAAAGTAAAATAAACAGTAGAAAAACATATATTTTTGGATGTCCATCAAATATGAATTATTAGGAAACGTGCGAGCCTCGCCGCGTATTATTCTTCTACTTATACTTGTGTATTAACTTTTCTTATATATAAGCTTTTCGAATATTTTATGAATTCAGCGACGTGGTTTGACAGAAATTTTGTATGCGCATTTCCATACGACTAAGTGCTTGTGGTTCGCAATATTATTATTATAAAAATCATGAGTTTCATAGTATTATTACTCAGGTTTCTATAATAAAATCTTATATTCATTGATGAAGAAGCGGCATGACGTATACTTTATCATCGCCGGAGCTGTGATGCATTTTCAAGCATACTAATTTTGAAACAACATCCTCTAGACCACATGTTTTGTCCACATTCGTAATTTTAACTTTCCACATATTGAGTGTCTTCGAGTTGCAGGGATATTCGAATATAGGTTTCTCTTGACTCATCAGCGTTCCTACAATTTGGACCGCACCTTGATTTCCCGATTGCGGAATATACATTTTGTTGATTATTAACATCTGATCATTTCGAAGCAAAACAGTGTTGTCTGGTGACTTATTCGTGAGTATTGATTCTTTGTACCGAATTTTTCTTATCTCCGTGTCTTCTTGAACCTGTATTCTTTTTTTACGAGACAATATTGTTATAGGGGGTGGTATTACGATTTTACCCGCATTGCCAGTAAACGCTTCGTGAAAACGACGAGTAATTTGTGCCAAAGGTCGATTACCACTTCGAACCATTTTTTTTAACTTTCCCAAAGAATTTTCAAATGGAAAGGCGGTGACTTTACTCAAGGAACATCCCTTTTTTTTCACATCATCCGCTAAATGAATCAAAGAATGCATGTTCAGTACGTGGCACTGAATTCCGTAATACTGGTCAGCTAAGCGCACAAATGCTGTCAGATAAATTCTTGCTTGTTCATTAAACTTGATCGCTAAACTTTCCGAGCATAGTATTCTGCAACCCGCATGAAGAAGTAAAAAATGTTTGTACAATTCTTCTGGCGATATCTTTTTTTAAACAATTGGTCCGAGGTACAATAAAAAAAAAAACGAAACTCCGTTGCCTTCCACTTTGCAATATCGTTCAATGATCTTGTTGTGCGCTGAAAATCCCGTGGGACTTGTCGTTCTAAGTTAATTAAGCATTGCGATAATCGAAGCCTATCGTTTTGGCTCAATTTAATTCTTCGATGACCTTTCGTCCAATAATCGAGAAATTTTTTCATTATGCCCAGACAGCAAAGGTGCATAAAGTCTAACACAAAATGATCGACCATGTCTAGTTCTGGTATTGAAATGAGGGGTGACAAACGTGTGTGATGCGCAGGCTGTTCTTGATTACAAAAATTTTCATCCGTTCTTTTGGCGCAATTTGTATCAACGTAGATGGTGCGATTATCGGATCTCTCCCCCGGAATGACACAGCGCTCACAAGCGTAATATCCACCATGATTTTTAATGCCTTTGGCAAATGAGCGAGCGGGTCTATCACATACGAAGCATTTAATGCGTATTTCGAACAATCTATTGTTTATCAGTATTCCGTTCCGCAAGAGAGTCGAAATTTCGGCTATAAATTTTTCAAAATATTTATCTGCCTCATTTGGCTTTTCGCATCCTGCATATATAGCTACTGGAAACGCTTCATATACATCTGGTTCGAAATCAATTTTGCATAGTATTGGCCATAGTTGTTGATTGCTAGATTTGAACAACGACACTCCATCGACATTAAATTGCAAATAAAGTTGATTTTCTTTGTGTATATCTAAATTTACACACCTTTGAAGATAATTAGCGATTCCCAAATACACCATCTCACCGGTAGTAGCTTCTCCATCAGAATTTCTGAACTTTTCAATTTCGAATTGCGTGGAAGTGGTTTTCAAAAAAGTTTTTGACGATTTAGAAAAATGAGGAATAAGTTCCCTCCGCAAAATTTTGAGCAAAGCATCTAAGTGCGTATGCTGGATGTTAGAGCTTATTGCCCACTTCCGCAGTGCTGCAATATCATCAGCATTGTGCTGTCCGGCGGAATCTGCATTGCTTTCTTCAGCATCGCTATGCAAGATGGCATTTGGAGATGCATTTTCATCATCCGATGACCCGATACCTTCACTATCGTCACGAAACTCTTCGCTGTCGGTTTCCATCTCTTCGCCGTCGGTTTCCATCTCTTCGCCAAATTCTGCATCCATCGAATCGTAGGTGATGGAATTCGTTTCCGCATCACCGTCAGCTGGTTGAAGAAGGCCACTTTCTTTAATGTCGCTTGCGGACAACTTTGCCTCTACTACAACATGCGTTATTACAGTAGAGATTGATGGTGAGGCCGATGCTGTGCTGGTGCCCGGAGATTTGCAACCTATGAATAAATTCATTTTATGTCAGAGTAATTCGGTTCTGTTCAACGGAAGTTTTAAGGCAGAAGAAAACTTATGCTCGTTCGAATTTTGTTGTCATGTTGCGTGCACACATACCTCGTAGATTACAATATAGTTAATAAGTTTTCCGAACATGATCTTATCATTTTATTTAATTAAGGTAAATTAAATTTGTAAAATTCAATTAAATTTGTACGTTGTCAGGACATGTCTCAATAACTACCATCTGCTACGTAGGTTTCTTTTCTCCACAGAATGGTTTTACTCGGGACTCTATTTACAATTGTAGTAGACAATTTTGGGATTCTTTTGCCATGAAAGTTTCATGTCAAGCCGTGTCTCGGCAACAATCTATACGCTAAGGAATATTTGTACTACTTTTGAGGATATTTGCCGCTATTTATGAGGGTTTTCTTAGTGAATGATGACCTGATAGCAACCGTTTTATCTGTAGAAGATGCCCCGATAACAGCCACGTCCCACAGAAAAAGGTTGTTACCAGGACATTATCCACTGAGGGAATGGTTGTTGCCGGGACATGATTCCATACTTCTATAATTCATTTGAATCAAAGAAACCGACGAAAAAATTTATTTGATGGGAATTTTCTTATCAAAGCAAATTCGCATTTAAGGGGTCTTCTCACTTTACACCCTAAAAAATAGGCTATTTTCGTGAATTTTTTGATAGATTTATATTATAGATATTCATATAAAAGTTGTTACACTTAATAACTACACTTTCGAAATACATTTTTTTAAATTCTTTATTTAAGTTACTATTTATAGACGAAAATGGTAGTTAACAAAAAATTCCTAACAAAACTGTGGGTCTGCGCTGTTGATGAAATCTCGGAGATGGATCATCCAAAACAAAAAAATTAAACGGTCTTCGATTCAGTATGTTAATGGCTATAGCGCATATCATACGACTTTTGATATATGCAAAAATAACAAAATGGCAGACATTTTTCGAAAAAACAAAAAACAAAAAACTTTCCACCGTTTTTCGCAAAAAAAGCAAATATCGAAAATTTAAAACAATCCTTGATATGTTCTATAGCTATAATTGTAAAAAATGTGGTTAAAATTTCATAAGGATCGGTTCAGTAGTTTCGAAGATTTTATCAACAAGCTGTCGAAAAACGTTGTTTCGAGAAAAACGCGTTTAAAGTTTGTTTGGGTTACGTAAATACATCAATTCTGGAAAACAGAGGAATCGTATTTTTTTCTGGATCTTTATTCTGTAATATTTTTAATAGAATTATTACAAGTTTAAAAGTTTTATAAAATTATTACAAGTTCAAAAGTTTCATGAATTTATTACAAGTTTAAATGTTTTATAAGATTATTATAAGTTCAAAAGTAAACAGGTACTTTTTGATACACATATTTTTATGTCATGAATGCTCAACGCTTTGCGTTTTTCGCTTGGGAACGGGTACTGGATTATTTTTTTAACTTCATTGGAAATTCAAGTTTTAATAGCACTGGGGTTCCGCGCTTGTAAAGCGGGATGGCGTTTAGTTCCGCTAGCGATAAATTCTTTGAATAATGCGAAAACAATACGTTTTTCCTCCGGACTCCAACGCTTCTTCGATCCGACACGTCCGTAAGGTGAAGCTATAACAAGTAAGTAATTGCAATATTTCGGTAATGCGATATCTAATGGTTGAGTTCCTAAAGTAATAACGTACGAACTGAATCCTTTATCGCTTTGTATATTATCGCTTTCTTCTGCGTCAACCTCGTTGTTCACTCTCTTCGATGCTCTTTTTTTGGCCGTTGATGGGCGTGCATTTTTGAAGCACTGCGGGTTTGTGAATGGTCCTTTTCATTACCGAGTGCCTTCATAACTGGAATATCAAAATTATATATTGTAAACAAAAGAATAGTCTTAAATTATTTGAATTTATCAACACTATATTTTTGCTGCAAACCTGTAGCAAAGTCCAAATTTCCCGGTGCACCGTCGCTATCGCTGTCCGTTCCATTTTCCCCGTCCGGACTCTGTTGAGCTACCTCTAAAATTTTGGATATCTTTATTATGTCGCGGGTGTCATCTAGTTGGCGGTAATGAACCCGGTGAACTTTGTCACAATGCCCCATAAAATCGGCAAGTCCGATGACCTCATTTTCTGAAAAGTTCAAATTAACAGATGTTGCAATATGTTTTTGCAAAGTGGTTCCCGTTAAAACGGCTGATTTCGAACGCGAAAAAATGGTCAATAGGTGGTTTGAAATAAAAATTAAGCGCATTTTTAGTCAAAGATTGTCATGTATTTCATAATGGAACCCCAATTCATTATTCAGTATGAGATGAACATTTCTACTCATCACCTAGTATACGCCACAAAAAATGTAATGCCTCCTCTAAAGCCACCAACATTAATTTTTTTCACGATAACATCGGTAAGTATGTTATTTTCCATCGCTTCAACAATTTCTTCAAGCTATGCAATACGAGAAAGTTTTTTGTAGACCAATATTATGGACTTTGGGAATACGTCTAGCAGTAATTAAGTGGCTAAACGAACAAAGGAATAAATGTCCTGGCAATAAGCGTTTCCTTGGTGGATGATGTCCTGGTAACAACCTTTTCAGTGTGACGTGTCCTGATAAAGACCCATTTCTCCGTGAAAAATGTTTTCATACCAGCTGTTACAATTGCATTTACAAATCTGAATAATGCGGTTTTTGAGGGGGTGGGGGGGGGCATAAATAAATTGAAATTTTTAAGTAAAAGCAAATTATTTAATCATAGTTAAGTCCACTATAGCGTTTTTCTGAAGGTAACGGTTGTTGTCAGGGCATCTTAACAGAGAAAACGGCTGTTATCAGGACATCATTTGCCGAGAAAACCCTTAGTGTTGAGACATTGACTCTTTTGTTCGTTTAGCCCCTCAAAAGCGATAATACTATTCTGATGGCTCTCTTGGAGAACATTGTACCAACAGCCATGGCTGACAATGGCTTATTACCTGCTACTGCATTTCTGACGGGTAATAAGGCATCAGTGACAGGTAATGAGGTATCATAACCATGGCCGTCGATATAATGTCCTCCAGGAATCCCACCAGATCCGTTTTATTTTCTATGAGACGGTTAAAAGAATGCATTTTTTATTTATAGAGAATGTAGATATCACCTGTGTAATTAGAATGGCAGTCTTCGACGGGTTGCGATGGAGACTTTTCTTGAGGCGACGCGTTTCCATCGTCGCTTGCTCGGTTGGCGACGTTTTTTGCAAACTCGATATATTTCTCGGCTCTAATCTTTTCGAGGACGCGCCGATTAGCTGTCGAATTATACGGATAAATTGTTTCAGAGCTTTAACTATCCAAACAGATCGCAATAAACGGCTCCACTGCGATGAAAATGATTTCATCGTAGACGAGTCGTACTTATAGGATATATAACATACTTACCGATGTTATCGTCAAAAAGGGTAGGTTTTAGTAGATTCAGAGCAGGCTTTCAATTTAGTGGCGTATACTAGTTCGTACATAGAAATGCTCATCTCATACTGGAAAATGAATTAAGGTTGTAGGATTAGATAGATGACAATTTTTTAATAAACATGCAATATAGTTTTTTTCCCAAACGTAAGCTCACCTATCATTTTTGTGCATTCGAAATCAAAGCAAGCGGTAATTGAGAATTTGGTAATTTTTAAAAGATATTAAAGTTTCAAAAAGCACCATATGCTCAATTATCGTTTGCTTTGATTGAGAATGCACAAAAATAATTTATGAACTAGTACCAGATAAACATCTTTACGTACCAAATAGTAAACGACACGAAAAATCGAAAGCCTTCTTTCAATTCACTAACATCGACTCTTCTTGATGATAACATCGGTAAAAATGTTATTTCCTATTGTTTCAATAATTTTTTAAAACGATGTAATACAAGAAGGTTTTTCCGAGATTATGGACTTCTGGGATACGTCTACTAGCAGTTGAGGGGCCACACGTCAAAGAAACAAATGTCCTAACTCTAAGTGTTTTCTCGCTTAATGATGACCTGAGAACAGCCGTTTTCTCTGTAAAGACGCCCTGACAACGACCGTTACCTTCAGAAAAACGCAAAAGCGGACAAAAATTTTATATGATATTTGCTTTCACTTAACATTTTTTTATTTATGCACTTTCTCATCGCTCGAAAAACTTGTTAATCCGACTGGTAAATTTTATTCTAACAGTTGTTCTGAAAATATTTTTCACGCCGAAAATGGTTGTTATCAGGGCACGTCACACAGAAACCGGTTTTAAATAAATTATTTTTTAACCTTTATTCACCTTGCTTTAGTAATTTTGTGTACTTTTATTACTTCTATTTTTATTTTCAATGCCATCATTGTTTGTATTCGTATTATTATTATTATTCCATTAGCGATATTAATTTTATTTTTCACAATTATTATTATTTGTGGATATTTTTTTATCGATTGATAATTTCAAGGATTTCATATTCCATACATTCAATCAAATTTCTACAATAAAAAAAGATCTGATGTATGGTATAATTAAAATAATTTGTTATTCAATCTTTTACAATGAATTTATGTTTAACTTTTTTTCAACAGTTAATTTATTTAAAGCCAATTATGTAAATTTTCCCTAAAACAGTTCGTCTTAAAATTTTTTACCCCTAATTTAAATTATACAATTTATAATAAGTTTTTTTTCTAAAATGTTTGGCACCGAATTCAATTTCAATAGAATGTAATAATTCAAGACCCGTTTTAACTATTACTCGCACTTGAACTATGATACCTAATTCAATTTACACAAATTTTATAAGTTTTCCCTTACATTATATTTATTTAAATAATCTGTGAAATTGTTTTTTTAATTAAATTATTTGTAAAAAAATCAATTTCTAATTTAAAATATTTCAATACATTACATTTTTTAAATAATCAGTTTCATGTATTGAATCAATATAAATAATTGTAAAAAAACTGTTTAAATATAGGTTTAAAGTTTTTAAAATTAATATAATTCAAACAATTTTTTAAGTGTTTAAAATTTTTATAAGTTTTTCCTTCAATCATATTCATCTAAATCATCTGTGAAATTAATCTTTTATTATTATAATATTTTTTAAAATGCTTTTTCTAATTTAAAATATTTCAATTTATTCCTTTTTTACATTTAATTATCTTTAATAATTAAACTGATATAAAGTATTAATTTCTTCAATATATATAATAACATTTTTTTCAAATTTTAAGTATAATTCCTCAATTTTTCGAACTAATATGATTCAAACAAATTTTCAAATCTTTGAACATTAATATAATTTTAACATTAAAATAATATAATTTCTAATTACAAAAAATTTCAACCAATATACTTTATTCATTAACATTCAGTGTGATTCATCGTCACACGGAAAAGGTTGTTACGAGGATATCAACCACCGCGAAAACACTTATTGTCGGCCATTTATTTCTTTGTTCGTTTAGCCGCTCACTTGCGATTATTCCGACATGCGCGATTAACTATCCTTATCTACACGCAACCATACAGAGCCACGATTAATCGACGTTGCTCTAACTTGTAAAAATATAATAACAGTGCTTATCGGGTAAAATATTATTTATTTTTTATTTTACTTACCGTTCTCGGCAATAATTTGGGCACCATATCGACCACCGTTCCTGTATTTTACTATACAGGTTGCTCCTTGTACATGTGTTACTTTACTTTTGGCACAAATGTAATACGTCTTGTCTTCAAATTCTAACAGGACAAACATTTGGCCAGAAATTGCGTTTTTCCAGAACGGCGGGATACCCCTTCGAGTGTTTCTGACATTCTTCTCGCATGAAGACGACTAAACCGACTGACGACTTTGCCGAAAAACTGCTCGATCGAGATTCTTCTTCGTCCGTTGTGTAAGGAGAAGGTTCGGCGTTGAGTATTGTTTACGTTTTCGCGACTCTGGGAACGCGCAGTATATCTGTATCTGGCGAGCGATATAGATATACTTGGCGGCGTTGTCGCCACAGGCTACCACAGAGAAAAATTTGACATCGTATTTTCACCTTCTTGTGTGTGAGTACGAAGCAGCTATATACAACGCAATCAATGCTCAACGGTGGACAGAACCCTTATTGCAACAGAAAAAGAAGAATCTAGATCGAATAATTCTTAGGTAAAGTCGTCAGTCGAAAAGTCCAAACATCATCGATTAGCAACGGTTATGTATCGTTTAATACAGAAAAGGATAGTAAGACGCATATGTCGGAATAATCGCAGTAAGGGGCTAGACGAACAAAGGAACAAATGTCCCGACAATGAGCGTTTCTCCGGTAGATGATGTCCTCGTAACAAACTTTTTCTGTGTGACGATGAATGACACGGAATGTTGATAAATAAAAGACACTAATTTAAAAAACTTCTTACAAATTTTCAAATTCTATTAATTGAACAAAATTCTAAAAACCTTTGAAATTTTATTATTTTCAAAAATTAAAAAGGATTTTTAATGATTTTAATTGAGGAAATAACCCGTATATTTCAGTTTATTAAAACGAATTTTGTTGAAAAATGTAATATATTAACACATTTTTTCTTTGAAATGGGGTTTTCAAAATTATTGTAATAACAATAAAATAATTTAGTATTAATAGGAAAACTCATTAGGGTATCATGCACTGAGACAATCTTTAGGATTGAGAAATTTATTCCTTTTTTTGTTCAGACCCCAAACACCCATAATATCGATTTCGAAAAAACTTTCCCGTATCATAAAGACTCAATGAATGGTTTGATTAATGCAAAATAGCATATTTAGCGATGTTATTACCAAAAACCGTAGATGCTGGTACGTGGAGGGCAGGGGTGGCTTCCCCACGTACCTACGTAGATACCGTAACGCCTGGTCGGACGCAAATCTGTTGCGCATCTTTAAAAAAAATTGTCAAGCATTCAATCATTCACCCCTTAATTATTGTCTAGTATGAGATTCTATTTATTGATGAAAATTTTTCAAAGTAGAAAAAAGGTTCAGGCATGCTCGACTTCCTATGATTGTCTACATTAACGGGTTATACGCAAATATCAAAAGGCAGATATACTTTTCGTTTTAACCGTTGGAAAGCCCCTTAATTTTTTTCTCCATCACACCCTCCCACTCCAATACATCCTCCCCCTCCTGATGGAAGAAACCCACCAACTGCCCATGGTTTCCATTGAACAATTTTAGCTCACGCATGTTTTTTTTCCTTTTTTATTTGGAAATTGACAATCTCTGGTACTAATTTTTCCCCTACTACAATAATTTTATTATATAATAAGCACAGGTGAACTAAGATTAACTAAGAGTGTGTTGATTAAATATTTTTATGCTTGCGTTAATTTAATTCGTTATTTCATGACAAGTTAAATTCATTTCAGCGGGCGAAAATAGAAAAAGAATTAGATTCCAGGAAAAAAGAACAAAGAAGGAGAAAAAATGAAATAATTAGGGTTTGAACATCCGATTCCGGTTTTTGCTTTAGAAATTTTTTTTTTTTTTTAATTGAATTGTCTTAATAAACTTTAGTTTGCACCAAAATGCTTTAAGCTATTCATATAAATTATTTTACTGAAAAAAAGAAATCCAGCATGTCGGTTTCGATCCAAGACTCTTAGCTCAAGCGTGTTTTCGCTTCGCAATGTGTAAGAGAGAGATAGGTGTCTCGTTCCACCCCCCCTGCCGTGACAGCTGTTTGCTCGTCACGCCGCCACGCGGTAGTTTGGGTCGCAGAATACTTGTCTTCAGGCCGCCCATAAGAACTGTTCTTCTATGTACGTCTGATCTTGTTGTCATGGCAGGCTCGGCTAGTGAACGCGGAAATTAGTCGATTCAATCGATAATATCTGCGCGAAATGTCCCGGAACCTATATTTTTTATGGAACATACGTGACCGGAATAGTTTTTTTTGTTATTGGGAGTACAAATAAGTCTCCGCCGTTTGACAAAAGATGGGCCTCACCAAAACGTTATGGTTGAAATTGTCAGAAGTAAAACGTCATATCGCAAGGTTGGACACATGGAGACTAGTCTCCATGGTTGGACATTTGGCGAGACCATAACCTTGAAATATTAGCGATTTTGTATCGGCATCACATAATTTTTTTCGTGCGAAAATATCGAGTTTTGAGCCGAATAAGTATCATTTGTGGCAACTCTTACGTTTGGCACGAATCTCCCTCCAATAATGATTCCAATTCCGCATCTTCGTTTCGGCTTTCCACTGCGTTCTTTGTCTTCGACGTCAAACTCGCCGTTCTTATACTTTTGAAACCACTCACGACAACTTCTCTCACTTAAAGCAGCCTCGCCATATGCTTCTACAAGCAATCGATGCGCCTCAGCTGCAGATTTCATCAAATTGAAGAAGTAAAGAAGAGTTATAACGTTTCCGCAAATGGCGCTTATTCGGCCCAAAATTCGACATTTTCGAATGAAAAAATTATGTAATGCGGATACAAAATCGCTAATAATTCAAGGTTATGGTCTTGCCAGATGTTTAACCTTACGATATGACGTTTTACATCTGACAATTTCAACCATAGCCTCCTGGTGGGGCCATCTTTTGTCAAAGGGCAGAGACTTATTTATACTCCCAATATTTATCGCTTTCGCAAAGCACCGTATGTAATCACGAACTATCATTATTTCCGTCTCCAAGTTCAATCTGCACGGATTCTCTATATGGTCCGGGTTAAATGCATTGATTTAGTGAATTAATTACTATTGTATTTAGCCGGTAAGGCATGCGGAGTTTTCGCGGACGTCATTCTGTGTGTCTATACTACAGCATATAAAAAAATCAATTTTTATCCTAAAGAGTATTGATGTTTTTATTATAGTATTGATGAAGCAGGCTAATTTTTCAATGACTGCACACGGATGCCTCGTTTTTTCTATTGGGCATTTTTTTTCGTTCTCGTACGTAATTTAACGAAGTACAAAAACGAGTATAAATTACACAAATTGAGTCTGCAGATATGATTAAATTTCTAAAGAGAGTCACTTTTTCGTTTTGAAATAGATTTCTTCTTAAAGTTCTCACGTGGACATTTTGAAAAATAAAAAAAATGAATAAAGTCGTTCAAAGTAGTATACTCTCATGAACGATCTGTTGGGCGGTTAGAGCCTCTTCCGATCCACGGTCTTACATACAGGACTTGCAACAACGGTGGAGGCGGTATGTTCGCTTAACGATCACGCTATGCATTGCGATTTACGGTCGCGAGGTGCGTGACGATAGATAGGTACCCTGTGCAATGAAGACAGAGCCCGAGACCGAGTAGAATTCCGTCTCTTTTACTACGATGAAGAAAGTGCAAGTACACATTCTCCACGATCAAGGATACCTAATTAATTAACGCTTCATTGCATTTACGTTGAAATGTAAACTGAACACGTGACAAATTTAAGTGATTCCGATGAAAATGAATGACATTCCGTCGACCGCTGTCGCAAAAGTGATTGGACAAAGTGGATTCGGATAAGGTTACGACCCCCCCCCCCCCAGCAAGCTGAGATTTTGCACAAACCTCCCTTTTAATATTTTAAGACAACCCCTTAAGTGATTATTGACGACTCACAATAGTTTTCGAGATATTTAATTTTTGAGTTTTTTTTTTAAGGTCAACGTTCCGAAACTCCCCCTCCTCCGATCCCGCTGAAATTTTTCCCAAACTGTCCTTTCAATATCTTAAGATAACCCCTCAAGGAATTTTTAGCGACTCGCAATCGTTTTCGACATATCGGATTTTTAAGATTTTTTAAACGCGTGCCGTCTATATATATATATATATATATCTACGTCTCCGTTCATACCTATATATGTAATCGCGCTCGTGCGATATATATCGATGAAATCGCGATGGTCGCAAAAAGTGCCACATCGATGTGGAATAAAAATGGAGTCTTAGAATCGGTATACATAGATTTTTACTTTTGTACATTTATACAGATCCATACAAATATATACATACATCAAACCTAACAATTTGTACAACCTTCATAAAAAAGAAGGTAAAACATTAACGCAAATTTTACATTTTTTTACATCTTTGTACATACAATTTTAATCGACTCGTTTAAAATTATATGTATAGTGCATCTCGTGTCGATTTCTGTTTTCCCATTGTGGGAATCGTTGAATTCCCGAAGTTAACGCTCTGGTTCATCGTTGTCATCGTCGTGTTGAAATAATCGTTCAGCCAATATTCCCTGGGCATTGTCGGGTGATTGTACTCTCCCTGATTTCCGATCGTCCCGTCCTCGAGATCGTACTCTGGATCAACGAGCCAATTTTGTATGACCGAACCCAAGAGGTTCGGTCGCCTGGGTTGATCGTTGTACGACGAGCGGTGGACACGGTGAGCAACCTCATAGTTCATCTGATCCCATTGATAATGCTCTGCATCCCCATCATCTTCGGCATCCTCGGAGTCATTCTCCGAATCTACGAGCAAATTATCCAGAACCGGACCCAAGAGATTTGCTCGCCTCGGTGGATTGTTGCGCGACAGCCAGTCGGTACGATGATGATCATACTGGATTATCTGATCGCGATGATCGTGGGTCACGTTCTCGTCGTCCTCGGAATCAACGTCCTCCTCGCCCTTGGAATCAACGTCCTCCTCGTCCTCCGAATCAACGTCCCCCTCGTCCTCGGAATCGACATCCTCATCCTCGGGATCAATGTCCTCGTAGGTCGGATTGCCCGGTGGCAGATATTCATAATTTTGACCCAAATTATTGGCCAACGCATCATTTGCGTGATAGTTCAATTGTTGCAGTTGACCAGGAACATGATAGCCTTGTTCTGGGTAGCTGTCCATCACTACAGCTTCGACCCTCACCTCTTGACCACACTCGCACGGATGGTAAGACAGGAAGTGTGGTTCGCTCGGATAATGTTCCGGATACCTCACCGTGATGACACGCGGTGCCCCTGCCATCATGCATCGATGCGGTATATTCATTTCGGTGATGCGGCTTTTCGGAACTTCTGAAAAAAGACAAGGTTTGATTATTATCGCTTAGAAATACAGAACTTCATTTGTCGTTGCAAAAATCAATGATTGCCTCTCCCGATATACTTTCTTCAGTTGGGATACTTTATTGAAATTGTAGTTTTTTATAGTTCGCTATCGGCGGTGAAAGCGCCACGGTAGAAAGGTTTGTCACGAAAGGTGATTCGAAGGCTTAGCGGGGAAAAAAGCAATCTCATACTCTTTTTCGAAAAAGTTCCACTTATTATAAGTGATCCTTATAAATAATTAAATTAAGATTAATTGATTATAATAAGTAAATTATTATTATTTATCCTTATAAAAATAAAGAAATGTGTCTTTATAAAAAAAAACAATAAAAGTAAAGTATTTTCTTTGACAATTTCCTGCTCATATTTTATGAACAGTGAATTCAATATTTTCATTTTTACCAATATATTTATTCTCACTGCTTTCTATACTTACAGACTTACTTAACGTTTTCCTCTCTGCTTCGTTTCGGTCTCCAAGAGCGTTTCTTTTTCTCTCTCCTCCGTTCTGGCTTTTTGAACGTGAAAATTACACAATGACAAAGTTGTCGAATTTTCTCCACTTCGGGCGAATGCGTCCGAGTACAACGTAGCTAGTTGCAGTACGAGCGACTAATATCTCGAGTTTATTCCTCACGTAGCAAAGTTGCAGACGAGAATGCTGTTTGAGCGGTGGGCACAGGTGTTATTTATATCAAAAACCGAAAAGTCACCCTCTCCTCGACGACCTGTTCTGGGGTGGAGCGGTAGACGGGCAGTGGGGTTTTCACCCCTTGCCTGACCAATCGCAAAGTTACCCTTTCCCTGCTGACCTGTTCCGGGGGGTCTGCTAGACGAGCAGAAGGGTTGCCGCCCCTTGCTCGACCAATGGCAGCGGAAACAGGCCTGGTGACTCGATCTTCGGGTCAGTATTACTGTCTTTGATTGGCTCTTCGATCGTGCTGCTGCTTGATTTTCACCAATTTCAGCAGATTAGGGGATTCGTGGCGGGTTTCACAAGTTTTGCCGGTTTGAGGGTGCAGGTCGCGAACGCATGTGGCATATCGCACATCACGCTAATACGACTTTATACATATATACGTAAAAACGCGTACTACCATGGACAATTGAAATGGAACAAAATTAGTTCCATTAAGACTAATGGAACTAATGGAATACAATTGTACAAATTTTACAATTGTAAAATTGTAAAATTGTTACAATGTTACAATTGTTAACATTGTTAAAATGAATGAAACAGTGTCTAAGAAAAGATTTATTTATGATACCTTTTCCCATCCACAGTTAAATAATTTTGAAGCATGTTTAAATGTAAAATTTGTAAGAAACATGGTCATGCGGCTCGTAAAAAAACATCACGTAAAATGAAAAGAAAAAAAAATTGTTATACAGCCATTTTTAAGTAAGTTATCATATTTGTTAACTAAGCCGCTTGCGCCAGGCTGCGGAGTGAGAGGGGGCATCCCCACTGCGCCGCCCGGCCGAGCGGTCGACGCCGAGCGCTCGGCGGCGAGCCGTCGATCGAAATACATCGATAACTGTGATGGCATAATTGTTCGTAAAGGGAATAATGTTATTGAATCCCATGGCCGGAAGCGTAGGGATTGCTGAGGAACTCGAATTTTGCAAAAATCTTTATTACAACAATAGAAAATTGAACAAACGTAAAAACATTCATATCTCGGGCGGTAATCAAAATATTGCAAATTTTCTTTTTCTATTGTTCGTTTTCCAAAGCGCGTTAGATGGTCCAAGATTTTTTCAGATATCTTTGCAACTTTGGTCAGAATTGTTATTTGTTTATAAGAAAAAATCTAAAATCGCCAAAAAACAGTATCTATTTTCAACAAAACGTTTTTTTCTTTCAAATCGCTTGTGCATGATGACACGAAGCTCCTCGATTTTTTTCCACCCTGTGGGCCTTCGTCGGGAAATTCTATTGAAGGGCAAAGATTTTTCGATGATCGCACATTGTTGCTAAACTATATCTCGCAGATCGATAAATCTTGCGCGATTCTCTTGGGGTTTGACTCCTTTACATCATGTACGAGTTTCAAACCGATATGTTGATAAACACCCGATTGCGGTTGCAAAAACGAAATGGAGAATTTTCATTTTCATTTGCCATTAACCGCTTAATTAACAATGTTAGCACTTTTTTTCTGGACCTTTTTTACAGAGGACGTTATGATGAACAAATTTTATTCGAAACTTTTTTCAATAATTTAATTTTCAATAATTTTTTATTGCTGAAATATACCTCGGAAATGTCCGAAAACTCAGGACTATATTCTTGTAGGTCCAAACAACCTATAAAAAAATTGGCCGGAGGGTGCTTCTACCTATTCAAGAGGGGCCTCTTGAATAAGTCTTATGCTAAGGTGACTGGATTAGAAGGGAAACAATAGCTAGTAAAATAACGAAGAAAGAATGAAAAGGACATTTCGAAAAATTATTTAACGGCGAGGAGAAGCAAGCCAGGGGAATGGGAACGGTAGCAAAGGAAGGAAGGGTATGAAAAGAGGAGAGCGAGAAATAAATGAGGGAGAAAGAGAGGAAAAAGGGAGTTTTCAGAGGGGTTAAAAAACTGGAAGGAAGAAAATGGGAAACGGGAAAGCGGCGGGGGAAGATGGGATTTGTGGGGAGATTCTGAAGGCACTATCAGAGACACAAAGGCAAGAACAGAGAAAGGCTTTAAATAAAATATATTTAGGAGGGGGAATCTGCAAGGACCGTACTAATATATAAAGACGCGGAAAAGGATAAGGCCGAAAACTATAGGGGGGTATCATTATTGGATATCGGGTATAAATTATTAACAAAAATGATGACAGAGAGGCTAAACAACTGGATAAAGAAGAACAAAAATTGCGGGAAAGTCAGGCAGGGTTCAGGAAAGGTAGAGAAACGAGAGATCAGAAATTTACATTAAATGCAATAATCAATTTAAAAAAAAGTATAATCGAAGGAAAGGAAGTTATACGTAGCGTTTGTGGATTTTAAGGTAGAACGAGCGCGCTTTTGATTTATATAGATTTTTTTCAAATTTTAACCAGACATTATTCACAACATTATGCATGTTTGAGTGAAATTTCAGAAAGTCAACTATGTAGATTGGGAGATAATCGGTTTCAAAATTGCAAATTTCATACTGCAGGCTCTGCATTATAATTTAGACAGAATAGATTACCATAAAAATATTCAGAAAAATATGCATCTATCATTAGAAGACATATGGCAACACCGCATCGTTCCACGTGTGCAATGACGTAAGTTTGCGTGGCATATTTAAAATAATACTGCAAAACAAATTTTTATTCGGAAGTAATTTTTAATCGAACAAAGTTTTTAATTAGCTATGAATTAACCAACACTTTTGTTTGTTGATGAAGATATCATAAAGAAAATAAAATATTTTTATTTATAACGCAAATATTTTTTTATGACAAAAGTTTTTAACTCTAGGAACACGATAATTTTTCTTTCTCGAATTATTGAACAATACTGTTCTGCGATGTTGCCATATGTCTTCTTATTATAGGGGACAACATTTTTTTACGGAGAATTATTCTGTATATACTGAACGTTTTTAGCAATACTGAATAGTAAAGGCAATGCAAACTTTTTTCACTCTTTCCCGAACTAGTGTGCTATCTAAACATAATTTTTTTCTCAAAATTTATAAACACAATAGAATGGTATGACGAATTATGTGACCTGACTTTCGATCAATGCAGACCCTGCAGTATCAAAAGTTGAAATTTTAAAACCCATTATCTCCCAATCTAAATAGTCGACTGTTCTGAAATTTCACTGAAACATGCATGATGATATGAACAATGTCTTGTTGAAATTAAGGATGTGCATTGAGTGCGGTATTGTTTGAAGTGTGTGTGGGTATATATATATATATGTGTGTGTGTGTGTGTGTGTGTGTGTGTGTATATATATTTCTTTCCTATACCACTCCGCCCTCATTTTTCCTTTCACACAAATCTTCTAAATCATCTATTCCGTTACGTAACGGGTGATTTGTCGTCAATAATTGCGGTTTTTTCATAGACATTACTAATTAAGAAAGGATCGGGTTCATACTCATTTTATGAAGTATATATTCATCTAGTTTTATACCAATTTTTATGACAAAATCTTGAAAATTAACCGAGATATATGCCTTGATTTGACGACAAAAAAAATTCTCTTCATTGTCACATCAATATCTATATGAAGGGTTATCTGTAAATTAAAAGTCAACAATTTATCGATATTTATACAAATGTAGCTATTTTTTTAGATATTTTTTAGTAATGCGTAGCTGTTTTTTATTTTGTTTTTTTTTTACACAATGCCGATAGTTTGAACTTGTTTTTCTATTGTTAAGGCCCTTTTTCTGTACTCAAGCTGTCTTGAAAAATAGTACTTATCAAATGTTAAAAACGCGGATACGTACAACCTTAGTCACTGCGGTTACGAAAATGTTTTTGAAAAAATTGAAAATTGGTTGATAAGTTTTTAAGTATTCGCTCGGACAAGGTCGAAAAACCTAGTTTCGAGAAAAACGCGTTCAAGGTTTTCGTTCCGTGTTTCTTGATAGAAAGTTACGATTTTTTTCTAGAATATTGATACTTACATTGAAGTGTCTAGTCGCGGGCGAAATGACGGTTCTTCATCTTCATGATAGTTCACAAAATAATAAGAGCCTGTACTTTATCTATTGTAAATGATGCCACACCTGTAAGGACTGAGGGCACTAACCGATCGCGCTACCTGTTCCCACTAAAGTGACTATAACGCCGTCAATTTTCGGACTTGTGAATAAAAATGTTGCCAAGATATTTTTCAATACATGAACTATCAAGAATTATAAAAATAAAAAAATTTCCTTCAAATTTTGCGTGGGGGATATGGGAAAGCTAACCCAGATAGACAGTCGTGATCATCACGCCATGCATACAATTGATGAAGCAAATTTTACAGCATATTGACTACATGTCATGATGCAAAGCCGTGAACTCATTTAGTATAGTGAATGTACAAAGCATTTTGATCTCAATATGTCGTTTACAAATGCATCGTGCGTTTGAAGCACGATGAACTCATATCGCTGTGCTCAAGTGTCCACAATTAATATCTGCAAATTTTACGTCATATGGAAGTCATCCAATGACTGTGTTGATGAATTCACTGGGTTAGCACTGGTAGTAGACATGCCATGCAAGCAATATGACGGCGATATGCATGTTTGTCAGTGATACATTCGATGGGCGCAACATGACGGCGATATGCATGTTTCTCAGTGATACATCCTATGACGGTGATATGCATGTTTCTAAGTGATACATTCATTGAGCGCAATATGACGGCGATATGTATATTTTGTCAATGATACGTCCCAGAAGCACAATATGATGGCGATATGCATGTTTCTCAGTATTACATTCCATGACGGCAATATGCATGTTTTCAGTGATACATTCGGTGAGCGCAATATGACGGCGATATGCATATTTCTCAGTGATACATCCCATGAGCGCAATATGACGGCGATATGCGTGTTTCTGTGATACATCCTATGACGGTGATATGCATATTTCTAACAAGGAGACCCAGATAGACAGTCGTGATCATCACGCCATGCATACAATTGATGAAGCAAATTTTACAGCATATTGACTACATGTCATGATGCAAAGCCGTGAACTCATTTAGTATAGTGAATGTACAAAGCATTTTGATCTCAATATGTCGTTTACAAATGCATCGTGCGTTTGAAGCACGATGAACTCATATCGCTGTGCTCAAGTGTCCACAATTAATATCTGCAAATTTTACGTCATATGGAAGTCATCCAATGACTGTGTTGATGAATTCACTGGGTTAGCACTGATAGTAGACATGCCATGCAAGCAATATGACGGCGATATGCATGTTTGTCAGTGATACATTCGATGGGCGCAACATGACGGCGATATGCATGTTTCTCAGTGATACATCCTATGACGGTGATATGCATGTTTCTAAGTGATACATTCATTGAGCGCAATATGACGGCGATATGTATATTTTGTCAGTGATACGTCCCAGAAGCACAATATGATGGCGATATGCATGTTTCTCAGTATTACATTCCATGACGGCAATATGCATGTTTTCAGTGATACATTCGGTGAGCGCAATATGACGGCGATATGCATATTTCTCAGTGATACATCCCATGAGCGCAATATGACGGCGATATGCGTGTTTCTGTGATACATCCTATGACGGTGATATGCATATTTCTAACAAGGAGAAGGTAGAGCCTGGATGTCGCAAATCGGGTTCGCCTTTCGCGTGGTGAAAGTTGAAGACCTCCGAATTAACGGCGCTTTTGATTTTTGTTCCAATAAGCCTTAGTTACTGAGATATCGCGATTTGAAAATTTGGGAGTTTCGTCTCGTGCCTAGAGTACGTTGAGCGTTGACACTTGAGATAAGAGCGGCCGTAGCTAATACGGGAAGACGTTAGACCGGCACTCTGAAAGTTCACGGTTCGCGTCCCTATGCTTTTTTTTTATTCAATTTTTTTTTTAATTTTATAATCTCTAATAAGACTTTACATGTGCAGGTAAATAAGAAAATTCGAAAATATGTTTTACTAGTTTTATTTGTCTATTATATTAAAATAATTAATCCAATAATGAAGTCACAATTACAAAGCAAAATAATATGGTATAAAAAATAAATAATTAATATGATGCACAGGAAAGCATATTTGAAGATCTATATCTTCAAATATGCTTTCCTGATAGAATTTATAAGGTTAAATATGGTTGCGGTGGTATTACGTTCATTTTATGTTCGTGGTGTCGTAAGCCTTTGTGCTACCCTTGCTTTTACGATGGTTTCCACCCTCCAATTTGTCACCATACTGATCTGATAGAAGAAGAATCAGAATAATTACCTGCCGCGAAATTTGCAAGTGTGAATTAGATTAATTATTTATTTTTTATACCACATTATTTTGCTTTCTCATTGTGACGTGATTAATAGATTAATTATTTGTTATACAATATTATTTTGCTTTGTAATTGTGACTTGATTATTAGATTAATTATTTGTTATACAATATTATTTTGCTATGTAATTGTGACTTCATTATTGGATTAGTTATTTTAATATAATAGATGAATTAAACTAGTAATACATATTTTCGAATTGACTTCTTTACCTGCACATGCAAAGTCTTATGAGAGATTATAAAAAAAAATAAAAATAAAATTAAAAAAAAAGCATGGGGACGCGAAGCGTGAACTTTCAGAGTACCAGTCCGCCGTCTTACTGTATTAGCTACGGTGGCTCTTGTCTCAAGTGTCAACGCTGAACGTACTCTACGCGCGAGCCGAAACTCCCAAATTTTCAAATCGCGATATCACAGCAACTAAGGCCTATTGGAACAAAAATAAAAAACGACGTTAATTCGGAGGTCTTCAACTTTCACCAGGCGAAAGGAGAACCCGATTCGCGAAATCCGGGCTCTGCCGTCTCCTTGTAATTGATACATTCGACGAGCGCAATAAGACGGCGATATGTATATTCATCAGTGACACATCCCATAAGCGCAATATGATGACGATATTCATCCAAATCCAGAATGATACAAATACGCAGACACAAAGAAAATTTGTACAAGTGTTAGAATGGCTAGGTAGGTAGCGCGCTCGGCTCTCGATTTAGAAGACGTGGTTCAAACCGTAGGTAGGTACAAAATTTAACTAGGCAGAATACGTTTTTAATCCATTTATCATATAGGCAGGAACATCAATAAAGCGTATGGGGATAATAAAAATCCTACCAGATTTTTTTTATCAATATTTTTGGATTTTTTTTATTTTTCACGCTATGACACTCAAATGAGCTCCATATGGGCACAGCATAGTTACGTCACGCCATGCCGCTATTATGACCTCCGTATGAGTACAGCATATTTACGTCACGCCATGCCGCTAATATGAGCTCCGTATGACCACAGCATAGTTCCGTCACGCCATGCCGCTAATATGAGCTCCGTATGAGCACTACAGTTTCTTCACGCCGTGACACCCATATGAGCCCCATATGCACTCACTTATTGTTAGATATTCGTGAGCCAAATTTGCTAGTCTGATGAATTCACTGCATGCATATTCGCGTGAGAACAACTTTGCTTCATTTGGATGTATTATTGTGAATCATCATGTGATGCAAATATGACTTCAACGGGAGCACTCATAAGGGATACACAGCTGTGAGACTTTCTATGCTGCAGTGATGATGTACATATGATGCCAATATGAGGTACATCTGTCTATCTGGGAAGGTGCAAGGTCTTGTACAGTGATTTTCCCCCTTAACTCACATTGCGTCTAGAAAGCTGTGAGCTGTCCACGGTAAAACTGCACTCGAGGTTTAAATTAAAAACTTGGACATGCAGAAATTTTGCTATTTCTGGCAGTTTTAAAATCGTGACATAACGCAAATCTTGACCCCCCCCCCCTCCCGCCCCCAACTGACGGAGACCGTAACGCCTGGCCACCCCCCCCCCCTGCCCAAATGCGTTACGTAATTTGCGTACGGCCCCTAACAACCTCAAAGCCGCCTTTGATAGAGTATGCAGGGATATAATGATTACAAAATTAAAAAAAAAGGAAATAGAAGGAAGAATGTTGGATACAATAAGGAAAATATACAAGGAAACAAGAGCAGAGGTGCAAGCACAAGCGAAAATCACTGAGAGTTTTAGAACAAGGCAAGGGGCAAGACAAGGATGCGCGCTTAGTGCGGTATTATTTGATTTATACATAGATTATTTGGAGGAAAAGTGGGAAAGGGAAACTTAAAAAACAGAATTTTAAGGCGGGAAGAGGAGAAAATTAGAAAATCGGCGTATAATGATAAGTATATATATATATATATATATATATATATATATATATATATATATATGTTTGGGTTTGTTTGTTTACGGAGACTTTTTTAAAGACCTATTTTTCGTTATTGCAAATGAAACCAGCGGTGCTGCTGAGTAAAAAACTGGATAAAAGTCATATCTAGAGGCGTTTTTAAATATTTCGCAGTGAAAATAGGTTCTAACGGTAGATATTGGGGCTCTGCCAAATTGCTAAAGGAACAGTGGTTGTCGGGACTTTTCAAAGATGGATTATCGGTTGATATGAGGACGTTCACCCATCTTGAAAATGTCCTGTGAACAACCATTCGTTCAGCCATTTGGTAATGTCCTAATATCTACCGTTGGAACCTCTTTGCTAACTGAGAACGTCATTCGTCCAAGTGGGACGTATGCCGTTTCTCAGTTCAATCTCGAGATTACCGTACGTGACAGTTACCACTTCTACCTGAATTTATAGGCTTTTAATTAATCGTTCAGGCCAAAGCGGTATCCTAGGTTTTTCAATAAGATAAATCGATTAGGGATGAACAAATATTAGGAAGAACTCTTCAATTAGCTTGAGGGTGATAAACCGTTTAATAAAGGTGAGTCTTGAAAGAGTCGCGAGAAAAATCGTTTGGATAGCCGAAAGAGGTCTTGAAAATAACCATTTTCTAAAGCGTTCGTCGACTCTCTGGTATCCAGATGCCTTTTCGAATATTTCGTAGTAAGAAATAGATTTTAACGGTAGATATTGGGACATTACCAAATGCATGAACGAATGGTTGTTCTCAGGACATATTCAAGATGAATAAACGGTTGATATGAGGACGTGCATCCATCTTGAAAATGCCCTGAGAACAACCATTCGTTCAGCCATTCGGTAATGTCCCAATATCTACCTTCGGAACCTATTTGCTAACAGAGAACGTCATTCGTCCAAGTCGGACAAATGCCGTTTCTGAGTTCAACCTCGAGATTACCGTACGTGACGTAGTCACCACTTTTATTTGAATTTGTAGGTTATTAATTAATCGTTCAGGCCAAAGCAGTATCCCAGTTTATTCAATAAGATAAATCGATTAAGGGTGAACAAATATTAGGAAGAACTCTCCAATTAGCTTGAGGGCGATAAACCGTGTAATAAAGGTGAGTCTTGAAAGAGTCCCGAGAAAAATCATTTGGATAGCCGAAAGAGGTCTTGAAAATAAGCATTTCCTAAAACGTTCGTCGACTCTGTGGTATCCAGATGCCTTTTCGAATATTTCGTAGTAAGAAATAGATTTTAACGGTAGGTATTGGGACATTACCAAATGCGTGAACGAATGGTTGTTCTCAGGACATATTCAAGATGGATAAACGGTTGATATGCGGACGTTCATCCATCTTGAAAATGCCCTGAAAACAACCATTCGTTCAGCCATTCGGTAATGTCCCAATATCTACCGTCGGAACCTATTTGGTAATTGAGAACGTCATTCGTCCAAGTCGGACGAACGCCGTTTCTGAGTTCAACCTCGAGATTACCGTACGTGACGTAGTCACCACTTCTACCTGAATTTGTAGGCTTTTAATTAATCGTTCAGGCCAAAGCAGTATCCTAGTTTTTTCAATAAGATAAATCGATTAAGGGTGAACAAATATTAGGAAGAACTCTCCAATTAGCTTGGGGGCGATAAACCGTTTAATAAACGTGAGTCTTGAAAGAGTCCCAAGAAAAATCATTTGGATAGCCGAAAGAGGTCTTGAAAATAAGCATTTCCTAAAACGTTCGTCGACTCTCTGGTATCCAGATGCCTTTTCGAATATTTCGTAGTAAGAAATAGACTTTAACGGTAGATATTGGGACATTTCCAAATGCGTGAACGAATGGTTGTTCTCAGGACATATTCAAGATGGATAAACGGTCGATATGAGGACGTTCATCCATCTTGAAAATGCCCTGAGAACAACCATTCGTTCAGCCATTTGGTGATGTCCCAATATCTATAGTTGAAACCTATTTGCTAATTGAGAATTGCATTCGTCCAACTAGGACGAATGCCGTTTCTCAGTTCAATCTCGAGATTATCGTACGTGACATAGTCACCACTTCTACCTGAATTTGTTGGGTTTTAAATATTCATTCAGGCCAAAGCCGTATCCTAGTTTTTTTTTAATAAGATGAAACGATTAGGGATGAACAAATACTTGAAAGAACTCTCCCATTAGCTTGAGGGTGATAAACCGTTCAATAAAGGTGAGTCTTGAAAGCGTCTCGAGAAAAATCATTTGGATAGCCGAAAGAAGTCTCAAAAATAATCTTTTTCTAAAACGTTCGTCGATTCTCTGGTATCCAGATGCCTTTTCGAACATTTTGTAGTAAAAAATAGGTTTTAACGGTAGATTTTGGGACATCATCAAACGCATGAACGAAGAGTTGTTCTCAGGACATTTTCCAGATGGATGAACGATTGATGGGAAGTTCATCCATCTTGAAAATGTCCCGAGCACAATCATTCGTTCAGCCATTTGGTAATGTCTCAATATCTACCGTTAGAATCCATTTGCTAAACAGAGAACGGCAACAGATTCGTCCAACTAAGACGAATGCCGTTTCTCAGTTCAATTTCGAGATTACCGCACGCGATATACTCACTTCTACCAGAGTTTGTCGACTTTTTAATTGTTTGCTAGGAGCAAAGCAGTATTCTGGTTTTTTTTTCTAATAAAATACAACGATTAGAATAAAGAAATATCCGATAGAACTTTCTAATCAGATTCAGCGTGTTTCTGCAGCGTCGTCCTCAGAATATTTTAAGATAAGCCGTTTATCAGAGATGAACTTTGGAAGAGTCCAAAGAAAAATCATTTCGTTAGTCCATAGAGGTCTTCATTCAGCTGGAAAGCAGGTAGGCAAATATTTTGTTAAATATATAATTGAATTGGACGTGGCATATTAAAATCGTCAATGATCCATGTCGTTTACGTACCGACGTATGTTCTTTTTCGAAGATAATTCCTATGAATCCCACAAACTTATAAAATGTTGATATATACGTGATGACGGTTTTTTTCGTTGTTTTCCATCATTACATTGATCCCGAAAAAAGTTATTATTTGTTTTGACCAATTAGATAAAACTTATTATCGCCAGAGTGGTTCGATAAAATACCAAGAGTTGGAGAAAGACAAAGGTAGAAATATACATAAATAAAAGCGAGAGAGCATCTAGTAACTCTAAATTTGGCTCGTCATACATCGCAAAATTGTGATCGGACACTAGTTGCCTCTTTTTCGTTTGTAAAGTAATATATCTATCGCTCTTGACTATCGGTGAAAATTCGATAAAACGAAGTTTCACATTTGTTTTAGTATTCGTACTAGATTGAGAAAGTTTATACTCGAATTGACATTTGGCTGAATTAAATCGTGCGAACTAAAATCGTCTTCATCAGGTAGATCTTTGTATACTTACTTTTTTTTTCTTAGTACAAAACGTTGATGAACTCGTCAATACTAGATATTTTACTGTCTATATCTAACGCTATATTTTTTTCCCTTCAGTACACAGTTCGCATGTATAATACTGAACGTGATTTGGTGCATGATAAAAAAGCAGCACTGTACTAACAAAATTTAAGAAGACGTGTTGCTCATTAGCGAGCGACTTGTTACACGAGGAAATCTTTGAGTTTCAACCCCGAGCGATCGCGTTCTACCTTTGTTTGGAGCCGATATTTTTTCGAGGGAGGGAGGAAGAGGGCGCGCTATGTTATTTTGCATTTCTCAAAATCGAATCAATATTATTATAAATAATTATTTGCATAGACACGCGTAATTACGAACAATTACTAGATGACATTTTTTTGAAAGCTTACATGGTTTTCAATAATTCTGAAGAAAAAGCGTTTACCGATTTTCTATACATCGGCACAAATTTTCTACAAAATTACCACATCCGTTTCCAAGGTACGTTCTTTTGAGTGATCGTTATTTTACGCGGCTTATTCAATTTGTCCTTCAATATATTCCTTTTTTGATTTCTTGAGAATGGCTCGTTCTCAAATTGTTCGTCGACGTCACGGTATCCAGAGGACTTTTTGAATACTTACCAGTGGAAAATAGGTTCTAACGGTAGATACTGGGACATTACCAAATCGTTGAACGGATGGTTGTTTTCAGGACTTTTATAAGATGGATGGACGATTGATATGGGGACCAAAAAACACTCCAGCACATGTATTCCGTTTATTTTTTACTCAGTTTAGTAAAAAAGGATGACATTTGTTCAGTTTATTTTTTTACGAAGTCAGAAATTAAATGGACAAACTAAAATAAATTCTTTGGAAAGGAATACATAATGCTGCGAAAGAAATACATGTTTGTTTCGTTAAAAACTAAAATACAATCTTTGGAAGGGAATACATGTTTTGTTTCATTCAAGCGGTCGGCGATGTCTTTTCTTTATCTCATTCGAGATCCAAGTTTTGATCGCGCACGGATTCCGCGCTTGCAAGGTAGGATGTCGCTTACACGCATCTTGGATGTGTTTTAGCGAAGGATACCTTTCGTTTTTTATAAATTCTCTGAACAGCTCGAACGCTATATCCTTTTCTTCCGTACTCCAGCGCTTTTTGGGCCCAACGCGACCGTAAGGTGAAGCTAGAATATAAAAATTGATGAATAATAACAATGTAGAAAGCCAATAATACCAATTGGAGTAAATAGTCAAATACAAACTTGAGCTTTTTTTAGGTTTTGGTTTTGAGCGTTTCGGCGGATTCTCGTCCCCTTCAAAATCCTCTATGTTCGAAGACCGTTTAGATGGTAATTTGGATATCGATGCCTTCCGATCACTTTGGGTTTCTACTATTGGCAAACACTGTGGTTCATCGCCATCCTCATGCGCTGTAACTGAATAAATGAACTTCAAATAGAATTGAATATTATATTAAAATTGAATATACACTGCGAGCCAAAAGTTTGAGTACACCAGTCGAAATTTCTTGCCGAACTAAAAGTTAAATAGCGGACTCAAAAGTTAAGATAATCAAATGTCCTAAGCGGCGTTTCAAAGAGGACTAATTTACCCTTATTTGTCCTTTTTAGAAATTTCTTTACAATTTTTTTTAGCCCGATCCGTCTTTTTGAAAATGGCTATTTTTCAGCTTTTTTTGCACATCTAAAACGGCCCGCAAAACTTCTGGCGAATTTCTTTGAACGTTTTTTCCATGACAAACTTGAGGGTATCAAAACTTACATTTTCCTTTTTTAGACAGTTTTAGAAAAATAGGCGTAGTCTAATAACTATGGGGTATCAGATAAAATGTCAAGAGAGTTAAAAATTGCATAGGTTCACACTGGAGTAGCCAGCATTGTTTAGATTTAAAAAAAAAAAAAAAAAATTTTATACCATTTTTGGTCGGGACTCTGATTATTGGAGGGGCTCCATTTGGGAATTATGGGGTCTAGAACAATCTATTAAGAAAGAAAATTTGTTTAATTTTTCATTTTTAATTAACTGCAATTTTTTCAGAACTTTTTAAAATATTATTTTAACAATTTTTTCACAATTTTTTCAATATTATTTTAACAACTTGTCCGAGTTCTAACTCGGAGAATCATCCACGGTTGAGTTGTTGTGTCTCAAGACCTATCGGATTTTAGACCAAATATTATTTAAAACTTTAAACTTTTGAACTTGTTTAAAACTTCAAGCTTTTGAACTTGTTTAAAACTTTAAGCTTTTGAGTTTGTTTAAAACTTTAAACTTTTGAACTTAGTTTTTCTTTTTAATATTTGGTCTAAAATCCGATAGGTCTTGAGACATAACAAATCAACCGTGGATGATTCTCCGAGTTTTAGTCTGAAACGTTGTTAAAATAATATTGAACAAAATGTGAAAAAATTGTTAAAATAATTTTTAAAAAAATTCTGAAAAGATTGTATTTGATTAAAAATGAAAAAGTAAATAAATTTTCTTTCTTAATAGGTTGTCCTGGACCCCATAATTCCCAAAAGAAGCCCCTCCTCCACTCATCTGAGTCCCGACCCAACATTGAACAATTGTTCAAAAAAAATGCTGAAAAAATTCTGGTTACTCCAGTGGGAAGCAATGCAATTTTTAACTCTCTCGATAATATCTCTGAAACCCCATAGTCATTCGACTGCGCCTATTTTTATAAAACATGTCTTATTTAGCTAAACGTGCAATACTGGGGCGAACAAAATCGTACAAAACTTTATAAACAAGGATCATGTAGGTTTTAATACCCTCTTTAAGTTTATCATGGAAAAAACGAGCGTAGAAATCCGTCAGAAGTTATGCGGGTAGTTTTAAACGTGCAAAACAAGCTGAAAAATAGCCATTTTCAAAAAGAAGTAACGGGCCCAAAAAAATGTGATTTTTTTTTCTAAAAAGGCAACATAAAGGTAAATTTATCCTCTTTAGAACGCCCCGCTTGGGAAATTTTAATTATCGTAATTTTTGACGCCGCTATGGAACTTTTAGAGCGGCAAGAAATTTCGACTGGTGTACTCAAATTTTTGGCCGGCAGTGTAATTATCAAGGGATTAACCCTTAATGGCTCAATTTGGTCACGGATTACATACGCTGTTCGTCATCGGATTCACTGTCGGTTTCGGCGTTATCTGCATTTGGGTTTTCTTGAGCGAGCTCCAAGACTCGCGACATCCTCATAATTTCGCGAATGACGATGGGTTGGCGATAATGTTCACGATGAATTTTCTCTGTGTGCCCCATGAACTGTGCCAGGTCAGCAATCTCGTTGTCCGACAGGTTCAGGTTAATGCATGTTGTTGCGATGTGTTTCCGTAAAGTCGTTCCTGTTAATTTGTGTGGAAACGCGATTCCCGACCTTTTTGCGAATTTACGCATCAGCGCACAAGCTCTTAGATACTTGCAGCGAATTTTATCAGAACCAAGAATTCCGAAAATAAACGGATTGCTTTTGCTGACGCCGGCTTCTTCCCGGTGCTTTAAAATTACTTGTACGCATTTGTTCAATTCAGCTGACAGGAGAACTGGAACTGTTCTATTAAGTTTTCCCCGAATTGTGAATCGCATGTAATTTTTTGCAATTTCTTGACTCCTGGTCGACAAGTTAACGAATTCTTGGGCACTGATGCGTTCATGATTTTGGACATCTTCGATGGAAACTCTTTCAATTTCTCCTGTTCGACGACGATTAAACAGTTGGATCGAAGTCAGGGTGGATTCAGCAAGGTCCAGCCATGCATCCGAATCGAACTTTTTTGCTAACGCGCTTAGTGCTTTTTCCCTCCTCCCTTTAAGATAAACGTGTAGTTTTTTAATATCTTCTGTTGATGGTAGCTCGACTTTTTTCCTTCTTTTCTGTAGTACCTGCGATTCCATAACGCCTTTGTTGATTGATGTGCCAATGTCCACTTCTAGCAGCTTTAAAAAATTCTCAGTTCGCGTTGTTTACTGATGATCTTCTCGTTTGATGCAATCGCCAATGAAGCATTTTCCTGCTTTCTTCAAAAGGGATCCGAGTGCGTAGGCAGTTGTCGGGGACGCGTACTTTTTTGTTTCCGAATTGTACCCGGCGACTTTACGAACTGCTGAAATTGCATCATCGTACAGCTTTGGCTGATAAACCGACGCAAAGTCTGAGATATTGACATTTAGCAACTTCACAGCCCGTAAAAATCGACCCAGCAAACGCAAATTTGCGCGAATCATGTCGTGTTGATGCTGAAGGCTACCGTATATTGCACAAAGCTTATTTCCGTAAAGGATTATGAGTCGATCGTAGCGGATGGTTCGAGTGACAACATCTTCTCGTAGTACAGGAAAGATTATTGTTCTCAATATGTCGCACGCGTCTTGGTGAATGCGACCCAGTAGTTTCCGACTCAGCACGAACAGCGTTCGGTTTTTTTTTCCATCGTAAGAAAAACATTGTTTCGCATGGTGGCGGATATTAGTTTTCGAGTAAAAACCTTTACACTTCTGACACACTATGTAGTGTGAGGCTAGTGATAAATTCGTACTTGGTCGTCGACATACCATTAATTCTCCATCATTTACTTCATTGTTCGTATTATAATCGAACATACACTTTTTTCGAATTAGATCAATGATCTTTAATCTTTCAGGATTCCCTTTTGGAAGAACCGCAAACTTCTGCACTTCGTCGATATCGTTGTGTTTGTTTTCCAAGTGACGTACTAATTTGCTCTGCATTTGCTTACAGTACATGCAATATGATTTTCTTGCCGATGCTTTCGTTCCACCAGCTGGGCGAACAAACATGTCTCCGTCGTCACGCGTCGACTTTCCTTGAATGTTGACAATTTGTGGAGTCACTAGCGAAGAACTCTCCGACAAACTTTTATCTGAACTCTTTTGGTTGATAACGTCGTTCGCATTTTCATCGACACTGCTTACGTCTGAATTGTTCTCGCAATCGTTTTTTGGTGGTTGGTAATCGCTGTCATTAGCGTCATCTTCATCGTGATCGGCTATGATAAGAGGCGGATATTAGATTCGATAAAAACAATTTAAATAGAAATATTATCATTATATAAACAACAATGTAAACCGAAATATTATTACTATAAATACAAAAGTAATTTTCTTCCGGTGGATCTTGGGGACTCTGTGGCAGTGAAATAGAAATCTCCCTTCGGTCCTCAGTTTTATCCATTTGCTGGCCATCTTCTTGAAAAACATCTAGCGTAATATTGAACGTGGCGTCATTGTTATGTTCTTCATTTGCAGCACAGGTCTGAGTTTGCACGTGCTCTATAACATACCCGTGTTAAAACAGGAATTAATCATTCTTCTAGAAAACATTCAGCCATGCATAGTAGCCATAGATTCTGTAGTTTATTGGGTACATATGATAAATAAATAATGAAATCATAACATTTAATATAAATCAGGAAATCTGCGGTTTGTGAGCTCTTTCAATAGAATTGATTATATTGAGAGTAAAACAAGTTTCAGAATAGGGAAAGCAACCAGTTTATATTCTGGCACAGTGCTATTTGATCTATTGTACACTGTTGACCAAATGTTTGGCTACACTAGTCGAAATTTCTTTCCTCACTGAAAGTTAATGGACGCAAAAATAAAAATAATTGAATTTTCCAAGTTGCGTTTTAAAGAGGACAAGTTTACCTTCATCTTGCTTTTTTTGAACGTTCTCCCCGATTTTTTTATCGCCCCCGTACGCGCGTTTGAACATGGCAATTTTTTGGCTTTTTTGATTCTCAAAAATTAGCTCTACAGCTCATGGAAAAAGATTTCCTCGGTTTTTTCAATGGTAAACTTGAAAAGGATATCAAAACTTACATTTCCGTTTTTTAGAAAGACCGCAAGATTTTTTTTCGTCCCAGTAACGCATTTTTAGTTAAAAATGGCGTTTTTAAAGAAAACTTGTGACCGTACAACTATCGGGTTTCAGAGAAAATGTCAATAGGGTACACGATTGCAAGACTGCACACTGAAGAGGCTAACATTTTTCTGATTTTTTTCGGATATTTTTTTTTACCACTTTTGGTTGCAACTTTGATGAGTGGAGAGGCTTATCCTTTTTAAATAGCAGATTTTTTTTTATAAAAAAGTTTTAGTGTATCAAAAAGAAAAATGTCAACGAATTTCCTTTCTTGATAAATTACCCCTCAATATATACCCCATCATTCCCACGTGGAGCCTCTCCACTCATCAAAGTCCCAACCAAAAATGGCAAAAAAATCTACAACAAAATCTGAAAAATTCTATCCTCTCCAGTGCGGAGTCATGCAACTTATTAACTTCTTGACATTTGCTCTGAAACCCGACAGTTCGTCGATCACGTCTTTTCCGTAAACATGTATTTTTTCACTAAAAATGCAATACTAAGGCGAAAAAATCGTACGAGCCTTTCTAAAAAACGAAAATGTAGGTTTCGATTTCCTTTTTAAGTTTACCATTGAAAATACGGAGGAAACATTTTTCCACAAGCTGTAGAGCTAATTTTCGAGGGCCCAAAAAAGCCAAAAGATTGCCAAGGTCAAACGTGCGTACGGGGCGAAAAAAATCGTAGAGAACTGTCTCACAAAGCAAAATAAAGGTAAACTTGTTCTATTGGGTTTCAGCGGAAATGTCAAGAAGTTAAAAAGTTGCACGACTTCGCACTGGAGTGACCAGAATTTTTCACATTTTTTGCCATTTTTCTTTGGGACTTTGATGAGTGGAGAGGCTCTACGTGGGAATGATGGCGTATATATTAAGAGGTAATATATTAAGAAAGGAAATTCGTTTACATTTTTATTTTTGATTCAATACAACTTTTTATATTTTTAAAAAAATTTGCTATTTAAAAAAATGAGCCTCCCCACTCATCAAAGTTGTAACCAAAAGTGGTAAAAAAACAATAACCGAAGAAAATCTGAAACAAATTTGACCACTTCAATGTTCTCTGAAACCCGATAGTTCTACAGTCACACTTTTTTTTTCGAGTACATGTCGTTTTTTAACTAAAAATGCGATACTGGGACGAAAAAAATCTTGCGAGCTTTCTAAAAAACGAAAATGTAAGTTTTGATATCTTTTTTAAGTTTACCATAGAAAAAACCGAGGAAAAATTTGTCCACAAGCTGTACCCGAGTCGAATTTTTTAGCCTCCTCTGAACCCTCGCAGAACCTATTTCTTTTGTAATGCACAAGCCGGCGGCCTCCGTTGAACCTACCAATCCCCATTTGTCGAGTTCAGTGCCATGAAGAGACCTTCCCTTGGTCCAGTGTAGCCTCTATTAGACCTCCCAAACCTTTTCTCGACCCCCAGTTTCAGTGAAACGTGCAGAGCACAGGCCTCCTTAACCTGCTTTCAATCTCAAACTGTTGCCTCGACCCCACCTAACCTGCTTTCGGCCCAAATTCGATATCTCCTCCATCATCATTCCATTGTGGCCTGATCGGGAACCCGTTCGATGACGAAAATAATACGAAATTAATAAAAATACATCGTCCCCTTATTAAATTATTATTGCAATATTAATATGCGAAAATAATCAAATTTACTCAATATCGATTTATTATTATTTAATAGGCAATTCATAAAAGAATGCTTGTATATACAGTCTTACTCCAATTCTATCGGATTAATGGGCTTAAAATTGGGCTAAATGGGCTTAAAAATGGGATTAAAATTCTTAAAAAATGCCAGTCTATCCAGTATAAGGTTAGGCGACGTTTGTCGTCCTTGACATTTCTTCTTAGACCCTCTAGTTCTTGAGTTACATTGCATTATCTAGAATTAGTCTTTTGTAGCAAAAAATGAAATAACATTGCGAAAAACTCGTACAAAACTTTATAAAAAACGCAAATGGAGTTCCTGCTACCCGGTTCAAGTTTATCATGGATAAACGTAACAAATTTTTTTTGCATAAGTCCCCTATTCTCGATGGTCGAAAAAAACCGAAAATCAGTCATGTATAAAAGTGCGTACTGGGTCGAAAAGAAAATTATAAAAAAATATTTCAGAAAAGCAATATAAAGCTGAACTTATTCCCGTCAAAACGCCGTTCGGTAAATTTGGTTATCTTTTTTTTACGAAGCTATGTAACTTTTAGTGCAGCAAGTAATATCGACTGGTGTATCCAAACTTTTAAGCGACGGTATATATTATATAATACTATATACATATATATATTATACTCGAAATATGTGGTTGCATTAATATATTCGAATATACACTACCAGTCAAAAGTATTCGGACACTTCAGAAAACTGCAAAACTTAATATCACTTTGGATCATTGAAAACTTATGATAGAATAATAATTATTTTACGAAGATACTATAAAGCTCTGTATAATTACTTAATTATATAGATCTTTATAGTATCTTCGTGAAATAATATATGAAATGAATTATATTACTCTAACATTATTTGGCAATTATCCAGCGCTCAAAAGTTTTGCGATCATGTGGAGTGTCCGAAAACTTTTGGCTGGCAGTGTAGATCTAAATAACATATAATGTTGATATCTATATGGAACGTTAGGGTGTTAATTATAGTCTGTTTCATGTTCTAAAGGATTGAAATTGTCGGTTTAGAGTTCAACCTTATTCGATTTTTTCTTTATTTTTTCATTTTGTTTTTGTTCGTTTTGTTTTTCTTGTTAATTCAATAATGAGTTGATAAATGGCGACGGCCGATTACCGTCGATTTTAAATAAAATGTTTGATTTTTCTTTGTTTTCATTTTTAGCACGTCGAAAATTTAAAAAATATTTCCACGTGTATGTATGAAGCATATTTTTATTTTTTTCCGCTAAATATGATATTAACTGCATTCCATTATTAAAATGATTGATTTCAAAAATGTTTATTTATAGAAAATCAATCTATTTAATATCGTCCAATTACATGTTTTATTTGATCCTCATAAATCTGTGATTTGGTTTCATCAGTTCAACATTTTCATCTGTTCAAAAAAACAATTTAGCTAAGTTCACTGAATGGATCTAGTTATTTTTTTTTTAATTGACCTTAAATAGAATTTTCGTAGAGTTAACCATTTTTCTATTTGATTGAACTAACGGTCCATCTTTATTGCAACACTCATATCAAAGGGGTAGGGAAGGTGGAGAGAGAGGAATTTTGTGTGTGTGTGTGTGTGTGTGTGTGTGTGTGTGTGCGTGCGTGCGTGCGTGCGTGCGTGCGTGCGTGCGTGCGTGCGTGCGTGCGTGCGTGCGTGCGTGTGTGTGTGTGTGTGTGTGTGTGTGTGTGTGTGTGTGTGTGTGTTTGAAAAATCTATAGCATGTTATTCGATGAAACTCTCTAACTATCACAATCATATTAACCAATTCATATAGCTTATGTGACACAACAAATAGTTAGAGGTATTCATTTGGTCTCTTATGCCATATCAGTGACCAAAATGTTGTAAGCACTCGGTAGCATAGGGGCAGCGGAGCGTAGGTATGAGTAGGTAGGACTAGGTTCAAGTCGCATATAGGGCAAATATTTTCTTCGAAAAAAATCATTTCTAAAGGCCAGGGAATCACGAATTACGATGAAAAATCCTTGTGGTAAAGCTCTCAATTAAGGAGTTCACTTTATTTTCGATTTATGAAATATTTTATGCATTAGTACACTTAGCTTTACAGTGTACATTGTAAGCAAATAAAGATTAATTTGAATCTCATCTTTATTAATATATATATAAATATCTTTGAAAGAAATATGATCGTAGTAGGCTGTGAGACAAGGAAAAAACCTATTTTATTTAAATAGATTCTATATAAATTAATTTTTTTGTTTAGCAGTGTACAGTAGGCCGAAAGGGGGGGGGGGCAGTAGGTTCTGCAGGAGCGCTCGAAGTAGGCCGACCTGAGGTTCCGTAGGTTCAATTGTGAGTCTCACTGACCTCCTTTGAGTCAAAAAGTCTACTTTCTGCCATACCGGAGATTCATCGGAGGCTCTAACGCATGGTACTTTCAAACATTGTACCCTCCTTTAGATACCCAATGATCCGCTCACGCCGATTTCTGCTCGCCTTCATTTTGTGGGTTGAACGCGGCTTGAAAATTTCAACTCGGGTATATAGAGCCAATTTTCGAGGGCTCAAAAAAGCCAAAAGATTGCCAAGTTCAAACGCGCGTACCGGGGCGAAAAAAATCGTAGAGAATTTTTTCACGAAGCAAAATGAAGGGAAACTTGTTCTCTTGAAAACGCAGCTTGGAAAATTTAACTATCTTCATTTTTGCGTCCGCTATCTAACTTTTAGCGCGCAAAGAAATTTCGACAAGTGTACCAAACTTCTGGCCGACAGTGTATGTCATAATTTTATATTTAGATTTATCTATTTCATGACAAACAGATGTCATGGAATAGATAAATCAAAATTGTGACATACACTGCCAATTATAAATTTAGGTACAATAGTCGAAATTTCTTTCTGCACTAAAAGTTACATACGGACGCAAAAATAAAGATAATTGGATTTTGTAAGTTACGTTTTAAAGAGGATAAGTTAACCTTCATTTTGATTTTTGAGTAACTTCTCTGCAATCTTTTTTTCGCTCCGGTACGCACTTTTCAACATCACCATTCTTCGGATATTTTTGGCCCTCGAAAATTAGCTCTACAGCTTGTGGAAACATTTTTCCTCGGTTTTTTCAATGGTAAACTTAAGAAGGAAATCGAAACCTACATGTTCGTTTTTTAGAAACGGACCCCTTAAGAAAGGCCTTAAGAAACCCCTCAAAAGAGCAAATAAAAGGAGTAGCGGAGGGAGCAGCGATAATTTTAGAGAGAATATGTTGTGACTACAAATCACAATACCTGTTTTATTGCATCTCTCTTCGACCGGCGCACTAAAAAAGACAGGTTCCTGGAGAGCTCTATTGAAGTCTTCCAGATTAGTCGTTTCGTTGCATTGTCCGACAGTTTCTGACAGTTCGGTCTGTTCTACCGATTCCGTAAAAGCTGAAGATGCCGAGAACTCACTGTCGGGCAACGTTTGTGGGATGATCTCGTCCAATAAACCCATTAGCATCGAATTGTTTTTTATTGATGAGCTGAAAACATCCGATTCTTCGTCGCATATCGAATAAGTATTATCTCTTTTTTCGAGATCCGAGCATTCCGCGGATAACACCAATGAATTTTTTTCAGACTCGAAGCTTTTCGGCGTGGAACTTTCTTCGTCGTTTAATAGTTCGCGCGTCGCATTCTTCTCGTTTTTCATTTTTTCGAGGACTGTTTCGTTACCTAGAAATCCATAATATCAATATTATTTTTCGTTTAGTTAAACAACGAGGTTATATTTAAATACGGACACGTTCAAGACACATTAAGACTCGATAATATTTTCTAATTACAGTGCCTCGATGACCGAGCCATGCTCAGTAAAGAAAGGTCCATAACAATCATTTTAGTTTTCAATTAATCTATTTTGTGTCATAATTGTATTATTTAACGATAGGCCGTCTCCATAACCATCCATATATCCATTTGAAGAAGTCCCGCTTACTGTCGATACGTGTTTTTTATAAGTGAATACTCGAACATTATTCTATTCACAATATAAAATTGTTGAATAGAACAAAGTTCGAGTATTCACTTATATACGATACATATCGGCAGTTGTGGGGACTTCTTTATCATAGATCGTAGGTAATGGGGACCGCCTATTGTTTATTAACAGGTACAAAAAGAATGTTGTCCCTTTTGTTACATCGCCGCCGCCGATGTCGACAACGAAAAAGTAATTGTCGTAATCGACGAAGTTGGATTCGTAATTTCTTGGAAATTCGAACACAATTTAGTAATATGAGTGAGCTTAGAAAATATGACGAAACATTCAATCAATATTGTAAAACGTCTTTTAAATTATTTTATAATTTGCTGTTTATATTGGGAGGTGATTTAAAACGATGAGATACTGGAGTGAGAGAAAGCATTCCTCCTTCACAACGACTGGCTATTACTGTAAGGTAAGCATTATCAACTAACCTTTCTTATTCGAAGTATGATTGATTATTTTTTGTGATTTCAGAAATACGAGGAAACCAGGAAGGGACGGGAAATTATAATAAGTAAATTAGAATTGCTTAGCTAATTTCCTTATCATTTTTTTTCAATAATGACATTCATATTGATATAATAAAAAACAGCATTAAAGCATTGAAAAGCATTGATTAATGTAACAAAAAGGTAAAGTAGCAACGTAATTAAATGCTTACTTTTTTGTTCACAAAGTAAAATGCGTACTCTCCGTCACATCCGATTCTTGCGATAGATTGGTCGCCGCGGGCGACACCGGATCATAAATAGAAAAAGATATTCTTTCTGAAGCGTTTGAAGAACGTGTGTGCGAACAAGAAGGGAGGAAGGCGTCATAACCGTATTGCAATTTTTGTTTGTTAGATACATATTTTTTTATAATATTTACAATATCTGTCTGAAGATCCAATTTACAATCCTCGTGTACTTTTTTAAAATGCGGTAATAGAGAGAGCAAAAAATTGAGATCCGGGTCACGTTCATCTTCCCGTTTCCGCTTCAAATCATGCGTCGAGTTCTTTGAGCCATCGGCCTCCGTTTCTTCAATCGAGACTGAGTCCTTTCCCGACTGCTGTTTGATTTTTTTTTTCAGGTGCACTCGAGGGACCAGGTTCATCCATGGCAGAGTTCTCTGAGACATCGGCCTGCGTGTCTTCAATTGAGACGAAGTCATTTCCCGACTGCTGTTCAGTTCTTCTTTCAGGTGCATTCGAGGGACCAGGTCGATCCATGGCAAAGTTCTCTGAGACATCGTCCTCCGTGTCTTCATTTGAGACTAAGTCGTTTCCTGACTGCTGTTCAGCTCTTCTTTTAGATGCACTCGAGGGACCAGGTCCATCCATGGTAGTGTTTTGTGAGACATCGTCCTCCGGTTCTTCAACGAAGACTGCGTCGTTTCGTGAGTGCCGTTTAATTTTTTTTTCGGTACATTGGGGGTTCATCCATCGTTGCATTCGGTTGTGAGGTTCTCGCTTCTGTCACACCTAATAAAAATGACATTCGTTGATAGTACTCGTACTCCTTTCGTGAAATAGCAGCTGAACCACTATTCACATCCCTTTTTCTAGCTTTTTCCCTGTTGAAGCATGTCCTCAAGTTTTTCCATCGTTTTTGTAGCTCGACAACTGAAAATTAAAGAAAAAAGGAGATTTACATACAAGAGCAGAATTATATACACATAATAATTATATAAGAACTAAAATCTATACTTCAGTATCCATAATTGTACCTTAAGGGTACAAGATGGAGTCAGAATTTTAAAAAAATCTACTTTTTAGAAACATTTTCTTGAAGTATGATGTTTTGAAAATATTCCCTGAAAATTTCAAGTAAATCCGAATAATAGTTCCCGGGATATCCCACCATTGGTGAAAGGGCGTCGGGTCCCCATGGCAGGTAGCGTATTCTCAACGTATAGACGTGGCTGACAAACGCACAAACGATAATACCCGGGAAGGCAGAATGCTTCGAAGACAACAACAAATTGATATTCTGGAAACTTCCACATCGGCAGAAGCCCTATTGTATGGGCCAGGAATTGATGAATCGATGTGAGTAATTTTTTAATTGGTATTTCTATACATAAATAAAGTTTAAAATAGGAAAACTCTCAGAAATTTTCAAAAAAATTTTACTCAAAAACTATGAACTTTAGCAAAATTTTATAAAGAATACTTTCGTTTTCAAATTGCCCAAAATATTTATAAAAAAATAATTCATCCCGAAAAACTTTAATTTTTTTAAAATTGTTTTAACAATTGGCTATGAACAATTGAATGCTCGACTTTTTGGCAAAAAAATGTGATATTCGGATTCAGCAGATCAAAATACATAAAAAAAAGTTTAGCTTCATCCATCGAGCTCAAAATTTTACGAACATATAATACCGTATCCACATCGAAAAACTTTATACGCGTTTTTCTTGAAACTATGTTTTTCAAGTCAGTGACCACTATAATAAAAAAAAACCACTCGATCGATTTTGATAAAATTTGTTGCGCTTATTGATAGCATTAAAAACCAGTCCTTAATCGAAGGATTTTCATTTTTGTTGAAAATTTATATTTTTTTTTAACAATAAACGAGCAATTTTTTGGTCGAAAATCGAAAGTTATCTGTCGGAGCCGCCATTTTGTTAATTTTTGAAAAAAAAAAAGCTTCGATTAAGCACGAGATTAATTATTAAACTAATGACCTTTTTTGATTTTTTCATTTCAGATGATCCAGTATAATTTTATGCTGGTCACCGCAAAGCACTACATGCCGAAGGGGGTCCGACAAAGATAGCGATATTTTTATAAATAATCGATATTTTTCTTTGAAAATTTGTACAAGTTGAAATATAACATAAAAAGTCCGTGTAACCACTTTTGTAAAACAAACTTACTAATTATTTAAAAAAATTATTGAAAATGCTCGTTTTTTCACGCCTCTGACTGCATCTCACCCCTTAACTAGTCAATAACTAAGATCTAGCATTTTTTCAAACAATAATAATGTCAAAAATTGTAACATATGTGTTTTTTCATGCAAGCATGAGCGGAACTCTTCAAATACCAGAACTCAATTGTCTGGCAGAACTACCTATGCCATATATTATTGTTTTGTTGGCGACGAAGCTTATGGCTTATGAGAAGTCAAAAGTATTACGCACCCGGAAAATAATTTATCCGGAAAAACAATCCAATATCTCGGCGGAAATAAATCGTAAATCAATTTACTACACGGAGTTTCGAAGAGGAGAGGGCCAGCTTTATTCTGCTTTTTTCTTTTTGCCATTTTTCAAAAATAGGAAAATTTTGCGTCACGCAATTTATGGATGGCTCTTAATAACTCGAAGGAGTAGAAAATTGTATTTTGTTAATTTGGATTCACTAAATCGTCGACGATCAACCAAAAATAGTGACACGCAGAAATTTTCGAAGTAAAATGTAAAAAAAAATTAGTTACTCTAAAATAACAAAGTAATATAAATATTTATGGCAAGATTTGATGATAAGAACTCCTCAATAAAGTTTCTAAAAATTCGTACCTGTTTTATTTTTGTCGGTTGACCCTAAATTTTCGAAATCGGCTCTGCATTTGATGCCAACTTTTTCCCAGGCTTTTACTTTTTCAATGCGATTCGAGTATTCCTCGGAACTTTGATCCCAGATTGCTCTATGGTATACTGATTTCTTCAATAAACTCTTCAGTCTTCATGGTGGGATACTCTTCGTGGTTTTCTTTCATTTTACACTCGTACGTAGGCAAGCGAAACGTGTCGAACGAATGATACGGAGAGCGAGGATGCGAGGGAGGGAAAGAGATCGCTCGACGCGTTGTGGTTGCCGATGGCGAAAACCAGCAATTTGGGACAACTAGTAAAAATTTTCGAGTTTCTAGTTTCGGCAATTAGAAATGGATTCAGTTACCGAGTTCGGCAATTGAAAACTGTTGTTAAGAACCGGAATAAGCTATAGTGGCGCCATTAGTTTCCCAGTTGCCAACACATTTATTACAGGAAAATCGTGATAGGCGGTGCGAAGACGGAGGAACTTTAGTTGAAGCAACTGTCAACTTTTTCACAACTTTCCGTAACCGTTAGTTACAGCAAAAAAAAGTAAAGTTGACGGTTGCTGCAACTTTTGATTATATGAAAACCGTCATGTTGCTGGTTGCAAGTTGCCGAGTTTTAAAACTCGGCAACTGGCATGAGGATTTTCATATAATCGAAAGTCGCAGCAAGCGTCAACTTTACCTTTTTGTTTCTGTAACCAACAGCGGTTAGAGGGCGTACACAAATTACGTAACGCCAAATTTGTCAATTTCCGACCCCCCTCCACTCTACATACCAGGACCGTAACGCTTTGCCAGACCCCCTCCCCCTCTATTCCGTTACGTAACGGGTGCTTTGTCGTGAATAATTGCGATTTGTTATTCATAGACATAACTATTTATGAAAGTACCGGGTTTATACTAATCTTATGAAATATATATTCATCTAGTTTTATACCAATTTCGATGAAAAAATCTTTAAAATTAACCGAGATATATGCCTTGATTTGACCACGAATAAAGAAATTCTTTTCATTGCCCCATGGATATCTTTATGAAAGGTTATCTGTAAATAAAAAATAAAAAATGTATCGATATCTATACAAATGTAGCTATCGTTATGCTTAGCCGTTTTTTTAAATGCTGACGATTTGGACCTTTTTTCTATTTTCAACGCTCTTTTTTTGTTAAGCGGTCTTTAAAAATAGTAATGACTAAAATTTCAAAACTCGCCTGCGGACAACCTTAGTCGCTGCGATTACAAAATGTCAAAAAAATCGAAAATCGGTTGATAAGTTTTTGAGCATTTACCGGGAGAAGGTCGAAAAAAGTCGTTTCAAGAAAATTGTGTTCACAGTTTTCGGTCCGTTTTTCTTGATATACAGTTATGATTTTTCTAGAATATTGATGCTTACATTACAGTAGCTAGTCGCGGGCGACATGACGATTCTTTATCTTCATTATATTTCACAAAATAATAAGAGCTTGCACGATCAACGATTCCACACCTGTAGGAAGTAAGGGCACTAACCAGTCGCGCTACCTGTTCTCACTAAAGTGACTGTAACTGCGTCAATTTTCGGAATTGTGAATAACAAGTTGCCAACATATTTTTGAATGTATGTACTTTCAAGAATGATAAAAAAGATTTTTTTTCACATTTTGCTTGGGGAACGTGGGAAAGCTACTGTGCAAGTTCTTGCATAGTGACTTCCCCCGTTGACTAACATTTCATGTAATGTCCGCTCTAATTCCGTTACGTGATTTGCGTACGCCGCCTAATTTGCGTACGCCCCCTTACGGAAACTTGTACAAAAGTTAACAGTTGCTTGAACTAGAATAATTGTTAATGATTTATATTTGAAACAACTGACCAATTGTTAATACAACGAATTTGGAATTTGTTTCCACAAAATGGTTCTTTGGACTGTACCCAAACTGCACAGGACGATCAGCGAAGGTGTTATATACTTCTAGAAAACAAATTCAGCCCAGTAGTAGCATTCGGACCTAGGCCCATAACAACCTCACAATAATGCATGCCTTTTTACATATAGTGTAGGTACCACCTGTGTGAATAAAGATTTACAGCACTTTTAATTTGCTGAGAGTCACGGGAGTTAATTATTTAAAACAAATTATTAAGTAAAATTCAAGCTCTTTATTGAGTTTTCTTCAAAGTAACAGTTGTTATCAGGACATCTTCACAGCGGAAACGGTTGTTATCAGGACATCTTTTATAGAAGCAACGGTTGTTATTGGGGCATCTATCATAAAGGAAACGCGTATTTTTGGGACATTTATCCCTTTGTTTGTTCGGTCCCTCAACTGCCATTAGACGTATCCGAAAAGATAATAATGTCGGCGATGGAAAAAATCTTCTCGTATCACAAAGACTGAAGGAATTTTTTAAATAATTGAAAATGGCTTATTTGGTAATGTCATCGCCAAAAATAGTGGGTGTAAGTGGATTCAGCGAAGGCTTTATGTTTTTGCTAGCGTATGCTAGTTCATAAAAATCAATCTACTTATACAAGCCCGTGAATAAATTTTCTCCAATTTGACATTCGCTTTGTTGATTTTGCACCCGCAAAAACAGCAGGTAGTCTTATGTTTGAAATATCCTTAGTGCATGTTTATTGAAAAACTGCCATGCCTTTAATTATACAATCCTCGTTTATTATTTAGTACGAGATAGTATTTACTTATGAAATTCTATCAAAGGAGAAAAGTTTATTTAGGTATGCGTGGGTAACTATGCTTTTCTGAATTGAAAGAATAGCTCTTCCTAATAAACGTTGTTCGAACTCGATAAAATAGGGATGACGGTGTTCATCAGGAAAAAAATAAATTATGTTCCGTTGTACTTATCGTCCTCTACAATAATCTGCGCGTTACATCACTTTGTATTTTACTATGCATCTCGACCGTTGCACTTATGTGACATAATTTTTTGCACAAATGCTATACGACTCGTTTTCGGATTGTGATAGCACCAATATTTTGCCAGGAATTATTTTCTATTGTAAGACTTGGAATACTTTTTTATCGTAGCGCTCGTAACATTATCGCCATCGACTTTGCCGACAAAGACGCATGGTGTCGTATTTTTCTTGACGGTTCAATATAGATTCTTCTTCTATTCTTTCATCCTAAGGTGAAGGTTCTTCTCCTTTCATTGTTTATGTTTCAGCATCCACGTATTCACACACAAGACGGCTCATACGATGCTTGACGGAGGCCCGAAAAGGTGACCAGAATCCAATGTATATACGAAGGTGGTTCAAAAGTACTTATGCTAGTAATAAAGACGCCAGTTTTTTCAATAGCAAATAATTCGTTTTTCAACTCAGTCTACTTTTAGTGAAAAACACTTTTCCCAACGTCCCCGTTATTTTTCCAAAATACGCCTCTGTCTCAACCATGACGTCTCCATTTGACAAAGACATTTGACATTCGTAGGAAACAAAAAGGGGAAAGAAAAACGAAAAAGAAAAAAAATTGCGTGCGGCGAGATTTAATTCAGCGCCTTTGCGATTACTAGATAAGCACGTTACCAAGTGCGCTACGGGTTCGCTTGAAAATTTATTTTATTTAAGTCGCTTAAGATTTCTAAAAGGCATTTTTCTCGGATATCCTTCGCTATCTAGCTCAATGGCTTTGTACACAGGTATTCCTTTCACGAACACAAATATTTAACAATTAACCCATTTCGACTATAATGAAGTAAAACTACATCCGAGCATACTGGTAAAATTTCAAGCCAAGTTACCGAACGTTTAAAGAAAAATTACGACGAAAAAAACGAATCGTTTCATTTATACGCCATTTTATGGAAATGATACGCCTATCATATTTCTATCTAATAATGTATACACTACATAACTCTGAAAGCCTGACATAAGCCGCTCACGCGTGTAAGAAGTTCTAAAGGTTCTGTAATAACAATAAAAACGGGGATCACCAAATGTTTAAAGAAAATATTATTGAAAAAAATTGGGAAATTGTAACTAGCAGAAGAATTTTTGTAGCAGCAACTTTTCAAAGAAAACGTGAAAATGTCTAAATCTACTAAATTTGCGCGAAATTTTTCATTCCAGTTTATTATGGGGTATAATAATTGATTGTCACTTACTTTCATTAGGCGCCACTGTAATTTATCAATGATTCAAAAGGGCCCTCCTTATGCTGGTGAGTCGGTATCAGGGAAGCAGCAAAATGAATTCGTGATAAATGGTTTAAATAAATAAAAATTATTTTCTTAATCACGATAGTATTGGGAGAGGGAATAAAACAACGCCAGGTGATGTAGCAATAGTTGTATGCGTTTGCTAAATTAGTCGACCCGGATCATAAAGCAAACACACGCCGCACGCTCACACAAAAATTATGAAAAGCTTTCACCCTATTGTCGATACTTTGTACAAATCGTCATCATTACAACACTGACGAAATATCTTCGACAATTGTTCATAGATAGTTAATAAACGATATGGTGACAAGGCACGACCGACATTCAATTTTCAACAAATCTGTTGAAGTAAGAAAGCATGCAAAGTATATTTACACGGCAGTATTGTTGATAATCGTGCTAATTATTACAAGTTCACCTATATGTGGAAATAATGAATACAATCCCAATACTTCTGAAAATCATAAAATGTCTTGACACCAAAAGTAGTATACGTATTCTGATTAGGATAGGTTGTTGTCGAGACACGTCCTGACATTACACGTTCGTGGCAGAAGAATACTAAAACTGCCTAGTACAATTGTAAGGACTTTATTTTGAAGCGGATGGTAGTCATCGAGACATGTCCTGAGAAACACCTTTCTCTGGGAGAAAAAACACCTAAGTAGCGGATGGTGGTTATCGAGACATGCCCTGACAACATACGTAAGTAAGGGAAAACTGTCGGGACAGTCCCGTATGCACCAACTGTCCTGCCATCACCCACTACAGCACTGAAAAAGCCCTGACATCAACCATTTGACAAATATATATATATATATATAATAGAAAAGGACAAGATGCCATGGAAATATTGGTCAGAAGAGGGAGTAAAGGGTAGCGACGAAGAAATATGAGCGAGGCTAAGATGTGGCAACATAGGGAGGGCGGGAAAGAAAGAGGAAAAGGATTGGAGGTGCAGGATATGTAAAGAAAAAAAATGCAACATTGAAGCACCTATTGATTTGTAAAAAAATAGGGAGTTAGTAAAGGAGAAAGCAAAGAAGAATGCAGAGGAGTGGATGGTAGGAATGGATGATTTGGCAGTAAAGGGGGAAATCATAAATATGCTGGGAGGAAAAATACAAATAGGGATATGCTAGTACTTTAGGGAAATAGAGGTGTGCAGAAAGATGAGTACGGAGCATGGGGGAGGAGTGATCGACGGAGTGGACGAATAAATGAAGAAAGGGAAAATGTGAAAATAATACGGAGTGTAGGAATGTAGGGTGTAGATAATAAGTGAAAAGTATTGATGTGAAATATTAATGTTTTGTAATAAGCTTTGCAAAAAAGTTGTGCAAATAAAACGCGACACTACTACTATAGTTTTTTGGAAAGAATACGAATATTTCCAAGTTTGACATTTTTTACTTTTTATTTTCTTTTCGTAAAAAATGTGATAATTTGAGCGGTTTTTGCATCAAGACCTATCGTGGTAAGATTTTCCTTTCTATATTCATTTCTAAATTGAAAAAATGTTATTCTTAATTTTTTTATTTTGCTGTTTTCAATGCTGCAATAATGTCAATCAATAAACAGTACGGTTTGAAAAAAATGAAGTGTACTATTTAACTGAGATTAATGTTTTGCTAACAAATTTAACAATGCGTATTTGAATTTGCCGCTAAAATGATTAAAAAATATTTTTTTTAATGTTAATACGTCAATATTATAGACAAAGTACTGAATATCATAGAATTAACCATTCAAAATTATTTTGTCATAAGGAAAAGCCAAATTTAAAAAAAAATCAAGAAGAGATTGTTTTCATATTTAAAAAATAGAAAGAAAAGTCTTACCATGATTGATCTTGCGGCTAAAAACGCTAAATTTATAATATTTTTTTACGAAAACAAAATCAATAATAAAAAAGTTGAACTTTAAAAAATTCGTGTTTTTTTTTAACTAAAAATGACTAAATATTTTCAACATTTTTTTTTCTATAAAGTACATTTAAAAACAACCAAAATGAAACAAAAAACGATCTTGTTTGGTCTATTTTTTTTAAAGTGATGGGTATATTTAAAAAACGACGATTTTTCCGAAATTCACTACATATTTCCGATTATGTAAAAAAATCACAAAAGCGTTTTCAGAAGGAAACAATAATATATTTAAATTTCAGCGAAATCAAAAGAGGTGGGGTCAAAAGGTGGTGGATCTGGCGTAGAATACCCTATATATACATCGATATATGTACATATATCCAACGAATATATTACGTAAACTATAAACTAATTAATGTAATTTTCGATACACCGTTTCTGTTGGGCAATAAAAGAAGGAAAGCAAATTTGCATGCAAAAATTCATGCGTGCATATAGGTCCGGTGCATTTTTTCTTCTATTTCGTGACTAATAATTTTTGAACTCTGGCAAGTCGTGAATTTTGCCATGCTGTTGATAAAACCACGAGAGTGAGCGAGAGAGAGAGAGAGAGAGAGAGAGAGAGAGAGAGAGAGAGAGAGAGAGAGAGAGAGAGAGAGAGAGAGAGAGAGAGAGATGTGTAACAATAAACTAAAATCAATATGCATACAAGTTTATTCACGTTGCCCCAAACATTCAGCTCTCTCCTTCTCAATATCTCTCTCGCCCTCTCTCTGTCGCCTTCTTTCTCTTCGCTTTGTTCCAATTTCGATTTTCCTGGATACATTACAGCGACAATGAGGGCTGCGGGTTACGTCTACCTGCCCAGTACTAATTTCCCCGATGTTCGCATAAATGTAACCTGCATACTGCTTTAATGGTACGAATCCCGCAGAAGGTCTTCAAACTTTTGTTCAGGTACCTGCTCAGGCACCCGCCATACGCATGGCTAGACAGAAGGACTTTACGCGGAGATTGCTCTAAACCGAAAATGGTTCTATGTACTCTTTGTTCGTGCGATCCTCTGCTGGCCACGGAGACACTTGTTCACACAATAAAAGTGGTAGCTTTTATTGTGTGACTTTAATGCGTTGAAACTATTGATAATCTCCGGTCAGTTCTACCCTTCATGTATTACGACACTATCCCTCGTAATCTTTTTGGCATTTCCCCTATTTACCTTGGATAGTAATATGGGAGGAACAAAAGAAATTGCCCTGTGGTGGCAAATATAGGGATTTCCCTCACGTAGTTCAGCGTCAAACAATTATCCGGAAGAACCTGATCAGATTTAGGGACTTTGTATCAGCTTGTGATTTAATGACATTGCCAAAAACGTTTTCAGAATTATTTCTATCGACGAATGAGGCCTTTATTCCTTCTTTTTAATTCCTACTTTTTTAGGGTCAATCGGAGTATCTCGGTCACTTTCACTTTGTGTTCTGGTGGTTTGGTGGAATATTTCTATTTTTCGGCATAGAGTAAAAATTCGCACTAAAAATAGGACACATATAAGAACGAACGGGTGTTTCGAAACCCTACAATTTTCATACATTAATTTAAATACATTTGGACTGTTTATCGATATCCTGTGAATTATCAGAATGGATTGTGCAATGATATCTACGTGATATCCATTCACTGTCGTCGCCAAATCGTTCACTTTTCGACTTGACCCTGTTTGATTTGGCTAAAATTGAAATGTTATTCTTTCCTTCTAAAAATGCTTGTGTGATTTTAAAAATTTTTTTTCATAACTGGAAATATGTAGTGAATTTTTGAAAAAATCGACGTTTTTTTTCCAAATGCTTATAACTTTATGAAAAATTGACGAATAAAGATCTTTTTTTTTTTCAATTTTTTGTTGCGAAATTTACTTTAGGAAAAAAATATTTAAAACATATTCAGTCGTCTTCGAGATAATATTTTTTTTTTTAAAGACTATCAATATTTCAAAGTTCGACATTTTGTATTTAGTTTTTGTAAAAAAAAAATATGACAATTTAAGCGTTTTTTGCTACAAGACCTACAGTGGCAAGATTTTTCTTTCTATTGTCTTTTCTCAATTGAAAAGTTGTTATTCTTAATTTTTGCAGTTTTTCTGTTTCCTGTGAATCAATCATGTCAATCAATAAATTCTATGGTTTAAAAAAATGCAGCGTACTGTTTCATTTAGATAAATGTTTTGCTCAGAAAGTTCACAAGTAGTATTTGAATTTGCCGCTGAAATAATTAAAAATAATTTAAAATCATTTAAAAACTTTTTTAATATAACAATATTATATACAAAGTATCGAATATCATAGAATTAACCATTAAAAACAATTTTATTATAGGAAAAAGCCAAATGTTCAAAAAATCAAGTATAACATTTTTTCATATTAGAAAGAAAAGTCTTACTATGATTGGCCTTGCCGCAAAAACCGTAAAGATATCATATTTTTTTACGAAAATAAAATGAATAATAAAAAATGTTGAACTTAAAAAAAAATCATGTTTTTTATTAAAAAAACTGAAAAATTGTATCGAATATGACTAAATATTTTTTTTCTATACAGTACATATGAAAACAAAAAAGTTGAAAAAAAAGATCTTGTTTGGTAAATTTTTCAAAAAGTTGAGCAAACAAAAAAAACGGTTATGTAAGAATAATCACATAAGCGTTTTTAGAAGGAAACAATAACATATTTAAATTTCAGCTAAATAAAAAATGGTCGTGCCTAAAAGTGGTCAGTCTGGCGTGGAATAGCCCATATATATTGATGTACATGTACATATATATAACGAATACATTACGCAAACTATAAACCAATTAATATAATTTTCGATACACCGTCTCTGTTCGGCAATGAAAGAAGAAAACCTAATTCGCATAAAGAAACTCATGCGTGTATATAGGTTCGATGCATTTTTTTCTTCTATTTCGATAGTAATTATTTTAGAACTCTGGAAAGTCGTAAATTGTGACTTGGCGGTGGAAAAACCACGTGTGTGAGAGAGAGAGAGAGAGAGAGAGAGAGAGAGAGAGAGAGAGAGAGAGAGAGAGAGAGAGAGAGAGAGAGAGGCCGAATGTTTAGGGCATCGTGAATAAACTTGTATGCATATTGACTTTGGTTGATTGTTACACATTTCTCTCTCTCTCTCTTTCTCTCTCTCTCTCTCTCTCTCTCCTTCTCTCTCTCTCCTTCCCCTTCTCCTTGGAGTTGTTTTGTTGACTTATAACGCCATGTTACAGTACCTACTCTGTATACTTTCAAAAAGGCTTATTTCTCCCTTTCTCCATATCTCCACCCCATACATTGCTCTCGCTTTCACTATCGGGATCTTTTGACCTTTGAACTTGTTGTCCGCGCTTTTTGGCACGGTCAATTCCTTTTTTCCCCTAATTTTTCCCGGTCCCGCTCCTGCACCTGAAAATACAATAAAAAGGGTCATTACGGTGGCCTACATGATTCGACTGGCGAAGATACTTACACGCTGCCACCTCCGTCAAGTGCCCTCGGGATACCGCTCCGGCACGATACCTTTGTCGGAGTTACCCCGGGGCGCCTTTACCCTCGAAAACACTCGCCGATGGACCGCCAGGGTATTCCTTCGCCGAGGGGACCGGTCGATGGCCCACCAGGCCTTTTTCACCTCGTCGAGGCGACACCGGGACTCTCCTTCGCTGAGGCAACGCCGAGGTCCTACGCCAGCAGTGAACCCTGGATTCTTCGCCATCGCAGCATCCTCGTCGCTGGTCCTCCGGTGCATCCTGGCCGGGCTGAGTCCCTGATGCATTCCTCCGCACCTGCAAGGGCCCAGGGGAAATTTACACTCCGGAAGGCATAGCACACAAATGGGACCAGTGAAGAGAATTCCAAGCCCGGAGCGAATCCAGAATGATCTATTCTCCCCAGCCCCCCAGCCCATTCCTCCCCGTACTCTATTATTACACCGCTTTTGTTTTTTCTATCTTTTATTTTTTTTTATTATTAAGTATTGTAATTTTTGTTTTTGTCCTCTCAGACTTTGGAGGTTAAAATAATGTTTAGGTTATACTCACCTGAGTCCCAGGACCCCCGCGTCCGCCACGTAATTCGAGCCTACCCGATCCGCCGGTTAATATCCTTTACACACAACACATACCGCGCACTCGCGAAACACTTTTTTTTTTATATAAACTACCGAAGCGTCAGAGAAAACTTGTACGGCTCGCACTATGACACTTCGGGGTATCTCCGAGGTGTCATAGCCTCGCCAAATAATACCCGCGGCGCGCCGTGGGACTACGCCGTGTGATACCCTCGGAGGATATCTCCCTTCCTTACCGACCTGCCCCGAGCCTGCCTCGCGCTAGTTCGTGCGCGCGCCGACGGCAGGCGACGGGCAAAATCCTTTCCCGTAAACGTTCGCGCCCGAGACGGGTATAAAAGTCCGGTCTCGAGTCGCGAACGAGAGATTCGATCACTGCTTCACAGCCCGTGAGCAGTCGGACCGTAGCGAGCTCACAGCCCGTGACTCCTACACATCGCCTTTTCCGAAAGACGCCGTACGGTGCTGTCCAGAAAAATACCGAAAAAAGATCTTTTTCCAGTTTGTAAAAAATCTTTCATTTTTTCCTTTAAATTCTTTCCCATCCTTACAAAAAACCACCTCCATACTTCTTTAGCTTATTTCTCATTTTTTGCGTTTATCACTTTTTCGTCTCTTAAATTTTTTGACTGTATTTTATTTTTTCCTTATCTCTCGTTCTTTATTATATATGCATCTTAAATTTTTACAAAAATCTTTAGACCGTATATTCTATTTTTCTCTGGTTGTACATATATTCTGATAAAAGAGAAAAAACATTTACTGGTATTTTTTCCTCATATCCCAAATCCATTAACACCCGCAACGATCGCCGTGTTAACCGGTACCACGCGCGGTTTTTCTCCCTCGGACGTAGGGAGGAATTAATCGGTTAACAAATGGCGCCCAACGTGGGGCACAAGGTTTATGGCTAAACCACTGACCTATCGCTCTCCGCATCCATGAAAGTCGAGCATACACCTACCAAAGGAGAGGAAGAAGCTCCGAAAAGATCCGCTGGGAGGCCCCGAAAAACGCTTATGAAGCGCACGCCAACGCGGACCTCCGAGCGCCTCGCCAAAGCAACCTCTTCACCAAACACTCCACTTCCGGGAGTGGCAAAAAACCCGGTGGCGCCCAACACGCCGCTCGCAACGACTCCGAAACGTCCATTACCCGAAATGGCAGAACGGGTCAAAACGAGTGCAACACCTCTCACCACCGACTCAACTCAGCCGGCGGGATCTCCCAGCCTACCGGCTCCATCAGCGCCACCTCCAGACGCGTTCAGCAATTGGACATCGTGGCTACGCTTCCTACAGGGGGCACCACCACAAGTACCACTGCCGACCTACGGGGGTGGCGATTACGAAGATCCCAAACTGTTCCTGCGTCGCTGCGAGGAATATTTCCAAGCGACCTGCACCCCCGCTTCCGGACAACCCCCTACCGCCGCCGGGGGTCTCCAGGGCGACGCAGAACGTTGGTGGTCAATCTACCGACCTTTAGATTTCGACTGGTCGAAATTTCGAGAGCTGCTCCTCAGCAAATACGACAGTCCGGTCACCATCTCAAAGCTCAACGGACAGTTGTTCTCCCGTAAGCAGGGCGAAACAATCAGAACGCCGCCACCGGACTCACTCCCAGCGAAGCCCTCCTGGGAAAAAATCTGCAACATCCGGGCGAATGGCGTTTTCCCGATGATCTCACCGACGTCAATGCGGATCGAGAACTGAGGACTCAGCTTATCCGAACCCGGCAGCGAAAGTATCAGCAACGGTACGCTGCTGGCACCATCACACCAAGTAAATACCAGCCAGGTGACTTGGTCTATACCAAACAGCACTCTCTGTCCAAAGCATCCGAGGGATTCCACGCGGGCTTCGCCCCGGTATGGAATGGTCCATACCAAATCCACTCGGCGATTGGAGCAGAGATTTACATCATCGGACAAGGCAACGACGTTCGCAAGGTGCACGGTTCCACCCTCAAACCGGCACGAACGCAGGCACGGGAATCCACGATGTCCCCGCCGCCAGATGACTTCACACCTCACCTCACCTCCGAGATCCACGAGAACACACCGAACCTCCAGGCTGACTCGTCGAACCTCGGACGGGAGCCAGGGCTGGCTCCCCCCCTCACTAACCTTCAGCGAACTACGCCGAACCCTAAGGCCGAGTTCCTGGAGCGCCAATACGAACCGGTAGGAGACCTCCACCCACTCGACCCCGAGGACCACGCATCGAACCCTAAGATGACAACCTCGGAGCTCGAACGTGAGCCGATAGTGGCTTACCCCACGCGTGCCTCCCGACGGATGACGCCGAACCCTAAGGCCGACTCCCTGGAGCGCACAGGCGAGCCGATGGCGGCTCACCACCAAAACGTCCTTCCAGACGGAATGCCGAACCCTAAGGCCGAGTTCCTGGAGCACCAGTACGAACCGGTAGAGGACCTCCACCCACTCGACCCCGAGGACCACGCATCGAACCCTAAGATGACAACCTCGGAGCTCGAACGTGAGCCGATAGTGGCTTACCCCACGCGTGCCTCCCGACGGATGACGCCGAACCCTAAGGCCGACTCCCTGGAGCGCACAGGCGAGCCGATAGCGGCTCACCACCAAAACGTTCCTCCAGACGGAATGCCGAACCCTAAGGCAACCCACGAAGAGCGCCCACGAGCGCCAATGGTGGTGCCGACATCGCCGGTCAACACTCTCAGGCCACGCCGCCGAGGGAGACCGAAGGGAAGCAAGAATTCGCTCCCAAAATGCCAGGACGCATCCACGGATCTACACCTCAACGAGAGGTATCACCTGCGTCCACGAAAATTGAACCTACCATTTTCAACCGAGGATCGACCGGGAAATTAGGGCGGGGCACTTGTTGTCCGCGCTTTTTGGCACGGTCAATTCCTTTTTTCCCCTAATTTTTCCCGGTCCCGCTCCTGCACCTGAAAATACAATAAAAAGGGTCATTACGGTGGCCTACATGATTCGACTGGCGAAGATACTTACACGCTGCCACCTCCGTCAAGTGCCCTCGGGATACCGCTCCGGCACGATACCTTTGTCGGAGTTACCCCGGGGCGCCTTTACCCTCGAAAACACTCGCCGATGGACCGCCAGGGTATTCCTTCGCCGAGGGGACCGGTCGATGGCCCACCAGGCCTTTTTCACCTCGTCGAGGCGACACCGGGACTCTCCTTCGCTGAGGCAACGCCGAGGTCCTACGCCAGCAGTGAACCCTGGATTCTTCGCCATCGCAGCATCCTCGTCGCTGGTCCTCCGGTGCATCCTGGCCGGGCTGAGTCCCTGATGCATTCCTCCGCACCTGCAAGGGCCCAGGGGAAATTTACACTCCGGAAGGCATAGCACACAAATGGGACCAGTGAAGAGAATTCCAAGCCCGGAGCGAATCCAGAATGATCTATTCTCCCCAGCCCCCCAGCCCATTCCTCCCCGTACTCTATTATTACACCGCTTTTGTTTTTTCTATCTTTTATTTTTTTTTATTATTAAGTATTGTAATTTTTGTTTTTGTCCTCTCAGACTTTGGAGGTTAAAATAATGTTTAGGTTATACTCACCTGAGTCCCAGGACCCCCGCGTCCGCCACGTAATTCGAGCCTACCCGATCCGCCGGTTAATATCCTTTACACACAACACATACCGCGCACTCGCGAAACACTTTTTTTTTTATATAAACTACCGAAGCGTCAGAGAAAACTTGTACGGCTCGCACTATGACACTTCGGGGTATCTCCGAGGTGTCATAGCCTCGCCAAATAATACCCGCGGCGCGCCGTGGGACTACGCCGTGTGATACCCTCGGAGGATATCTCCCTTCCTTACCGACCTGCCCCGAGCCTGCCTCGCGCTAGTTCGTGCGCGCGCCGACGGCAGGCGACGGGCAAAATCCTTTCCCGTAAACGTTCGCGCCCGAGACGGGTATAAAAGTCCGGTCTCGAGTCGCGAACGAGAGATTCGATCACTGCTTCACAGCCCGTGAGCAGTCGGACCGTAGCGAGCTCACAGCCCGTGACTCCTACACATCGCCTTTTCCGAAAGACGCCGTACGGTGCTGTCCAGAAAAATACCGAAAAAAGATCTTTTTCCAGTTTGTAAAAAATCTTTCATTTTTTCCTTTAAATTCTTTCCCATCCTTACAAAAAACCACCTCCATACTTCTTTAGCTTATTTCTCATTTTTTGCGTTTATCACTTTTTCGTCTCTTAAATTTTTTGACTGTATTTTATTTTTTCCTTATCTCTCGTTCTTTATTATATATGCATCTTAAATTTTTACAAAAATCTTTAGACCGTATATTCTATTTTTCTCTGGTTGTACATATATTCTGATAAAAGAGAAAAAACATTTACTGGTATTTTTTCCTCATATCCCAAATCCATTAACACCCGCAACGATCGCCGTGTTAACCGGTACCACGCGCGGTTTTTCTCCCTCGGACGTAGGGAGGAATTAATCGGTTAACAAACTCTCATTTCTCTTTCTTCTTTTTTCCTTTTCCTCCCTCCTTTTCCTTTACTCCCTCCGTTACTAAAAATCATTATCTTCGTCTTCTCCGCATTTACTTACATTTTATAATCGTATGACCATCTTTCTAGGGCCTTTGGGATGCTCGTTAACCCTTCCACTGTTTCCGCTATTGCTGCAACATGGTCTGCATACTTTATCGCAAAGATATTTTTTCTTTCCTATAACCACACCGCCCTCATTTTTCCTTTCACCCGTATATTCTAAATCATCCACACACACACACACACACACACACATATATATATATATATATATATATATATATATATATATATATATATATATATATACGCCAGACTGACCACTTTTATGCACGACCATTTTTGATTTAGCTGAAATTTAAATATGTTATTGTTTCCTTCTAAAAACGCTTATGTGATTCTTTTTACATAATCGTTTTTTTTTGCTTAACTTTTTGCAAAATTTACCAAACAAGATCTTTTTTTTTCTATTTTTTTGTTTTGATATGTACTGTATAGAAAAAAAATATTTGAAAATATTTAGGCATATTCGATACAATTTTTCAGTTTTTTATAAAAAAACATGATATTTTTTTAAGTTCAACATTTTTTATTATTGATTTTATTTTCGTAAAAAAATATGAATTATTTACGGTTTTTTGCGGCAAGGCCCATTATAGTAAGACTTTTCTTTCCATTTTTCTTTCTAATATGAAAAAATGTTATACACGATTTTTTGAACAATTAGCTTTATCCTATAATAAAATTGTTTTTAATGGTTAATTCTATGATATTCGATACTTTGTACATAATATTGATATATTAAAAAAGTTTTTGAATAATTTAAAATATGTTTAATCATTTCAGCAGCAAATTCAAATACTACTTGTGAACTTTCTGAGCAAAACATTCATCTAAATGAAACAGGACACTGCATTTATTTAAACCATAGAATTTATTGATTGACATGATTGATGCATAGGAAACAGAAAAACTTTGCAAATATTAAGAATAAAAACTTTTCTATTTAGAAAAGACAATAGAAAGAAAAATCTTACCACTATAGGTCTTGCAGCAAAAAACGCTTAAATTGTCATGTTTTTTTTTTTTACAAAAACTAAATACAAAATGTCGAACTTTGAAATATTGATAGTCTTTAAAAAAAAAAAATATTATCTCGAAGACGACTGAATATGTTTTAAATATTTTTTTCCTAAAGTAAATTTCGCAACAATTAATTGAAAAAAAGATCTATATTCGTACATTTTTCATAAAGTTATAAGCATTTGGAAAAAAACGTCGATTTTTTCAAAAATTCACTACATATTTCCAGGTACGAAAAAAAAAATGAAAAAAATCACACAAGCTTTTTTAGAAGGAAAGAATAACATTTTAATTTTAGCCAAATCAAACAGGGTCAAGTCGGAAAGTGAACGATTTGGCGTGGAACGCCTCACATATAGCGAAAACTACGAAGATAAATAACTTTCATATCTCAAAAATTGCTTCGACGACAGTGAATAGATATCACGTAGATATCATTGCACAATCCATTCTGATAATTCATAGCATATCGATAAACAGTACAAATGTAATGTAACATTGAAGAGGTACATTCAAAAAAACCTTCGGAAAAGTTTATAAATATACAAGAAATTTCTAAATACATATTACCTAATTTTCCAAATGAAAACAGTCCAAATGTAATGTAACATTGAAGAGGTACATTAAAAAAAAACCTTCGGAAAAGTTTATAAATATACAAGAAGTTTCTAAATACATATCGCCTAATTTTCCAAATGAAAAACGCTGAATATAAAGCAAGTGTTGCCGATGAAAATTGTAGGGTTTCGAAACACCCGTTCGCTCTTATATGTGTCCCATTTTTAGTGCGAATTTTTACTCTATGCCGAAAAATAGAAATATTCCACCAAACCACCAGACCACAAAGTGAAAGTGACCGAGATACTCCGATTGACCCTAAAAAAGTAGGAATTAAAAAGAAGGAATAAAGGCCTCATTCGTCTATAGAAATAATTCTGAAAACGTTTTTGGCAATGTCATTAAATCACAAGCTGATACAAAGTCCCTAAATCTGATCAGGTTCTTCCGGATAATTGTTTGACGCTGAACTACGTGAGGGAAATCCCTATATTTGCCACCACAGGGCAATTTCTTTTGTTCCTCCCATATTACTATCCAAGGTAAATAGGGGAAATGCCAAAAAGATTACGAGGGATAGGATCGTAATACATGAAGGGTAGAACTGACCGGAGATTATCAATCGTTTCAACGTTTTAAAGTCATAAAAGTGGTAGCTTTTATTGTGTGAATGAGTGTCTCCGTGGCCAACAGAGGATCGCACGAACAAAGAGTACATAGAACCATTTTCGGTTTAGAGCAATCTCCGCGTAAAGTCCTTCTGTCTAGCCATGCGCATGGCGGGTGCCTGATGCAGGTACCTAAACTAAAGGTTGAAGACCTTCTGCGGGATACGTACCATTAAAGCAGTATGCAGGTTACATTTATGCCAACATCGGGGAAATTAGTACTGGCCAGGTAGACGTAACCCGCAGCCCTCATTGTCGCTGTTATGTATCCGGGAAAATCGAAATTGGAACAAAGCGAAGAAAGAGAGGGCGAGAGAGATAGAGAAGAAGAGAGCTTACTGTTTGGGGCAACGTGAATAAACTTGTATGCATATTGATTTTGGTTAATTGTTACACATTTCCCTCCCTCTCTCTCTCTCTCTCTCGCTCTCACTTTCTTCTTCTCGCTCTCTCACTCTCGTGGTTTTATCAACAGTATGTCAAAATTCACGACTTCCCAGAGTTCAAAAATGATTAGTCTCGAAAAATAAGAAAAAATGCACCGGACCTATATGCACGCATGAATTTTTGTATGCAAATTTGCTTTCCTTCTTTTATTGCCCAACAGAAACGGTGTATCGAAAATTACATTAATTGGTTTATAGTTTACGTAATATATTCGTTGGATATATGTACATATATCGATGTATGTATAGGGTATTCTACGCCAGATCGACCACCTTTTGACCCGACCCCTTTTGATTTGGCTGGAATTTAAATATATTATTGTTTCCTTCTGAAAACGCTTTTGTGATTTTTTTTACATAATCGGAAATATGTAGTCAATTTCGGAAAAATCGTCATTTTTTAAATATACCCATCACTTTTTGAAACGACGGACCAAACAAGATATTTTTTTTCATTTTGTTTGTTTTTAAATGTACTTTATAGAAAAAAAATGTTGAAAATATTTAGTCATTTTGGACACAATTTTTTAGATATTTTTTTTATTGGTTTTTCCTTAGGTACACGCTTGTCGCGTTTGTTACCTATTCTTTCCCATCATTATGACCATTATTTCCTCTACTGTTTACTCCTTTTCTTCTCCATCTTTCCCCTGTTCCCCCTCTTGCGGCCGCAGCCGACTTCCCCCTCTGTATCATATTCATCATGACATTTCTGTCATGGGTATAGGAAAACTGCGGAAAACCTATACCAATACAGCCGGTCATCGAGTTCGCCCCCCATTCGTGGAACTAGTCTTATTTCGCCGCGAAATGCCGAAGAAAAACATTTCACGACGAAATGTACGCGACTGGGATTCGAACCCGCGACCTCCCGGTCCGCTGGTTTAGTGGCGAGCACGCTAACCACTAGACCATCGCACCGGTTTCAATTTTTTAGATAAAAAAAAACACGAATTTTTTTAAGTTCAACTTTTTTTATTGTTGATTTTGTTTTCGAAAAAAAAATATTATAAATTTAGCGTTTTTAGCCGCTAGATCCATCAAAGTAAGACTTTTCTTTCTATTTTTAAAAATATGAAGACAATCTCTTGTTGATTTTTTAAAAATTTGGCTTTTTCTTATGGCAAAATAATTTTGAATGGTTAATTCTATGATATTCAGTACTTTGTATATAATGTTGACGTATTAACATTAAAAAAAAATATTTTCTAATCATTTTAGCGGCAAATTCAAATACGAATCGTTAAATTTTTTAGCAAAACATTAATCTCCGTTAAATAGTACACTGCATTTCTTTCAAACCGTACAGTTTATTAATTGACATTATTGCAGCATTTAAAACAGCAAAATATAAAAATAAGAATAACATTTTTTCAATTTAGAAATGAATATAGAAAGGAAAATCTTACCACGATAGGTCTTGTTACAAAAACCGCTCAAATTATCATATTATTTACGAAAAGAAAGTAAACAATAAAAAATGTCAAAATTCGAAATATTCGTATTCTTTCCAAAAAACTATAGTAGTAGTGTCGCGTTTTATTTGCACAACTTTTTTGCAAAGCTTATTACAAAACATTCATATTTCACATCAATACTTTTCACTTATTCTCTACACCCTACATTCCTACACTCCGTATTATTTTCACATTCTCCCTTTCTTCATTTATTCGTCCACTCCGTCGATCTCTCCTCCCCCATGCTCCTTACTCATCTTTCTGCGCACCTCTATTTCCCTAAAGTACTAGCATATCCCTATTTATATTTTTCCTCCCAGCATATTTATGATTTCCCCCTTTACTGCCAAATCATCCATTCCTACCATCCACTCCTCTCCTTTCTTCTTTGCTTTCTCCGATACTAAGCCCCAATTTTTTTTACATATCAATAGGTGCTCCAATGTTGCATTTTTTCTTTACATATCCTGCACCTCCAATCCTTTTCCCCTTTCTTTCCTGCCCTTCCTATATTGCCACATCTTAGCCTCGCTCATATTTCCTTGTCGCTACCCTTTACTCCCTCCTCTGACCAATATTTCCATGGCATCTCGTTCTTTTCTATAGTATGTGTGTGTGTATATATATATATATATATATATATATACATATACATATACATATATACTTATCAGTATACGTCGATTTACTAATTTTCTCCTCTTCCCGCCTTTAAATTCCGTTTTTTAAGTTTCCCTTCCCCACTTTTCCTCCAAATCATCTATGTATAAATCGAATAATACCGCACTAAGCGCGCATCCTTGTCTTAGCCCTTGCCTTGTTCTAAAACTCTCAGTGACTTTCGCTTGTGCTTGCACCTCTGCTCTTGTTTCCTTGTATATTTTCCTTATTGTATCCAACATTCTTGCTTCTATTTCCTTCTCTTTTAATTTTGTAATCATTATATCCCTGCATACTCCATCAAACGCGGCTTTGAGGTTGTTAGGGGCCGTACGCAAATTACGTAACGCAATGGGGGGGGGGGGGGGGGGGGGTGGCCAGGCGTTACGGTCTCCGTACGTGGGGGGTGGGGTCAAGATTTGCGTTACGTCACGATTTTAAAACTGCCAGAAATACCAAAATTTCTTGATGTTCAAGTTTTTTATTTAAACCTCGAGTGCAATTTTACCGTGGACAGCTCACAACTTTCTATACGCAATGTCAGTTAAGGGAGAAAGTCACTGTGCAAGAACTTGCACAGAAGCTTTCCCACATCCCCCAAGCAAACTTTGAAGGAAATTTTTTTATTTTTATAATTCTTGAAAGTACATGTATTGAAAAATATCTTGGCAACATTTTTATTCACAAGTCCGAAAATTGACGGCGTTATAGTCACTCTAGTGAGAACAGGTAGCGCGACCGGTTAGTGCCCTCTGTCCCTACAGGTGTGGCATCGTTTACAATAGATAAAGTACAGTCTCTTATTATTTTGTGAACTATCATGAAGATGAAGAACCGTCATATCGCCCGCTACTAGACACTTCAATGTAAGTATCAATATTCTAGAAAAAATCGTAACTTTCTATCAAGAAACACGGAACGAAAACGTTGAACGCGTTTTTCTCGAAACTAGTTTTTTCGACCTTGTCCGAGCGAATACTTAAAAACTTATCAACGGATTTTCAATTTAAAAAAAAAAACATTTTCGTCATCGCAGTGACTAAGGCTGTACGTATCCGCGTTTTTAACATTTGATAATTACTATTTTTAAATACTGCTTGAATACAGAAAAAGGGCCTTAAAAATAGAAAAACAAGTTCGAACTGTCGGCATTGTTTAAAAAAAAACCAAAATAAAAAACAGCTACGCATAACGATAGCTAAATTTGTATAGATATCGATAAATTGTTGATTTTTAATTTACAGATAACCCTTCATAAAGATATTGGTGGGACAATGAAGAGAATTTTTTTTTCGTCGTCAAATCAAGGCATATATCTCGGTTAATTTTCAAGATTTTGTCATAAAAATTGGTATAAAACTAGATGAACATATACTTCATAAAATAAGTATAAACCCGATCCTTTCATAATTAGTAATGTCTATGACAAAAACCGCGATTACTGACGACAAATCACTCGTTACGTAACGGAATAGTGGGGGGGGGGGGGCAGATCTGACCAGACATCTTGGCCAGAAGGCCAATCGTTACGGTCCCGTTACGTGGGGAGGGGGGGGAGGGGTAAAAATTGGGAAATTTCGTGTTACGTAATTTGTGTACGCCTCCTTATGCGGTTTAGCCGTCGGGGGTGAAGTACGAGGGGAGCGCCCCATGCTTATGCACGGAGCCGATTGACTGTTACCAACTGTTAGCTTTCATATGATCGTCATATTAAACGTATGTTTTCGAACTATTTTTCTACATCTATTTGTAAAAATATGCATTTTTGAACATTTGGTGATTACATTAAGTGTTTTCATTACTTTGTATAATCATTTTCTATAACTTTTTCGCGCTCAATTAACGCGAAACGAATTGGCAATATCGTAAATCGTGGTATATCATAATGCCCAGGTTGGGAGATGTGTTGCGAAGTTAGACATATACGCCCCGTTCGTGACCTCAATATCGGCCTAAGGAGCTGTAAAAAATGAACATCGTACCGAGTAAAAAAAATTCCGCTGGAAAGCAAAAGTGTCTACTACAGCTATTTATAATCTTGAAGAAATCAAAAACTTTAATAATTTTCCGAAATTCTAAAAAAAATGTATGTATGAAGAAAACTCCTTGTTATTTCGTCTTTGTCTATAAATGTCTTATTTCTAAACATAGTTATCAAATTAATATTAAGTAATTATTACTAATTAAGAGAATAAGTAAAAATAATATTCGTTGTTAATTATCCTGACCGAGTAGTTTGAGGTTTCCGGGCATAATTACCGAATCCCGATAACATAGGTAGCATTTGTGCTTTCTACGACGTTATTGCCATGATTGCACAGTCTCATATTTTGTGTGCTTGATTTTCGCTCAAATTTGCACAGATTTTCGCACAAATTTCGCAAAATTAATAATTTTATAACGGTTCTATGAATTCTCATTTTTACGGAACAAGGGTTAGTCCGATAATTAGTCGAACCGTACCTATTTTTTCAGCTCCGTGGTAACATTCACGTAGCAGATATTAGTACTGTGGATCGTATTCAAACTGCACAGGATGATCAGCAGAGGGGTTATAAAGGTCCAGGAAAAAATTCAGCTCGGTGGTAACATGTGGTCATATACAGTCAGGAGGCCCAAAAAGATCGACTTATCAAGAATTTTTATTGCGAAGATCTTTAAATCTATTAACGTAAAAATTTGTACACATATTATGGTAAATAACTTTTAAATGTATTTCAACATTTTTTATTTGTAGAAATAATTATTTTGCAAGCTGCTCTAGTTGATCTCCGGGAGCACCTCTAAAAAAAGGCGTTTTGCGGTCATTTAAAATGAAAAAAAAAAAAAAAAAAAAAAAAACCAAAAATATGTCGTTAATATTATGGGTTATCTTGTAATTAATCGAAGGTGAAGCAAAATAATAATTTTTGACAAAATGGCCACTTTTCAAAAAAGAATCGATTTGGGACAAAACCTTAAATTGTTTATAAAATGGAAAATATTTATCGGTGAGATAAAACCTTTGATCAATTACTAAAAAATACACTTGAAAAGATTGTGTTAAAATTTGAGCCTGATCGGTTCACAGCCGTTTCCGGGAAATCTTGCTCACCGACTTAAAAAACACAATTTTGAGAAAAAAGCGTTTAAAGTTTCAAAAGCACTTTCGAACCACCTGACACGTCATTACAAGTGTGCGTGAAACTTCGAGAATATTCGCGGGTTTAACAAGAAATTTTCTGTTTGTGTACTTAAATATATGTACATTACGAAAAACAAAATTTTAATCGAGGGGGCATAAGGAGGGCCCTTCTGAATCATCGGCAAATTATACCAGCGCTTAACAAAGAAAAGTCACAGTTAATTATTATACTCAACTAAATAAATAATGTAAATTACTAAGTAATTTACACGAAATACAAAATTTCGCCGATCGAAGCCCGAGTGAATCGAGCGTCGGGTACCCGATTCACTCGGGTACCCGATGTTCGGGTCGGGTCGGGTACCCGACGGGTTACGTTTTTGGATTACCTGCCAGTATCGGGTACCCGAATTTGGTAATCGGGTACTCTCAAAATTTTGGTACTCGTAAACGTCGAGTACTCTCGAACTTCGAATATTCGTAAACGATTCGGAGATCCGTATCTATTATTTATATTTATTTTTTATTTAGGTGTATCGACCAAATAATGGGAGAAAACGAAAACTCGAAGACGGCGATAAAACAAATAAATGATAATACTGTAAAAAATCTTTTTTCGTCTCAATTTTCTATTGTGTGTGTGTGTGTGTGTGTGTGTGTGTGTGTGTGTGTGTGTGTGTGTGTGTGTGTGTGTGCGTGCGTGCGTGCGTGCGTGCGTGCGTGCGTGCGTGCGTGCGTGCGTGCGTGCGTGCGTGCGTGCGTGCGTGCGTGCGTGCGTGCGTGCGTGCGTGCGTGCGTGCGTGCGTGCGTGCGTGCGTGCGTGCGTGCGTGCGTGCGTGCGTGCGTGCGTGCGTGCGTGCGTGCGTGCGTGCGTGCGTGCGTGCGTGCGTGCGAGCGTGCGTGCGTGCGTGCGTGCGTGCGTGCGTGCGTGCGTGCGTGCGTGCGTGCGTGCGTGCGTGCGTGCGTGCGTGCGTGCGTGTGTGTGTGTGTGTGTGTGTGTGTGTGTGTGTGTGTGTGTGTGTGTGTGTGTGTAGAGTCGAGTGAAAAACGGTCACTTTTGGCGGATCGGATCGTAATAGCGCGGAAAAGTTGCGTTTTGGCATCACTAAAAAGTGTGCGAAAAGAAAAAATGTACAATAAATATCTTCTGTTCCGGCGAACGCCTTAAAGTTTTGACTTTTTTAACGTGGGTTTTAAATGGAGAAAAAACCCAAAAAGACCAAGATTCACCGCCTTGCGTTTGAAAAATTGAAAATATCTTGATTAGTTTCAGAGATATAAGCGTTTGAAGAACAAGTTTTACCTGAAAAAAAATTCAAAATGACAGAAAATTAAATTAAGAAGAATGAATCGCCGAAATTACCAGTTAGCACTAGACAGAATTAATGAAAATTCGACGAAGAATCTTGCTTTTAGTCGTAGTTTTGTGTTAAAAGTTCGTCAATTTGGCTTGTAATTTTACCAATGCACTGTCATGAATTTTGAGATTTTAAACGAAATTGCTGCCGAAAACGATCAATTCGAGGAAGCAGAAGGAATATTGTATGGACCTGACATCGCCGATTGATCGTAAGTAGACGATTTATCTGAAAATCCCGCACTCCGAACTTTAAACGCGTTTTTCTCGGAATGGTGTTTTTCAAAACGGTGGCTACTCTCAAAGGAAGAGTTTTCAAGCTATCCGTTTGAAATTTTAACAGAACGTTCTTCACATCACTCCTTATGTTGCTATAGAACCTTTTTTTTTAATCTACCTTTTTTTACGGAAAAATGTCGTCAAAAAGGCTGAATTTGATACTTTTCGTTCCAACCGCCGCCATTTTTTTTCTTCAAATTTCACTTTTAAAAAATCCTCCATAGGAATATAGCGGCTTTCCTACAGATTAATAATCATTTTGAATTTTTTGTTTCAGATCAAATTTGCGGCCGCAATCCTGGCCACCATCGGACACCATTTTTTTCCACGCAATTTCCCGCAAAGAAGAACAATGTTAAAAAATAAATAAAGAAATCGAAAAAAAAAATCATTTTGTATTCTTTATCGGTGCTACAATTTGTAAACAAAAATCAGACCGATTAGGTTATTCTATCCACCTGAAAAAATCGTGACAATCGGCTATTTCTCGGGCGGCCTCACTGTGATGGTCCCTTAATAAATAAGATATTCGTACAGTACAATGCCGGCGCGTGCTCCGTGAATCATTCCCACTCTCCCTCCACATCGTTCGGAAAAGTTACACGCGATCATGAAACCATGTACAAAGGGAAAGAAGGGACAATTAAGTATAAAGTGGAAGATAAAAGTTCCTTAAATTATAAGTTCCCTTAAATTATATTAAATTCTTCTCTCACTCTTAACACTCGCTCAATAACCATTCATTTAATGAGTAATAAATCGTTTTCAAATGTTAATTTCCGAAATGAAAAAAAAATTAATGAATAATGTTCAAGATCATGAAAGCGTTTTTGCAAACAATTTTGAGCTCATTCTACACCGAAAATCAAGATTTTCTATCCCTCGTAACTTCTAAACAATAGTCTTGATGTAAATTATTTTGAATATCAAGCCACTCAGATGAATGGGATCAAATTATTGTAATTTAAGGGGCCAGTCCACTTTGAAAATTTCAAAAAATGGAACGCAAGCAAGACTTGAATGAATCGACGATGATGAGCAATCAGAAGGGATTTTGTACGGTGCAGGAATTGCCGATTGAGTTTAGGTAAGAGTTTTTCATAGTATAAACTTTAAACGCGTTTTTCTCGAAACAACGTTTTCAAAATCTAGCTCCATCGGATCTCTAAAACTAATAAACCGATTCTCTTGAAATGTGAACCACGTGATTCGCAACAAGATGACCCTTGATGGTTTTAAAATTTTTATTTTTACTCTTTTTTTGCGAAAAACTGCGAAAAAACGCGTTTTTAAAAACTTTTTTCGTTTTTCATCTGCCACTTTTTTATTTTTTGATAAAACTTTATATCCGAGAGTCATTTTGTAGCTGGTGTCATACTGAATCTAATGGACTTTGATTTCTTGTATCAGACAAGCCGTTGCCGAATTGTGATGGAGCTACCTATTTTTGAGGCGTTACGTTAAACTATAAATTTTTTCTTAATGTATTTCAAGACTTCATTTATCAAACCCAACAACTTTTATATTCATATCTTTTATAAAATCCTCAAAAAAAATCGCGAAAATAGCCTTTTTTCGTGGCTCCAAGGTGGACTAGCCCCTTAATGATAAAAATCATCACAGTGTCGTACACATAACTTTTCAATAGAGGTTTTCTGATAAAAACTGTGTGCTCACTATCGCAACAGAATGGCTAGTGTTGGCTCTCAATGCTCTCAATCTACTAGATTGGTCGCCGGCCGATTACTGATAAACTGTTTTTTTTTTTCATTTTCAATTTGAAATTTCATTGTTCTGAGCATACCTCCAATTGGTTTCGTGAAGCCAAATGGAAAAATTAATGGACACAAAATATATCAACGAAAAATTTGGTTCAGCTGAATTTTTAAATCTTTTTCCAATACGCAATTATAATTTGTTATAACAAGAGTTATTATTATCAATGAAATCTATTAAAATACTGATATACGAATGAAAAAATAATTCATGTAAAAAAAATTCTTTCACACCAGTAAGAATTTGACTGTGCAAAAGCGAGCGAAAAAGAGTTATCGACATGCGCGCATATAGGCGTGAGTGAGACAACACATGGGGGCGTACACAAATTACGTAACGCAAAATTTCTGAATTTCACCCCCCCCCCCCCCTATTCCGTTACGCAACGGGTGCTTTGTCGTCAATAATTGCGATTTTTTTCATAGGCATAACTAATTATGAAAGGATCGGGTTTATACTCATTTTATGAAGTATATATAATCTAGTTTTATACCAATTTTTATGACAAAATCTTGAAAATTAACCAAGATATATGCCTTGATTTGACGACGAAAAAAAAAAAAAATTCTCTTCATTGTCCCATCAATATCTTTATGAAAGGTTATCTGTAAATTAAAAGTCAACAATTTATCGATATCCATACAAATGTAGCTATCGTTATGCGTAGCCGTTTCTTTATTTTGTTTTTTTTTTCAAAATGCCGACAGTTTGGACATTTTTTTCTATTTCCAAGGTCCTTTTTCTGTATTCAAGCAGTCTTTAGAAATAGTAATTATCAAATATTACCTTAGAACCTTAGTCACTGCGAATACAAAAATGTTCGAGAAAAACGGGTTCAAAGTTTTCGTTCCGTGTTTCTTGATATAAAGTTATGTTTTTTTCTAGAATATTGGTACTTACATTGAAGTATCTGGTCGCGGGCGATATGACTGTTCTTCATCTTCATGATAGTTCACAAAATAATAAGAGCCTGTACTGTATCTATTGTAAATGATGCCACACCTGTAGGGACTGAGGGCACTAACCGGTCGCGCTACCTGTTCTCACTAGAGTGACTATAACGCCGTCAATTTTCGGACTTGTGAATAAAAATGTTGCCAAGATATTTTTCAATACATGTACTTTCGAGAATTATAAAAATAAAAAAATTTCCTTCAAAGTTTGCTTGGGGGACGTGGGAAAGCTTCTGTGCAAGTTCTTGCACAGTGACTTTCCCCCTTAACTGACATTGCGTATAGAAAGCTGTGAGCTGCCCACGGTAAAATTGCACTCGAGGTTTAAATAAAAAACTTGAACATGCAGAAATTTTGGTATTTCTGGCAGTTTTAAAATCGTGACGTAACGCAAACCTTGACCCCCCCCCCCCCAATGCGTTACGTAATTTGCGTACAGCCCCTACCCAGGTAGCAATTTTCAAAAACTTGTCCAAAAGTCGGCTAAAAGGGTGCCAAATATCCGCCCGGAAGTTATCTTAAAGTCAACAACCATCCAAAAAGATAACTGTTGGACACATGATAACTTATAGGTAACTTCCAAGCGGACATTTGGTACTCATTTGGACAACTAATAGACAACTATTTTGAAATTGCTGCCTGGGCAAGAGGGTGGGTCAGCCGAGGCTTCGAATGCGCGGCACACCGATACAGCGCCGCGCGCTCTGCAGCCGAAGCGCGGAACTACTTTTTCTGTGCCAAAAGCCAACACGGGCCCTGTTCTTTCATGCAAATCTATGTTCTCTTCCGATAGTGAACGGAGGTAGCCGGCCGCCCATAAGACGGAAAAAGATGCAACGATTGAGTCGCAGTGCCGACTCTCGCAGCACGTGTACACCCGTTGCAACAGTGATACAATTATCGAAACTCTTATTTTCATTTAGTCCGCTATCGTTGATCGAGAAATAAATACAGGCCAAAATGATCGGGCGAACGAAACTCTTGTCGAGGCATTTGGGTATCGCAAGGGTAAGAAGATTACGACCCAGCAGCGTTATCACGCGAATGACAAAAATCTTCCGACTATACTTTCGCCTGCGTCTGCAATTTCTAGAATTGTCTGCTGACATCGCCGGAGCCCGGATCGAACGGAGCGGCGATCTGCTTGATTCAGCACCAGGCGGCACGCTACAAATCGTCCACACCGCTGAACACGATCATTATGTTTGTGCCGCAACAAGAGGTTACGTCTCGCTAAGAGAGCTCGCCCGTTATCCCTCGATAGAGACTGTACGCCGCAATTCCCGAGCTCCGTTAGTCATCGCTCTGCCTTTTCCACCCTATCGTAGTCTATTTTGTTATTCCGCTCGTTGGAACGAAACGCGTGCCACTAACGGAGGCCGCGCGTGGCGATAGAGTCTAGAGGTGAGACGATACGATTTTCCGTTAAAACGAATGACTGTAATGTTGAAGGCGTGGATAGTGGAGAGGATGGGCAAATTCCATAGGATTCTGGAGCCTGGCTTGAACCTCCTGTTACCCGTAGTCGACCGCGTCAAGTACGTTCAGAGCCTGAAAGAGATAGCGATAGACGTGCCCAAGCAGAGCGCCGTCACCTCGGACAACGTCACCCTGGACATAGACGGGGTCCTTTATCTCAGAATAAACGATCCTTATCGGGCATCTTACGGCGTCGAGGATCCCGAATTCGCCATCATCCAATTGGCTCAGACTACCATGCGATCCGAATTGGGAAAGATATCGTTGGACAAAGTATTCAGGGAACGCGAGGGCCTCAACGTTGGCATCGTCGAGAGCATCAACAAGGCGAGCGAAGTTTGGGGAATAACTTGTCTCAGATACGAAATTCGTGAGTACACGATTATTCGGTAATTGACAACAAAGCCAACAAACTCAGCAGTATGCCATCACAAAAAGATCGCTTCTATGTTCAACAGGTGATATAAGATTGCCGCGGAGAGTCCAGGAGGCCATGCAGATGCAAGTGGAGGCCGAGAGGCGCAAACGAGCCGCTATCCTCGAGTCCGAGGGAGTACGCGAAGCGGATATCAACGTCGCGGAGGGAAAACGCCAGGCGAGGATTCTCGCGTCGGGTAATGTCATGTCGGGATATCCGTGGCGACAAGCTTTGACCAATGATTTCTGATATTTCAACAGAAATGATGAGAATTTGAAGAATACAAAACTTGCCGTATCGGCTTCCTTAAGGGGAGGGTAGGGGTTTCAGCGTGAGAAAAAAAAAACACTTTTTTGCTAATTTTTTTTTATCTATATGGATAGAGTAAATTTATTGAAATCTTTTGTACATTGTTAAGTGTCATTTCAAGAACATTCCGTTAAATTTGTACGCGAAAATATCCACAAACAAGCCGGTGACAAAGCTTTTCCAAGAACGCCTTTGGAAAAACACGATTTGCGGTGTTCACTGTATCTCAGCTAGAAATAATGTGAAATCAAGTACCATTAAAATTTAGTCAAAGTATCATCAAATCCTCCCCCCAACGGTTTTTGATAATTTTTTTTCATTTCTAAATTTTTGACGGTCATGTAAAATGAAAAGTGCTATTTTTCATGAAAAATTCCGCCATTTTGGGGGTGGAAAACCCCCTCAATGTAAAAAAATCTCAAAGTAACCGTTGGGAGGAGGTATTTTATGTGTAGAAAGTGTGTACCAAGTTTGAAATAAATCGGTCATGTAGTTTTCAAATGGCAGTGAACACGGTCTTTGAAAAAGTGGTTTCGAGAAAAACGCGTTTGAAGTTTAGACAAGTCGGAGCTACAGTGTTAGAGGAGCGGGACTAAATAGTCAATAACTTCGGGAGTTTTGCTCTGATTGACTTGAAATTTTGGGATTATATTCTTGAAATGCTTAATTATAAGAAAAGACAAAAAAATCGATTTTTCGAAAGTGCAAACCCCTAACCTCCCCTTAAGGTAATATTGGCGCCTTTAGCGGTAATTGGAAATACGATAAAATTCAATGATTTTTTTTGGCTCATGAGTACAAGACCTTTTATTTCATAACCAACAATGGAAACCGACCGGGCGAGCTTGTTGGGTTTGTTTAGAGATCATCTCATAAAGCGAGATACACATTTAGACGGGAAAAAATTGCAATTTTAAGCGATTTTATAAATTAAGAAATAATTATTCTAGTACATTTATCAAAGTACATTTATCTTTGTACTGTAAGAGTACCTTTATCAACTGGAGGTACACTTTTTTTAAGGCCTTAGGACACAGTAACGGGTGTAAAATCATGTGCAAATTCAACAATTTTTTTTCGTATGAAAAAGTGATTCACTCATAAAATTAATTACACATCCATTTAGTATCAATATCAAGCTGTTGGAAAATATATATATATATTTTTTTCGATGTACAAAATGGCCGACCACTAATATTTTCTTTTGTTATCTTTTTTTTTAGGAGCTCCGCGGCGTGACATTTAGCATCCACAATTTTTCACCTAGAACAAGAAACTCAAATTCTCGTCAATCTACATTAGAATACCTAGAGAAGTACGTACGGAATTTGAAAAATATTGTTTTATTCAAAAGTTGTAGGTATTTGAACTTAACGCGGTCCTCTAGTTTCTCGGCTGTTTTTTTGCGGCTTTTTAAATAATTTTTACGGGCAAAGCATCGAAATAATCAATCTCATTGTTTTTGCATAATCTTTATTAACAATTAAATAAGCTTTACAAATTTTTTGAAGTCAAAATATATAATAGAATAAACGTTATAGTGGCCGACAGGAAGACATCAAGTAAAAGAGGTGCTTGACGGTGACTAAGATTGCGGCTGTTCTACTTATCTGAAATTAAAAAACCAAACGGCATTTTAATCTTCATATTTAAGACTAGCGATTGAACTAGAGTGAATTCTAAATTACAAAAATTGACTTTTTTATACACTTTTGAAAATTACATTCTATTTTTACTCGTTTTTTCTTAAGTTTTTCGCTCGTACAAAAAAAACTATCGAAGCAATCATGATAATCCTAGTTCAATCGCTGGTTTATAACATATTAAAGATGCTGTATAACTTTGAACAAGATCGGTGCAGTAGTTTCTGAAATATCGTGGTCACCGTTTCGAAAAATGGTGTTTCGAGAAAAACTCGTTTGAAAGTATACCTGCTCCGTATACCTGCTCCGTTCCAGGGCCGTAACTTGTGAACCACTTCGAATATCGAAAAATCCTTTGGCACACATTATCTACACATGTTGTAGATGTGATTTATGAAAAAAAAATCGATTTTTTCGACCCGAGAAACTAGAGGACCGCCTTAAGAAATGAATTTTCAGTGAACATTTTTGTTATAACTGCTCATAAAATGAAAAGTTTTCGATTAATCAGAAATTCCGTACGTACTTCTCTGCGAAATGCAATTAGGAACATAACTTCTAAATTTGAAGTAAATCGAGTGAGAATTGTTGAAGTTATTTGTCACGCCAATTGGAAAAAAGGTGTTTCGAGAAGTTTCGAGTAATCGGCCATTTTGTACATCGAAAAAAAAAAATATATTTTCTAACAGCTTGATATTCATACTAAATTGATGTGTAATTAATTTTTATCAGTGAAACACTTTTTCATACGAAAAAAATTGTTAAATCCGCACATGAATTTATACCCGTTACTGTGGCCTAAGGCCTCAATTTATTCAACATCAAAATGGCGGAGCTGTGGCAGAGTGTTACAGCAATGTTGCTGCGGGAGTAACGAATCAGCGTGCAGTCTAGTTCCCGTAGACTTTGATTTGCAAAAAAAATCGCAATTGTTTTCATTTAGAACATGTATGGTCGCTATTTGACAGTAATTAAAATAAAGAAAATGCATATTTAAGAGAATGACACCCATTTATAAAACAAAAAATCAAAATGTCAAGCAACATTCCTGTAATATTTGGATAAAAAAAAGTCGTTTTTTAAATAACTTTCCAGAAACAATTCTCGTCAAGTAGAAGGTAGCAATATTATTAATATTTCTACCAAGCTTTAGTTTAATCGGCTTTATAGTTTTTGAGTAATCCTGCACGCCAATTTCGAAAATGCAGTTTTGAGAAAAACGCGTTTGATGCTTACGCCCGCTCTGAATCCGAGTAGTGACGCATAGGGTTGACGGGCTGTAACGTTAGAAGTTTATCGAATTTTGCTTCGAAACATTGGGAACAGATTCTACATATATAGTTCTATTGTTTAAAAGGAAAAAAGAATTCGATTTTTTGATCGTTGTAAATGTATATCCCGCCTTAAGGGGTTAGGCCACAGTAACTGGTATAAAATCATGTGCGAATTTAACCATTTTTTCGTATGAAAAAGTGATTCACTCATAAAATTAATCACACATCCATTTAGTATGAATATCAAGCTGTTAGAATTTTTTTTCTTTCGATTTACAAAATGGCTGGGTACTAAAATTTTCTTTTATCTTTTTGGTAAAACTATAGAATCACGGCTCCAGACCAATTTCAATGCCAAATTATTTTGTTTGCCATGAACGCCTTCGTAATGTCATCACTATTGATATTCAATTGGGGGAGGCCGACATTTTTTATCAATTCCATAAATTATGGTATTTTGAAGTTTGCGGAAACGAGGGACAAAATAGCGCATTATAGACACACACTCACATACGCACACACACACAAACACACACGCGCGCACACACAGTGATTGTTGGGTTCTTTTGGGCTTGTTTGGGTTGTCCGCACACACACACACAGCTATTTTTAATTAGATGGCTAGATTAAAAGAAAAAGTTTGAAAACAAAAAATCATGTTACGTATTTCTTTTTTACCCTCCACAGTAATGACACTGTTTAACGTTTTTTTCTTCATATTCGAGCTTCCCCCATCTTAATTCAACATGTAACATGGTTTTTTTGTCTATAACAATACCCCAAAAAAAATTTGGACCGATTTTGGGCTGGAGCCGTGATTCTATAGTCTTACCATATTTTTTTTAAGCGCTCCGCGGCGTGACATTTAGCATCCACAATTTTTTACCTAGAACAAAAAACACAAATTCTCGTCAATCTACATTAGAATACCTAGAGAAGTACGTACGGAATTTGAGAAAGATTGATTTATTCAAAAGTTGTAGGTATTTGAATTGCGTTGTAGGTATTTACATGAATTTTCAGTGAACAATTTCGTATAGACCTGCTCATAAAATGAAAAGTTTTCGATTAATCAGAAACTCCGTACGTACTTCTCTGCAAAATGCAATTAGGAATATAACTTTTAAATTGGAAGTAAATCGAGTGAAAATTGTTGAAGTTATTTGTCACGCTAATTGGAAAAAAGCTGTTTCGAGAAAAACGCGTTTAAAGTTTTAGGCACTCCATGGCCGTGCCAGAGGTTACGTTATACGCTCAAAGTCGGTGCAAAAAAATGTCTTGCTATAAATCGAATAGTAACTTATTCTTATGATGATAAAGCACCGTTTAAGCGAGAAAAAAATCGATTTTTTTTTAAATTCTACTGTAGTCTTGCCCTTTAAGGTCTAGGAGTCACTTTGCAGCCTTATGAGTTCGAAGAGGATGAGCAGTATACATTGTATCTTTGTTTGGACTCCTAGCAATTAAAAGTAGTACTTTACTCCCTGTCTAGACGCATGTATAAGCGAGGAAAAGGTTTTTTGCCTCTCAGACGCTGCTTAAACTATATATTTCCAAGTCACCTTGCCAGATTTTCATTATTAGCGATAAAATAAAGGTATCTTCGCAATGAGCAAAGACAACATTTTCCAATTCGAAAAAGTTGTCATTTTCAATAACTAACGAAACATTCTAATATCAACGCATAATAATCGAGATATCAACTTTTACCACTCTCCAAATTGTGTTTATTCTGACTCGATAACTCAAAATTCATCATCACAGTGTGGCGCCACGGAAATCGCACTCTTGGCCAAACTTTGTAGGCGAAGAACGAATGTAGTCTGTGAGAATTGGCATCGAACGCGCGATTGTTTTGCAGAGGCCGAGCGTCAGGAGCAGATAAACAAGGCTAGCGGAGAAGCGGCGGCGATGCTGGCGGTCGCGGACGCGCGAGCGAAAGGATTGAAGATGGTTTCGTGCTCTCTGAGCCTCAGAGATGGTAAGGACGCCGCTGCTCTCAGCATCGCCGAACAATACGTTCACGCTTTCGACAAATTGGCCAAAACTAACAATACTCTGATACTCCCGAGTAACGTTGGCGACGTGTCGAGCCTCGTCGCTCAGGCCATGTCCATTTACAAACACGTCGCACCGCCACCCGCGGTCGCCGCTCGTACGGACCCTAACGATCCAACGTTCAATCAACACTTTTCGCAAAACCCCGTCTCCATCGAGGCAACGCCGCGCGAATCGGATCAGGAGGTTTTCGAATATTTCAGCGACAAGGAGGAAGCCGATAAGCATCGTGACGCAAATCCGCGTTCTTCCGCATAATTCTTCTCGCAACCTGAATAAACTCAACTATTTCTTACACGACGATTCGAGGTTGTTTCTTTTTTCCTTAGTAGAAATCGCATTTTCATGCGTTTCGTGTAATCGAGTTATTACGCGGGTGCGCGCGGTTCAAATCGCCAAAAGATAGGCGATACATTTTTTTTCCGATTTTCGTCAGTCTCCAAATATGAAGGATTTTGCGCTATTCGTGCGGTGAAGTGTTGCCAACGAAAAAAAGACAGCGTGACAGTTGACAGTTCAGGGTTATTGAAAATGGAGCGCTACACGAAAGAGCAACGTGTTTTCATTGTTGAGCATTATTTCAAAAACAATGAAGGTTTGGCAGCTAGAGTTTCCAATTGTCGTACAAAATATGGGCGGTTATTTAACTTCGTCAAATGTGAGGAGATTGAGGCCTTAGGCCACAGTAACAGTACACATCTATTTAGTATGAATATCAAGCTGTTAGAATTTTTTCTTTTCGATGTACGAAATGGCCGATTACTAGGGGTGTGCAGGTATCCGATTCACTCGGGTACCCGACGGGTTACGTTTTTGCATTACCCGCCACTATCGGGTACCCGAATTTGGTAATCGGGTACTCTCAAATTTTTGGTACTCCTAAACGTCGAGTAATCTTAAACTTCGAATATTCGTAAACGACTCGGAGATCCGTATCTATTATTTATATTTATATTTATTTTTTATTTAGGTGTATCGCCCGAAATAATGGGAGAAAACGAAAACACGAAGAAGGCGATAAATCGAATAAATGATAATACTGTAAAAAATCTTTTTTCGTCTCACTTTTCTATCCTGTGTGTATGTACGTACGTGCGAGTGTGTGTGTGTGTGTGTCTGTCAGGGTGGAATGAAAGACGGTCACTTTTGGCGGATCGTATCGTAATAGCGCGGGAAAGTTGCGTTTTGGCATCACTAAAAAGTGTGCGAAAGGAAAAAAATGTACAATAAATATCTTCTGTTCCGGCGAACGCCTTAAAGTTTTGAATTTTTTTAACGTGGGTTTTAAATGGAGAAAAAAACCCAAAAGGACCAAGATTCAACGCCTTGCGTTTATTCGAAGCGAGAAGAATGTAGCTTCCATTTGACATTTTAAAATTGAAAATATCTTGATTAGTTTCAGAGATATAAGCGTTTGAAGAACAAGTTTTACCTGGAAAAAATTTAAAAAATTAAATTAAGAAGAATGAATCGCCGAAATGACCAGCTAGCACTAGACAGAATTAATGAAAATTCGACGAAGAATCTTGCTTTTGTTCAGTTTTTCGTCATTCAAATATCTCGATATTTCCTGAAATGCGAGTGTCTTAAAAGAAGTTTGCCGGAAAGAAATTGTAAATATATACATAGCAAAAATACTAAAATTATTAAATAAATTATTTGTATTTCTTATGAACTCCAACCTATCGGCGAAGGGTAGAGAACATAAAGCTGGAAGTCTATTTCGTCCGTTTTGGTACGTTTCCGTGGCGCTATCTATACTATGAAACGAAATTTTGTTCCGGCAACACGACTTATTGAGTACCCAATGTGAGACGAGTACTTGAAAAACTCGGGTACTCGATAAAGTTCGAATATACCCGATCGGATCATAGTCTAATTACCCGACCCGACCCGACCAATTCTGCTACCCGCACACCCCTACCAATTACTAATATTTACTTTTGTTATCTTTTTTTAAGGCGCTCCGCGGCGTGACATTTAGCATCCACAATTTTTGAGCTAGAACAAAAAACAAAAATTCTCGTCAATCTACATTAGAATACCTACAGAAGTACGTACGGAATTCAAAAAATATTGTTTTATTCAAAAGTTGTAGGTAATTGATCTTGAGAAATGAATTTTCAGTGAAAAATTTCGTTATAACTGCTCATAAAATGAAAAGTTTTCGATTAATCAGAAATTCCGTATGTACTTCTCTGCGAAATGCAATTAGGAACATAACTTTTGAATTTGAAGTAAATCGAGTGAAAATTGTTGAAGTTATTTGTCACGCCAATTGGAAAAAAACTGTTTCGAGAAGTTTCGAGTAGACGGCCATTTTGTATATCGAAAAAAAATCCAAACAGCTTGATATTCATACTAAATAGATGTGTAATTAATTTTATGAATGAATCACGTTTTCATACGAAAAAAAATGTTAAATTCGCACATTATTTTATACCGATTACAGTGGCCTAAGGCCTTAATTTTTTAATTCAGGGAGACTGTATCAATTAGTGATCTTAGACACTCTTGCCATTCTTAACAAGTCGTTCAACACAAAACATGGAAGCAGTTCGTGAGAGTGTTGCTCTCACGAAATTTTCAACTTATCTTCTCAGATTCTCTATGGAACTGCGTAAGGTATTCACCATTGCCTATCAACTTAAAAAAAAATTGATCGCGTGATTCTTTGCTCTAAAATGAAAGTTTTCATTCACATCTTCCCTACCTTTGTGCAAAAAGCTGTTTTCGAATTCCGGTACGCAGTTCTATGACTTTTTGTATATATTCTTGAGAATTCTTCGGTCTAAGTCGAAAACTACAGAAGTATTTCTGGTCCCGGAATACTTCTGTATGCAGTCTCAAACCCTGACGATCGTCATTATCAGTTGAAAAATTACGAAAAAAGATTTTTTCGCACACATAAAACTATGTAAAATAAAGTTTTTCAATTTTTTACTACTTTCGTTGTACTTGTTAAAAAAACACTTAAAATTAGCCTTTTTTTGAAAACATGAAGTGGCTTTAGTCTTCAATAAATGCGTATATACGCGTTTTGCAATGTGATTTCACAAATTCTAATGAATATTTGTCATTTAATCGTGAGAATATTGGGCAATTGGGACATTTCGCTCACCCCTTGCGACGAGATTGCAGTATTTTGATAAACGTCATATAATTGTATAGAAAAAATGTAGCAACGTATAGAACATCTTCAGGCCGTCTGTGTATTTTCTCAATAATTCAATTAAGTGAAAAATCCGCCGATAACATCAGCAGTAAACCGCCATCTGCTTTACTTCCTCTTCTTGGTGTGTAGCACCGCAGTTTGTTGCTGCGACGGGGTCGAGTACGTTTCCTGGGAGATACGATTGACGTAGTAGAGAGCGACCATGGAAAATAGGAAGCAAGTGGTCGTCGCTACCCGGTGCACTAAGCCGGACGCGACAAGAGATACTACGAGCGACACGAAGACTGAAAAGAAAAAGAGAAGGAATGAACGAGCGGCTCGGAGATTAAGCAAGAGCTGTGGATGGTCCGAGCCCAAGTACGCACCTTCGGGGAAGAGTTTCAACTGGAAGGACTTGCCGAAGACGGTAGATTCGAGATTTCCAAGAGCGGTCAGTAGAAATACAAAGAGCACAGAGCCTACGTAACCTCCTAGTATGGTGCGTAGCTGCGTCGATATCAGCCAATTCTTGTACATTTGCATTCCGGAAAATAATAGAACGGCAAGGATGGAAGATAGAACGAAGGACACGCCACTCGTCACAGCTGCAAGTTTTTTATTAATTTCCATCGATCAATCGCTGTCGTTCAATTTTTTGGAGGTTATAACCGGCGTTTCGAACGAGCTTAAAAACGCGATACACGTACAAGACGTTAACGAGTTATTATTATATTACGAATAATCCATTGCTCTTTAGGCAATAATACTAACCCATTTTCGCGATATTTGCGATCGATCTAGGATAAACGTGTCTTGTTGCGTTGGCGGAGCGAGCGGTAAATTGACACTCGGATGCACTCGGCGCATTCGGCGAACGAGCTCGGCGATTGCGCCACGTAGCGTTCAACGGGCGAATCAAGGAGACTAGAGAGAAGGAGTCGACACTCCCTACTCAAACAGTTCTTTCAATGGGTCGCAGAGGTGTAGTGCTCAGTTCCGCCGCAGGCGTCGCTAGTGTTCTTGGGAACCGATAATATATAGTAATACAAAACTGCATAAGGTGAAACTGACCGTGTGATGGCGGCAAAATTGTTTGCGCCTGTCAAACACAAATATATCTGTCGTGTACACCAGCACAGCAGCTATCGAACTATGTGTATAATAATGGAGATGACTCCTCGCGAATCAATGAGATAAAGGGAAAAAGTAAACACTCTAGGTAGCAATTATAAAACAAATTTCAACTATTGATAGCAGTAAATTAAAAAACATTCTCCCATGTTATTTTTATTCGAGTCTTTTTGGGATTGGACGAGTTTTTTGATTGGTTGAAACTGCTTCAATTCGCTCGTACGACCAGATACCTATACGAATGCAAAAGACAAAAATTAAAACTACCGAGGCCCGCACTCAGAACCGTCAATACAGTAATCTAGCGTTCTACCAACTTCGCCACACAATAAATATGGCAATAAATATAATCTTCTCATATTTAAGTGATTGCCGCGCTTGGGGTTCAATTAGGCTTGACGGCCTGTTCGGTTGGTTCATCACTTAATTTAATTCATATTTAGCTTCATTTTTCCACGTAACTAGGAAATCACGAGTTTTCGTGGGTATACATATGAGCACGTGTTGAAAAGACAACCCCAGCATGTAGAGCCAACATTCCCGCATTCGCCCGGTTTCTTGAACGTACATGTTATTATTTTTTTTTTTTTTTTTTTTTTTTTTTTTTAATATTAGACTTTATTGCTCCGGGCAACACACTTCCTCAGTTTGCACTGGGAAACATTCACCTACCCCCGGGGGTTAGGCTCGGTCTTAATCTAGACCGGAACAATAACGCTGGGCGACACTCGAGGGTTCCGACACCACCTCGGCTGCCGCCCAGTCAAAAAAACGCGCGAAAAGTCCAATTAATCGCTCTGCGATAGCCGCTCCCTCAAGCCAGAGGGTTAGCGGCTACCGCAGTCCACAATCGTGTTGCCGGAGTAAACGGAGGGACCCAAGTATGACCGCCTTCTGCATCCGACCTGCTAGCAACCGGACACCGGGTTTGCAAACCGGTATGCCAGCGAGGCCCGATACAAATGACTCCTTCATCCCCCCTAGCGCGCCGATGATGAGGACAACGAGAGTTACCCTGAATCCTCGGTGCAAACGACGTAGCTCGGCCAGGAGAGGCTGATACTTGAGCCGTTTCTCCTCTTCCTTTCGCGACACGTTCACTTCGGCCGGAGCCGAGAACTCAATGACGTATATCGTCTTGTCGTCGAAATCGAAGAGGACAACATCAGGCTTAGTCGCTTGTAGCGGCCCGATGGTCGCGAATGAGAAGTTCCAATAAATCTTGCACCTCTCGCCCACGACAACGGACTCAATATCTCCTGGTAAATAAGGCGGCACGGGCTCCCGGTCTATCCCATAAGAGTGCCGTAGATGGTAGTACAACACTCTTAGGGCCGCGTTATGGCGATGGATATAGCCGGAGACTGCATATACTGGGCAAGCCGACAGTAGATGCATTAGTGTCTCCGGCGATTGTTTGCATGCACGACACAAAGTGGTCGGCAGAGGCTGACCCAAAACGCGGCTGCGATAGACCAGGGTGTTGATGACTCCGTCTTGGCAGGCGCAGATAAACCCTTCGGTCTCGGACATCAGTCCAGCTGACCTCAAGAAGGAAAAGGTCAGCTGGGTGGACAGCCCCTGTTCCTCGATGTGGTGAAAAAACACACCGTGCATGGGTCTGTCCACGTGCTGCCGAGTCAGGACAGTCTGCTCGGCAGCCCTGATTGCCCGCCGACGTCGGGACTTGGGCAACCGAGCGACGGAGTCTATTGGCAAGGCGCCACGCCGGCGCCGGCGGAACTCCAAGCCGAGGGTCTCTGCCGCACGATCTGCCGCCTTATAAAGAAAAGCACCCGCCCCATGAAGCTCATGCTGGTGCACAATCTCCAGGAGCGGGTCCGAGCTTGTTATCACATCGCTTGCTATTCCGAGGACCATGCGGTCATGAAGACACTCCAATCCCAAGAGCCCACGCCCGCCGCTCTGACGCAGCATATAAAGGCGCGGGGTGGAAGATCGAGGGTGCAGACTCCGTTGGATGTTCATTATTTTGCGTGTGCCGATGTCCAGCTGTTTAAGCTCGTCTCTGCGCCATTTGACGACGCCAAAGGAGTAGAGCAGGACCGGGACAGCGAGCATATTGGTGGCAGTGATCTTATTTTTCCCAGACAGATCTGATTTCCAGATCCGTCTGAGACGCCGCCTGTACTCGCTGCGGAGGGCCCCCTTGACACCCTCAGCGTCTTGAAGAGAGCGCTGATCGATGCCAAGGTACCGATAAGACCCCCCGGCGTCCAGGTGTTTGAAGACGCTCCCGTCCACCAGCCGGACATCAGCCGCGACACCCTCTGCTCTCCCTCTCCTGAGATGAAGAACAGCGCATTTGTCCAATCCGAAATCCATTCCCGCCGCCCGCGTGTACGTCGCTACGATGTTCAAGAGGAGCTTAAGCCCCGCCTCCCCGGGAGCGTATAGCTTGAGGTCATCCATATAAAATAAATGGGTGATCCCTCGCCCACGCTCCCCGGGGGGCCCCGCTTCGTACCCGCGTGCAGCCCGCAAGGCGATTGATAAGGGTAATAGCGAGATGCAAAACAGGAGGGGGCTGAGAGAATCTCCCTGGATAATCCCCCTCCTATACCCCGCCACTCCGGTCGACACGTTGCCTTCACTAGTCTTAACTGTGAAGCGTGTCTTCCAGAGCGGCATGAGCTGCTTAATGCATCTCACTATGTAAGGACTCACCGAAAGGCGCTCGAGTAGGTGTATAATCAGTTTGTGACTGACAGTGTCGAACGCCTTACGGTAGTCTATCCAAGCGACTGAGAGGTTACGCTTGTGCTGGACCGCGTCTTGCGTAATGCAGCGGTCCGCCAGCAGGTTCTCCTTACAACCTCCCAGTCCTCTCTTGGATCCCCTTTGTTCGTATATCTCCCGCCATGCAGGCTCGATCTCGTGCAGAACACGCTCATAAAGAATCTTTGTGAAGATCTTACAGAGCGCATTCAGACACGTTATCGGGCGGTAGTTCTCCGGATGCGACAAATCCCCTTTTTTGGGGAGTAGCACCGTCCTTCCCTCTGTCAGCCACGCAGGGATGGGCACCGTCCCATCGATGAACGACGAGAAGATGCGGGCCAGATGGATATGGGTGCACGTGAATTTCTTCCACCAGAAGATGTTAATCCCATCTGGTCCGGGAGCGGCGTGGTTCCTCATGCTACTCACCGCCTTCTCCACCTCTCCCCGCGTGACTGGAAGACAGTCGCCACGCTGACTCGGCTGTTGCCGGCAAAACGCGTCGAACCGCCCCAGAGCTGGAGTGCTTTCATCAAAATGACCCTCCCTGCTATACAGTTCTCCCCAAAACCGCTCCACCTGAACAGCTGTTGGCGCTGTGTCGGGGGCAGGCGTAGGTGGTTGGAACCAGCGGCCTGGGTCAGAACGAAAGAGGGCGTTGTCTAACGCCCGACCCAGCCGCCTCTCTAGGGATTGCTTCGCAACCCCCAGGTTCCGCACCTTCTCCACGTAGCGTTCCTTCACAATAAGAAGGATAGCTTTGTTCAATGTGTGGTGACGGCATTTCAGTTCCGAGCTGATTTTTCGGATTTTAGGGGTAAACGCCCTCCCCGCCGTAATGAAGTCTAACACACACTGAACACGGGATGCCTGCTTCCGCGCTTCATTGATCTTATTCTGGAGCTGTGCAACGCGCCGCCGAGTCTTAACCACGAACGCCGCCTTATCATTGCGTGTCCGAGGTTTCGCCTCAACAGCCGCGTGATACACAGCCCAGTTCAAGCTGAGGAGATCAGCAGTCTCAGGGATTGCTGCCGCAAGGGACTCATTTGCCGCTTCTAGGCAACCAGGCTGAAGAGAAAATTTCCCAGTGATTCTCTCCCTCCTTGTTTCCCAGTCCTCTGTCAAATCGACGCGCCAACGGGGGGGATCCGACTGCCGGGGGGACCGATCTTGAGGCCGTCCGGCAGAGCTCCGCACTGAACGCGCGGAAGAGCGCCTGCCGGGCAGCTCTGGTGGTAGTAATAAGAGATCGTAGCCTTGTCGTCGTAAACGGGCGGCCTGGTCTCGCAGATGTTGTTGCGAGAGGTATGCAAGCTCTGGGTGCACTTGGCTCCACAGGGCTTGCAACCTCGCCATGTAGCCCCTTCGCGACGGCAGGCTATCCCTCCAGCAGCGGATGAGGTCCTCCTTGAGTTCCTCCGTCCACTCTAGGCGCCGATTTCGAGCCGTAGTCGTTGCCGTGGATCCTATCCGGGTGCCCCTCCCAACTGATCCTTGGTCCCCATCCGAGAGGGACCGGTTGTGGGGGGCCTGACTAGGTGGTGTTCGAACCTAGTTTTCGGCGTGCCAGGTGGTTGGCCTGGCACGTCGGTGGCTGTTGCGAGGGAGTTGTGCTCCCCCGGGCGATGGGCACGCCAGCTTCCCTACGCCTAAATGTTATTATTATTATTATTATTATTATTAATAATTATTATTATTATTTTTATTGTACAGAAGGACAGAGTAACGCGCATCCGAATAATAAATACATTACGAGATACATTACGGTTGGTTTATCGCTTTATTCGCGTTTCATTATAATTAGCTATATTTTTAAACATAACAGGCAAATCATAAGTTTCCATAATAAAATAACCCGTGTTGTACTTATATAATTATTATATCTGATGTGCTTATTATACAATAAGCCCGTGTGAATAAAACAACACGTGTTGTTTCATTCATATGTGCTTTAATATTATTTATATTTTATTTGTTATACATATGTACACAATATTATTATATATTATAATGGAAGTGTTATTAGAGATAGCGATGAGAACGTAACGTTCTTTTATTTCTTTAATACAATAGATAAAGTACAATTATAAACAGTTAATTTGAGCTTTGGCCGCGTGCGGTCGTTCAGTCTTTATTTTCATGCTATCGCAAATTGCGCTTCGGAGCATGCGGCATGCAATGAAACAAACGTGCCCACACACACTCTCACACTTTAAAGTTCTCTGTTCGATGCGCTACTCCTCGAGGTAATTGTTCGCGTCTTATCTGACGGGGCCACGCTCACGGCACCCACACAAACACGCACGTTTTGGTTTTACCGTTCAGTCTTTTTCGCCACTCGTACGTGGTCGGACTCGCGGTAAGATGGCCGCTTGCTCACGCGTCTCACTCGCAGCGCCGTTACCCTCGTCGCCTTCTCGTCTTCTTCTGCTCTCCCTCTCACACGCGGCTCGCCTCGCTCTCCCGAGTCGCGCGCACCCTCCTCATTCGTCTTCTCGCCGCCTCGTTCAGCGCCCTCTCGGTGGCACTAGCGCCCTCGCGCGGGGAATTCAAATCCCCTAGCAACGGCTGCGGGGCCGTCTTTAACAGAAGGAATCCCCACTTGGGTGTATTATCGTTCGGGTGTGCGAGAGAGAACGCACCATGACTGTTCCAACCGCGTACGAGAGAGAAACACGATCACCCCAGTTTTGTGATTGGTCGTTGAGGCGGAGCTCGGACCTTATGCAGTTTTGTATTACTATATATTATCGTTTCCCAATAACACTAGCGACGCCTGCGGTGGAACTGAGCACTACACCTCTGCGACCGCTTGAAAGAACTTCGTACATACAGGCTAGGAGAGGGAGTTTGGACTCCTTTACTCTAGTCTCTTTGGGGCGAATCATCGAATCGCACGGATAGGCGACGCAAAATTGTGTTAACGGTAAACAAACATGTTTCGCGTAGCGAATAAGTACGCAATTGTATTATTAAGAATAATCACGAGTGTGTTGGATCGTTGGATGCAACTGGCTGAATATAAAATCTCAAGTATAAAAAATGTCACGAATAGTTATATTCGTCGATTTTTCACAGATGTCGAGGAGCAGCAGCAGCGCGTCGTCTACCCGTTCATTCGGTTCGGAGGCCAATGCACAAGATCTCAAGCCTATCAAGGGTTACCTGGCGAATCGTAGGGAACTGGCCCGTCAGTTGTTCAAGTCCGTCAAGCCCGACAAAATTCGCATGATGTTGCCTCAAATTTTGAAGGTCCGTCGTCCGACGAACATTCCGACCAACTTGAGCATTGCCAATAACGTCGTCCCCCTTTCAGAATGCCAATTTGAAAGAGCTGGAGGAACGTTGCGCCGGCGAACTGTGCGGCATGTCCGAGGCTCGCATACTGTGCATTCTGAAAGGACGTACCATGTCCGGATCTTCAGACACCAGCGAGACGGATGATTCCGGTACGCGGCGCTCGCCGAAAGTGTAGTCGGCTAACAATGAAAAATTAACAGCCAACGGATCTTTCTTCATTCGCAGGTCCATCTTTGGAAATTATCTCCGACACGGAGGAATGGTTGACGGACACGGAAGTGACGATAAAGCAAGAGCCTTCCTCCTCCGGTGTTTCCAAAGTCAAAAAGCCCAAGGCCGCCAGGATGGACAAGAGAAAGAGTCGCGCGCAAAAGAGAAAGGATAGAGAAAATTCGGGGGTGAAGAGCGCGAGCAAGGGATCCGTAGCTCGCTTCGATTCCAACTTGAAGCCGAAGAAGGAAAAGCCAGAAGGTGAGAGTCGCCCGGTTGCCTCCGCTGCGGACAACAAAGAGGGCGAAAGTTTGCTGGATCTTTTGGAGCTGGAGATGAGAGCGAGGGCCATCAGAGCGCTCATAAGAAAAGAGGAGGACACGCCCCGAGTGTCGGACGCTCAAGAAAAACGTACGGAAGAGGCGACGGTGGCAGTGGCCGCGACGAGTAAGCCTGTGAAAGGTAGCGTCGAGTCGGCGGTGAGTGCGAGTGTCGCGAGCAACGAGGCGCCCCATGGAAAAGAGGCGAGCAGTCAGAGTAACGAGGTGAAAGAGCCGAGGGAAGGCGGTTCGGGTAGCGGCGAGGACGAAGACGTCGTGTTCGTCGTTGCCAAGCCTACACCCACGATCGAGCTCGTATCGAGCGACGACGAGACAAGCGGCGTCGACAAAGATAGTCGCAAACGGGCCAACAATACCGAAGACCCCAAAAGAAGCGCGATACAACGTGCCTGTAAAAGGGAGACAACGAGGTCGGCCACTCCGGAAGTTGCAGCGCCTCGCGACGTATCCAGCAACGGACGAACCGTCACTATAGACAAATCCAACGACGGATCCAACAGTCTGAAGATCATTGTTACGAAGAGACTTTCCGACTCTTCCAACGGGCACACTTCTGGCAAAACGATTAAAACGCGAAAAATAGCCGACAACGAGCTCGACAAGAGTGCCGCGAAGGAGAAAAATTCCCCGAAAATCCTCGAATCCAATGATCCGCAGTTCTCCGCCAAAGGATTGTTCAAGAAAGTTCGTAGAAAAGAAAATTTGAGAAGCAAACGGAAGACTATTCAAGATTCCAAGCGCAATAAAACCGACGAATCTGCGGAAAAGGCTTCAGCCGAGGTTGACGAGGCGATCGTCGCTGCTCCCGTCGTTGCTCCCGACGAGAAAAAGGATGATCGAGTTTCGAGCAACGTGGCGGTGGAGCCTTCGGTAAAATTGGAGATACCGGAACGCCTCGAAGACGTCGCGTCGTGCGCGAACGAGTCACCGGCTCCGACGGCGACTAGAGTCGAAGGGAGTAACAAGAGCGAGAGAGAAGAAGAATCGCGTATACCGATCACGGATGACGATAGATTGGACGATTTTGAGGAAATAATCGATCTCGACGATTATCCCGACGATATGGAAGAGATCGAGAACAAGGATGAGGTGAAGAAAATAAAAGGCGAGATCGTGACGCAGGTACGTACGGAGCGTAAAACGCCCCAGATAACGGCCGATACGATAATTCCGAGCAGGGAAGCAACCGAATCGGCGGAAACATGGGCCAGCCGTTATTATCAAACGGACGATGTTCAGAACGTGATCAAAGAATCCAAGATACAGTCGGAGATAAGGAAACGCTTGAGGGAACGTCAAAGATTGTCCAAGTCCAACAATTCACCCAAGCTACAGCACGGCAGCCCCGGTGAGAGCGGGAACGCGACGTTGGACAAAGCCGAGGAAAAGATGCTCGCGAAAGCGCCTACCGGCTCGGTTGGAGAATATTTGGCGTTGAAAAATTCCACGTCCGATAACCGTTGCGCGGATGAGGATATCGACGCGGCAGAGGCGACGAGCAAGAGTCCGCGAAGCTCCCTTGAGCCTCCTTCGGACGAGAAAGATTCAACGTCGTCACCGGACGAGAGTAAGACTAGCGACGAAACGAGATCGGCCAAGACCCTGCAGCCGGCTATTCTGACCGAGACGGCCGCGACGGTTCGGTAACTCGTACGTTCGTATAACTTGCGCGCCTCGTACAATCGTTATTTATTTATTTACAAGGCTCACTGAACGAAGAACGACTAATTCCACGCGCGGAATGTTTCGCAGTTGAAGGACGACAGTATGGTCTGGAGGTGTTGTCCGAGATTCGCCTCAAGGGCGGACACGATGTTTTTATGAAATTTGGCCGTTAACCACTCGGACAGATGGCGGACGAGCGAATTGAGGAGGGAGCCCAGACCCGTCAGCTCGAATTGAATCTGTCCGAGATGAATCACCTCCAAACTATCGAGGGTGATGGCGCATGGTTTTTTTTCGTAATTGGCCGAGAATTGCGCCGCGATTGTAGCACCATCTACCGATCCCGTCATGTGGCCGGCCATCTCCATTATGTAATGCAACTGAAAATTAATACACGGATCAGCCCTCTACGATCGAGTACACAATTATTCCGCACGCTACAACATCGCGCGTAAGCAAAAGACAACTTCGGCTCGGAACAGTTGGCCGCACACGTACTCGAGTTGCTCTTAGAGGGCGCGTTTAGTATCGGCAATAGAGGAGTCTGTTATTCTTGTCCATAATGCACTAAATTACAGGAGTTTTTTTCTTTTTAAGGATGTATGGCAACTAAGTTATTTACTACTGTTCGAATTGAAACTCACTGATATTGTAAAGGAAAATATCGAGAACTTTTTGAGATTAAAAAAACAAAATTTGCCCACGTGAATGCTGAGATAAACGAATTCAAAGTTGGGTCATTTAACACGGGGAACATAGGACTGTACGTCCAAAATTCCCTTTACATTGGCAAAAAAGGTATTTCCGGAGTACTCTTTTGTAAAAAAAACTTTCGTGCGGTATCGCTGTAATATGCATGATACGTTAAAAAAAATCGACGTGCCCATATATTTTGCGACATATTGCGAGTTAAATGGGACCGTTTTCGTATTTCTTTAGCTCGTATGTCGTAACCACGACAACGTCAGGGAAAACGTACATCAAATCAGCAACTAAATTTGCAGTTAAAAATTGAAAATTCTTCTTTCTGTACCGCATGTTTTACTTTGAGCTGTGGTAAATCTCCTTTTTAGCTTTAATGAATACTACAATTATTTTATTTAGTCTTTAAATGCGATTTTTGCAAATTGCATAATCAGTTCTGTAACGACTCTGCAGTAGCTGCCATACATCCTTAAAATAGGTTCAGTATCACGTACTGAATGTAAATGCACAAAATCCTTACAAATTTGGACGGCGGAAGTGCCGCCATTTTGAGAAAAACCGTTTCGGCCTATATCTCCGCAATCGTGCACTTGAGGCCAAAAATGATAATAACCTTTATTGTAGATAATTAAATTTCCTATCTTTTTTGTTCAATAATTTTTTTGTATGACTCACCGTTAACGACTTATACGACTATTACGATTTATTTATTGACTTTTGGACCCATATCTCTTCTAATAATTGTTTAAACAATAAAATGCTAATGACCTAAGTTGTAAATCTACAAATTTCCTACAACTTTTACTTTGAACTTTTTTCGACTTGGGCCCATATACACTTTCAGTGTTTGTCGTTCGACTCGGCGCTTGTTGATTTTCCAGGTAGCAATTTCAAAATAGTTGTCCAGGAGTTGTCTAAATGGATACCAAATGTTCGCTTGGAAGTTACCTATAAGTTATCATGTGTCCAACAGGTGGCAGTTATCTTTTTGGATGGTCAACTCGAGGTAACCTCCGGGCGGACATTTGATACATTTTTCGACAACTTTTTGACAATTGCTACTTGGGTTACCAGTTCTTTGTGAGAATTTCTGAAAAATTGCGGCAACAACTTCACGCAAACTGTTTTCAGTTGATGGGGGGGGGGGGGGCTATTTCTAATAAAATAAATTCTTCAACATAGTTATGGATCCGAGTTAGGGGACTGCTTTTAAGGCACACATCCAAAAATTGAGGAAATAGCTCCCATTTCATCTCTTCATGACTATCGGTTTCATTGTTAATTATGTTAAGGAGTTTCGGCACAACTGACGATGTGTTACTATTTGAGTCAAAATTTATATAGCAAATTCTTTGCCTTATACCGAATGCACCCTCCAAATTTTAAATCGATCGTCTAAACCGTTTCTATTAAATATACAATTGCAGAAAGACTTTAGCACAGGGAGATGCCTACGCTCATCGCTGAATGGCAGTTTTACACACAAAATAGTGTGAAAAAATGTTTAGCATGTTATGAAAAACTGTAAAATCGCTCCGTGCATTATGACAATTTCGTCGCTCTTTACATTAGGAGAAGTACCGTATGTTGAAAAGTGTTTCTTCAATGGTAAATTTTGAGGAAACAGTGTAGACGATCAATTTAAAATTTAGTACATTATGACAACTTCGTCTCTCTTTACGTTATGAAATTGTCCTAGGTTAAAAAGTGTTTCTTCAATGGTAAATTTGATGGAAACAGTGTTGACGATCGATTCGAAATTTGGAGGGTGCATTCAGTATATGACGAAGAATTTACTGCATATCGGGTGTCCCATTTTAATCTTACACCTGATTTATCTCGAAAAATACTGCTCCGATCAAGTATTGACTCTAGTGAAACTTGTAGGATTCAGAGGAAGTTGTTTAAACATTTTTTTTTTGTTCCGAAGTTCAACATAGAGACGATGAACTGGCCGACATGTTAAAAAAATGGAAACATCGCGTTTTTTCACACCAAAAATTTTGTCAGGCCAACATTAACAGCCTTTGTAGGAAAATTTCTCTGATAGGGTTTGTAACTTTTAAGTTGAGATACCATTTTTTACTTTTTCAGCGATATTCGGGATGTACCACGAGGAGGTAAAGACCCTACCCTAACATACATAAAATACACTACCATAAACATCCCTAGTGTAAGTGTGCGCTCGTGTGTGGGTATGAGTTTGTTTGCATTTGCTTGCGTTTGGGTTTGTTTGATAGCCCAAACAATCCCAAACAAGGATTAGGTCTCTGCCGCTCGTCACTTTTGTTATGAAACAAACTTACACGCACACTTACACTAGGGTTTGTTTGGATTTGCTTGATAACGAAAGTAACGAGTCTAGAGACCTAATCCTTGTTTGGGTTTGTTTGAGTTATTGAACAAACGCAAATAAACTCACACCCACACACAAACACAAATGCACACTTACACTAGGGATGTTGAAGGCTCCTCCTCGTGGTACATTCTGGATAGCGTTAAAATAGTAAAAAATGGCGTTCTAACCTAAACATTATAAACGTTATAAAAAAAAGTTCCCACAAAAGTTGTTACTTTTGGCCTGACAAATTTTTTGGTAGATAATATCGAAACTAATGGAGTTTAGCAAAATGTACTTATTGGAGCATTATCCCATTTTTCTCGAAACAGAATGGTTTCAGACAAAAACTGTATAAAACATAACATATCAATCTTTTTATAAGCTACAAGTTTTGTAGGAAACATTGTTCTCTAAGTTTTCTATTCTTCACTTTTTATTAAAATAAAATATATATACTTTTTAAAATATCAGTTTTTGTGAGTTTTGACCTTGCAAATTAAGCTTGCCCATATTTTCACTATCATATCCGTGATCAGCTAGTCAAAATTCATGGGTACACGACATTCCAAAGTAATCGGCGGTATGGGCTTTTCGCAACTACATCCCAGCATCGTTAAGGGGCTATACCACTGTGACACTTTCAAAAAATCGATTGTTTTTTTTTGCCTTTTTCGACAGTTTATACTTTCAAGAATATCCTGTAAAAAATTCAAGGCCGTATTCCCAATCATTTTATCTTGCAAAAATCGATAGTTAAATTTTTAAACGCGTTTTTCTCGAAATGAGATTTTTCAAATTTGCTGACATTGTAACTCAAAGAGCAATTATCCGATTGACTTGAAATTTGAACTGAGTACTCTTGAATATAATTACTCTACAATAACTTCGGATATTTTTGATCGGATGAAAATTGACGATTTGGCATTGAAAAAAACGATCATTTTATGGGCAAGAAAACAGACTTTTTTATAACTACGCCATTTTGTTATATTTTTATATTTTTCGAAAATCCTAGGTCATTGTACAGGAAATACCTTCCAGTTTAACGACATTTTTTCCTTTTTCGGTTTCAGCTACTCAATCGGCCGGACTCATGTCAGCAGTGGAGGAACTTTTTTTTGGCGCCTCCGAAGGCAGCGCATAAGTCGCTTCGATCTCAATATTTTTCTATGAAAAAATTATGTAACATAGGTCAAATATAGCAAAATATAATCTTAATTTTCCGAATCATTTTATTGAGTACTTTTCTTCCAAAAAAATCGCGAAAATCACCCAAATTTTCAGCGTTCACACTGGTATTGGCCCTTAATAAGCGTGAGCGTGTAAGTGCCCAAGTCGAACGCATCCCTTCTCTCTCTCTCTCTCTCTCTCCTCTCTTCTCCAAAATTCTTTCGGCCTGGCTGCAATGTATTTCTGGCATTCCCTTTCTGTTGCTATTAAAACGTCTCCAACCCTCGAAATCTTTAAATCGAGATTATTCTCTCATCTCTTCGACCGTGACGTTGATAGCTACTAAACAAACCACCACTTACACTCACGTATGAGTACCCGTGCGAATCTCTAACAGCATCGCCACTCGCCATCGCATTATACTTCATAATCCTACTTCTTATACACCCCGCTCGAACTTATTGTTGACCACTTAGAATAGTACCACTATACCGTTTATTACCTCGTTTATCTTTCTTTTTAACTTTATTTTATTGCTTAATTCGTGTTACTACTACCATTACTATTATAATGTTTACACCCACCATTGTTAATATGATTATTATTACTATTAATATTTTAATTTTAATTCTAAAACCGTTTATACTACGATTTAATACATTTAACAAAACCATTATCAACAAACTGTACATACTTTGTATCACATTGCCTCAAGGTTCCAAACCAAGGCATAAAAATAAATATCAATCAATCTCTCTCTCTCTCTCTCTCTCTCTCTCTCTCTCTCTCTCTCTCTCTCTCTCTCTCTCTCTCTCTCTCTCTTTCTCTATTCGTATTTTCAAGATTTATCCGTTGTGTCACTCAACGGCACCTCACATTATTTACCACGTAATGTTTGTATCCGATCACCAGTTTGTCGAGGCTCATTTGGATAGCGGCCGAGAGTTTCCTCCCGTCGTGAGATATTGCCGCGTTCGATCGTCTCTTCAATGTCGTGATGTCACTGTTGAAAGACGCGGGAGTGAAAAAAAAAACAATATTTCGTTTGAGATTGAAGAAGCGTCGGATTAGGTCGTTAACGCAACCCACCGGAATGTTCCATTGACCAAACTGATCCAGCCACTAGGGTTTAACATGCCGGAGCCGGAAGAAAAGTGGTTGGTTAGATCGGGTAACGCGACCGTTCCCCGTTCTTCGCCCGTTACGACAGTCCGCATCAGTTGGCCGATACCTATGTCCACCAGCATATTGATGGTATCCTGAAATGGGATTGCGATATTCGTTACGCGAATAATCGATACGATCGACGGGCGGTCACAGCAGACGTGATTTTTACCTGCACGTTCGCACAGTCGCCCATTTTATGTTTCTCGTCGTTGCCGTTGACGCGCAGTGATTGACCGGCGCGGTCACTCGACCACCTTCTCGTCTCATTTTCAGATACGGTACGTAACATTTTCGTGCAAATTTCACGCTTCACGCACAACTCGGCCAGACGGTGAATTTCCCTCGCTAGCTTGTCCGCCGATCTCGGCGAGCTGCCAACAATCGTTTGATACGTGTTAACCCGAACCCCACAATATTAGGACGTTAAATAAGTTCTCGCTATTTTCCAACAGATGGCGTCACCATCTGTTGGAATGACGCACGAAATTCATGAAAATCAATAATAAAAATACTTTAAGATGCTAACGCATCTATAAAGAAGTACTATAAGCAAGCTTGAAATTCAGTGCATGTCATTTCGCCGAAGTGTAAACAACTTTTTTTTTCATAGTGTTGAACATGTCAAATTTCGTGGCAAAACATAATATTTGCGGGGAATTTTACTGGACTACTTTATATTGAAAAATCGGCCGCTGAAGCACACAGAATTCTTGTTGAGACTTAGGGCAGCGCGGGGTTTCCTGCGCTACCCACACTAGCACACAGACGGTACGTGCAAGGTACAAGTGCGGGATGTCAGAACAAGCGGGAGGGGAACGCGGCTCGGCCGCTGTTCCGTCGTCGCCGACCGTGTTCGGTTGGGAGTGTCATGTACGTTGTTACTATTGTCGCGCCAAAAGTAAAAAAAAGCACCTTCGTCGTATCTTTTGGTCTCTAGCCCATACTTGTGGTGTTACGGCAATCAAGGCTAAATCCAAATAGTAAAGAAAATGGGGAAGAGGTCATTCGAGGCAAAAGAAGCCGGGTCTCTTGAGCATGGCTCATTAGATTTGCATTAAAAATCAGGTGCTTAAACCCCACCCCAAGTACCTATGAATCTTTCGACAAAAACTATTTCTTTTATTCACGATGCGAAAGTACAAGAGAAAAACTGAACGACCTATAGTCTACAAAGAGCTGATGAAACATGCCGCAGAAGTCATCAGTGGTAAAAGTATCCGAAAAGAGGCCAAAAATAACAAATTAGATAGAACTACGCTTTCTTATTCTTTTTTATGTTTCTCTTGTGAGAATAAAACTTTATCCCACTGGCTCAAGTAGTCCCGTGGAGTTGCTTAGTTGACCCCGCCTAGTGGGGTCAATTTAGCCATCTGACGTTAGTGATATTAATCTAAGTGTAGTAAGCAACGTTTTTACTACACTTCTCTCATGGTGTTACGCACTCAAATAAACAACCTATCTATTTCAAAAGATATCGTTACTTATCACTTCATTAATTCGAGGGTGTACTGCTTAGAATAAAATCATGATCAAGTAACCCCGCGCTGCCTTACGGCGACCATGCTCTGTCGGAAACACGCAGAGATTGGTTTAGACGCTTCAAAAATAATGATTTTGATGTGTTGAATTGGAGGTGTTACTTCACGAAGACTCATGTCAGACGCTAGCTGAACTTGCAGAATCGTTAGGAGTTGTTCACACAATAGCTTCGAAACGTTTGAAACCATTTGGGATGATTTTTTTTCAAAAAGCATTGATCTTCACGAAAAAAGCGAGAACATATTCAACATCTCAACAATTTACAACTTCACCGACTCTTGTTACCGTACCTGACGATGCTGGTAGTGGGTAGCAAAACGACGCTACAGTTCTCGCTGGCCCACGAGACATCCGAGTTGTTCTGTGGATGAAAAAACACGAATTTACGATTCCACATAAACGTCGCCGCAACGACACGGACGGGGATCACTTGAGATATAATCGCACCGTCGTTGCTCTACGCGCTGTACCGGACAACCGATCGCGATAGAGCTCGGAAATGCTTTCCTCTTCGGTCGTGAGTCGCCCATCGGGTAGCCCCTCGAATCCATACTCGCTCCTCGATAATCCTTTGAAGAGAAAAAATTGCCTCTGAACGATGCCGGGTATTCTGACGATCTAGCCGGTCATAAATCAATTTCTAAAACTTGACGAGGGCGAATAAAAACCGGTTATTATTATTGTTAAATGACTAGAGACTAATAGGCAACCCTTCCCCGTCTCTCATCGGTTGCACCCGCGCCCTACTCTCAGTCGGAACTTTACCATCGCTGCAAGTGTACGTATCTTTCTCGGCTTCCTGAGTTTTACTGTCTCATTTAAAAAGTAAAAAAAATTGTTAACAGCGATTTCTGTGAAAATATTGTTATGGACTTGTTAATGGAATATTGTTTCTTCGTCATTTGAAAAAAAAGTTCAAAATTGTTAAATTTTCTACCACATTTTTACGCATAAAAAGCTTTTTGTTGTATTTCCGGGTTCGTCCCGGTCATTATTTTAATTGTTATTGCGAGGTGATAGTTTGTACAATATAATCATCATCAAATCAGCAGCACTTATCCGTACTTTTTCGAGTGAGGGATGAACAACCATGATAGTGAAACGTATAGAGAATTTATATTTGGGCGGAGTGTAACCTTGATATTATAAACAGGCCATTACTAAATTCTGACCCACTGATCTAGCATGAGACCAACCCCCCCCCCCCCCCAAAATGCCGTTCACGAAGAATGCAATTGAATTGACGATTCCCGCTGAACCTGACACTGCAGATGACTCACAAGGAACATCACTTAAGTGTCCACCGTCGATTTTGTTGAAACGCATATATGTGATAGAGCATTGAAAATGATTAAACAGGTATTTTTTTATCTGCGGAAAAACGGGTTTAAGGGGGGAAACCACCCCTCAAAGAAAGATCTGTGGAGGGGTGGTTTTGCAGTGTCACCTACAAGCAGTCCACCGATCTGAATGAAACAAAAATCAAAATTCTTCTAATATAAGGTGATGAAAAATCCACTATAAAATGAAATCAAGCGGTGACACCCCTTTTCTTGAGGCGTCGTTTCTCCCCTTAAAAACATTTTTGGGCAGATAAAAAAAAGCGTCTAATGGTTTTCAATGCTTTATCACATATATGAAATTTAACAAAATCACAGACAGACACTTAAGTAATGTTCCTTGTCAGATTCATATTCGGAGGAGGTTCCCGAAGACAGAGAGTAAGCAGGACGAAGAAGAGCCATGTCACTCATCATCATCTTAGTTATATAAAATAATATTAAGTTTAGTTTCAGAGAAAAATAAAAATTTAAGTTAAAAATATAGTTTTATTATATTTTTCTGTAAAACCCAATATTTGAGGACACATTATTCAGCGCAAAACACTTCCTATAGCTTAAGGCATCTTTTCACTTTACAATTTTCAAAAATATCGATTTTTTTAAACTTCAGTTTTCGAAAGTATACATAACCAAAAGTATCATACTAAAATTTTATAAAGATCGGAGGAGTCTAACTGTATTTATGTGTGACCTTTATTTTACTACCTCAGCACGTTCATCTGCTCGTTAAAAACTCTAATCGCGTTTTTCTCGAACCAACGTTTTTCGACGGCTTGTTGATTAAATCTTCGAAACTACTGAACCGATCCTTATGAAAATTTAACCACATATTCTGATGACTATAGCTATAGCGCATATCAAGAATTTTTTTAAATTCTGATATTTACTATTTTTTTTTGCCAAAAACGGTGAAAAAACACGTTTTTCTTCGTTTTTCGAAAAATGTCCGCCATTTTGTTATTTTTGCATATATAAAAAATCGTATGATATGCGCTATATCCATTAACATACTGAATCTAAAACCGTTTGATTTTTTTGTTTCAAATAATTCATCTTCGAGATTTTATCAACAGTGCAGACCTACACTTTTTTTAGGACATTTATTAAATACCATTTTCGTCTATAAATAGTGACTTAAATAAATACAAAATTTTTTCAATGTATTTCGAAAGTCTATTTTTTAAGTGTAACAACTTTTACATCAATATCTATAATATAAACCAAATAAAAACAATCATGGAAGTAGCCTTTTTTTAGCGTCTAAACGTCATTACAAATTAAAAAAAAAAAATTGCAAGAAATAATTTTGACCGTCTAGATTGGCAAAATGCCCCTATGTGCGATGGAAAAAAGGAGAAACGAGAAGGATAAACGGGGAATCGTCGCTTACCCGTGAATTTGACGGTCACTCGATCGGCTTGGATCTCAAAAGAATTCGTCGCCGCGTACGAGTTGATCGAGAAAGTATCCTCGTCCAGATACACGTCCAAGCGAGCTTGAGAAATTCTCGTTCTCTCGCCGTCGGAAATTACCACCGTCAAGTCTCTCGGAATCGCACATGCTAATTCGAATGTAATGTTTTTTCTTCTTTTTTTGTTTGTTTTTTAAATTAGTTTCCCTCTCATTGCGATATATCGCGTAATTGCCGATGAGAAGTTGCGCCAGACACTTGTACTTACCAATCGAGCGAGCACTCACGCTAGGGACACGCGACGAAGCTAACAGCACCCAGATTAGTGCAGCGAACGATAACGAGCGACGTACCGTGTGTGACATATTGTTCGTCCTCGGCGTGCAACGATTCAAAAACTATTCGCTAAAACAAGGTATTTTTTATTTTTTTTTTTAACGAAAGCCGAAGCGCCGAACGAATGCGCGACCTGTCGAGCGAGCGAGTGAACGCTCGGGCAAAAATCTGCAGGTTTAACGAGTCCTCGTAATGGGACGTCCGAGCGCCGATATTTTCCCGAAAATTCGATCTCTTCCCTCTTGTTTTTCATTCCGCACGGAACATTTCGCCCCGAGATTGAGAATTGCATAATTGGCGATAAAAATATAAGCCGTTTGTTCGAAGGGCCAATTAGGCGCGAGTTACACGCTTGAATAATGCAATTAACGATGGTAAAATATAGAGAGATGATAATAGCGAGTAATCTTCCGAGGATCAGGGCAACGATCTCGAACAACTTGATATTTATCGAAGCGTTAGCTCGCGATTCGTTTAATTCTGCCGGGCGATCTACAATTAACACGGATCGCAGGGGACCGTTCGGTTCACCTGTCCGATTTTCTCGTAAATATAATTCACGCGAACCCCGTCAATATACATAGATATTAGGGTGGAAAAAAAATCGATTTTTTTTTCTCAACGGAAAATGGAAGTATGCCAAGAAAAAGAAAGTTGTGCAAAATTTGAGGGTTCTAAACAATTTTTTGGTTAGTCCTCAAACGCCTTCTTCATGTTTTTTTCCATGATTATCGGAGTATTAATTTTTTTATAGCGATGCAGAATATGTTAGTGCGTGATTCAATGTGAGTCTCGATTTAATTTTTTCTGTAACAATACACAATTTTTATAAAAATAATGGTTGCCATAAACAATTTGTATTGGCAGATTGAGAATCAATATATGTAATTCGGTTGTAAAAATTGTATCAACCACTTGATGAACAAGAACACGGTGTTTACATCACTGAACGTCTGACAAGTATGCCTGTTTTTTTTGGAGTAATATGTTGTTTTGGAGTAAGAAAACGAAGTCATACGGATTCGAGAGTTAAAAATCGGGACGCTGTTGCCGCAACTGCACCATTGTTTCTCTGACTGTCCGTGAGTTCTTTTCGCGATTCATTTGACTGTTTCCAGTAGTTGCTATATTGAGGTACGTCACAGTACACGTAAAAATAAAAATGTAAAAATGATCGCGGGTGTGGGCGATAGTGAAAGTGTCGAAATTTATCTGATTGGGTCGGAAATCGAAGAATTTGTGGAGCGAAAATTACCCACGAATAGAGAAGTATTAAGTCTATTCTTTCACCATCATAATACTCTTAAATTTTCTGTTCGAGAGAGTACACAAAACGATGTCGACAAAATAACTAATATTTGGAGCGAAATCGGAACAGGAATTTCTCAACTTTGTATCAATTTCAAAAGATTACAAAAATTACGATTGGAGTGGGCAGCATTGAACAAAAATTATTCACGGAAAAATCAAACGGATCGAATAAAAAATAAAAATTTTTGCGATAATTATATTATTATGATGTCTATTGGCGGGGGAAAAAAATTGACGGAAAATGGAAGAAAAAATTTAAATGTCGTTTGAGCACTACCTAAAAAAATGTTTAGGCCTCTCGAGTATGTATGAATTACTTTTTCATAACGTAGTAACATTTTCCGTTGAGTACCGCGAAAAAAAATTCTTTGAACCACCCTTATAGATATACACTTTTTTTTAATCCTCTCGAGAAAAAACACATTAAGGGGGGAAATCACAGTAGCACACAAAAAATAGGCATATTTTCGGGAATTAATTTTGGCTGAATAAAAGTATCAATCGAAAATCTGTAAAGTAGGTTTTGTAGAAATACTAAAAAAGTACAAAATGTAATTTTTTCAATAAAAAATATTTAAAAATGGCGGCTGCGCAGCATATGCCCCAAGGCGCCTTTTTTTGAGCTCGCCGAAGACATAACTCGAGCAAATTTTTACCGATCGACTTGAAATTTTGACAGTAGCTTCGAAACATCTTTCTCCACGGAGCTACGTAGGATTTTTTCGATATATTGATTTTTCGCAAAATGGTGCATGTTTGAAAATAAAGTTAAATTTTTAACAAAAAAAAACGCCATAAAATCGTCGATAAAAAAAAGTAAGCCATATAAAATAAAAAATCCTACGTAGCTCCGTGGAGAAAGATGTTTCGAAGCTACTGCCAAAATTTCAAGTCGATCGGTAAAAATTTACTCGAGTTATGTCTTCGGCGAGCTCAAAAAAAGGCCCCTTGGGGCATATGCTGCGCAGCCGCCATTTTTAAATATTTTTTATTGAAAAAATTACATTTTGTACTTTTTTAGTATTGCTATAAAACCTACTTTACAGATTTTCGATTGATACTTTTATTCAGCCAAAATTAATTCCCGAAAATATGCCTATTTTTTTGTGTGCTACTGTGATTTCCCCCCTTAATTCGATAAAGGGTTTTACGCACCGAACGATAGGAATACAGGTGATGTGCGACGTTACGACGAGCCTGATTTTTCTCAATTTCTTTCGCAAGAGCACTCGTTGTTTAAGATCAAAGATGTATCCGTGTGCAGGAACGAGCGAATTTCAGCGACTCCTCAATGGGGTGGAACGCTTTATAAAGTATTCCAAGTCGCGCTAACGTTTGACTTGGTAGTCAAAAAAGAGCGCGCGATAAGTTGTATTCCCAAAAAAACGTACACGCACCGGCTGAATAAATTCGGCCAAGGTTTGGCTGCCTCGCTTCTATATACGACTGAGAGAGAGAGAGAAGCGCAATTGTCCTCACACTCTACCCAATTAATTCGCTCTTTCTCGCTATTTTATGTCAAAGCGACGCGGGATTGTTCGATTCTATTTTCACCGTTGAGTATACTTGTGATATAAATGCCGCAAAATTCCTATAAGTGGGGGCTGGCACATTCGTGATAAGTATCGCCGTCATCTTGCAAGGTTACACGTGTCGGTCTACGCTTTTGGCTATCGTCTTCCGGATATGTGGCTTTTCTACTTCCGCACGTTCGAAAATTAACCTTTTCCACTGTTTTCTTTGCCTCGAGGCTTATTTTATTAAAACTTTTACAGTAGATGACTTACATTTTAAGTAAAATATAGGCAACAGGACCGCAAATTCGTGTGTGCTACTTGTTACACGTAAGGTGTGTAATTCTAGGAATTAAGACGTGTAAATGCCATATGTAACTTGAAACAATGCGATTATGTGTTGCAGAAAATTTTAACACTTTTTATGTATATTTTTGAACACTTGAACTGCATTAAATTGTAACGTGTTATATATATCTTATTCGGAACATGCAACACGCGTTATTGCAGATATTGATACGTTCAGATATCACATGTGCTTTAAGCAATGCATTTGGGTGTTACGGCGAAGTTAAACACATGTATGCCCATTTGTAAACAGTGGATCTGCACCAAGAATATTAAAATTTATATGTCAATTATAAACTACTCAATACTAATATGAAATGTCGATGTGTTAATATATTTAATATCTATTTTAATTAAATCAATCCAACAGAGCTTGTTAATTTTTATATGACGATTAAGGCGGGATATACATTTACAACGATCAAAAAATCGATTTCTTTTTTTTTCTTCTTTAAACGATAGAACTATATATGTAGAATATTTTCCCAAAGTTTCAAAGCAAAATTCGAAAAACTTCAAACGTTACAGCCCATTAACGCTGTGCCTCACCGCTCGGATTCGGAGCGGGCGTGAACTTGAAACGCGTTTTTCTCAAAACTGTATTATCGAAATTGGCGTGCAGGATTACTCAAAAACGATCAAGCCGATTGAGTTCAAACTTGGTAGAAATATTGATAATATTGGTACCTTCTACTTGACGAAAATTGTTTCTGAAAAAATGTAAAAAAAACGACTTTTTTAATCCACATTTTACAGAAATGTTGATTTTTTTTTATAAATGTGTGCCATTTTATTAAATTTGCATTTTCTTCATTTTCAAATCAAAGTCTACGGGAAGCTAGATTGCGCGCCGATCCGCAACTCCCGCCGCGACCTTGCTGTAACACCCTGCCACAGCTCCGCCGTTTTGATGATGAATTAATTAAAAAAAATGTTTTGTATACTTAAATATACTATTAAAGTATACCTAAAGTTTGATAATTGTAGAATAATTATTTCTTAGTTTAAAAAATTCCTCAATATTGCTTTTTTTTCCTGTCTAAGTGTATATCCCGCCTTAAAAATACATCATCGAGGTAACATCTTTCTATCTCTCACTCTCTGTCTATCCCCCTCCCCTATTTGTTTCACGTATAAAACGTATATTTTTTTATCGGTGGAGGCGCTGAAGCTACGTCAGGTCAACTCCACTTTTTTAAACGGAATGGTACATTTTTTCTTCAACCATCTTGTGGAGCACCTCAAGCCGCATAAAAAACATTGGGGGTCAAAGTCGTTCAAGGTCACCTATTAAAATGAAATACAAAACTAAATATCTCGGATCACTACCAAATATTTGGTAGTGATCCGAGATATTTAGATTTGTCTGGAACATTTTTTTGTGACGTCGATAATTATCGAGTTATTTCGGGTGGCAGCGATAAAAGAGACACTCTGTACATGCTTTCCGAGTTGTGGTAGTTTGAAGATTTTTTAGAAATTTTCAGACTTATTACCAAAAATAAATATTTGTAAAAAAACTACTCCGCTGTGGACACTCCATTGATACTTTTTAGAAAGCTGATAAGTGAACGATCGCTCGAAAAAATGCATGATCCAAATTTCCATAATCTTAGAAATAAAAGATATCAAGCCGCAATAATTATTCCTTTTTGTAAATAAAAAAAATCGACATTACTAACCCGTGAAAAAGTTAATAACATTTACACCTTTTTTGAAGCTTCATACATTTCAAGTGTCATACATTTTTTCCGCGTAATTCTCGTCGATTTTTGAAAAATTTCCGAAAGCCGAATAATTTTTGGCACTTGAGACCTTTTATTTTCGTAATTATGGGAATTTTAGTCAGCCATTTTTTTTACAAATGATCATTCATTTATCAGCTTTCAGAAAAGTATCAATTGCGTGTCGATAGTAGAGTAGGTTTTTATAATTATTTGTTTTTGGCAACAGTTCGGAAAATTTCTAAAAAATCTTAAAATCACCGTAACTTGGACACTACTCATTTTCGAGCCCTACTTAACAGGGGCTCATTTGTTGGAAATTACCTCTAGTATTACCCCTTTCAAGGAATAGGGCGAATTTTCAATGAAATTGTATACACACAGATACAAAGATTTTACATAGGGTGCCTCAAAATGAAATGTCTATTTATTAATAAAACGTATTATTTATTTGAAAAGTACGAATATTTTTATTTTTATATAAGGTACATGGAGGTTATATGTGGAACACAATATCCGATAAATGGCCGCCTCGTCCCTGTTTGCAAACGTTCACTCTTTTGACGAAATATTCAATAACATTTTGGCATGATTGCGGACTAATTTCATTAATGGTGCGTCCAATTGCTTCCTTGAGCTTCGGAACGGTCTGTGGATCATTGGCATACACTTTTCCTTTCAGAAAATCCTAAAGAAAGAAGTCCGATGGCATCAAATCGCACGATCTTGGTGGCTAATTCACATCGCCGCGGCGCGAGATAACACGACCTTGAAACTTCGTCTGCAATAACAATGATGTAAATAACAATGTCTATGCGTTGTTCGATCGTGTTATTCTCCATGACTAAACCTCAATACTTCCTGATGCCAGTTGTCAAAGATTAGTATTCTATACTCGCCACGAAAAAACGGCGCGCAATTCAAAATTCCGGGTCATTTTCAGACACTTTACGCGAAGTGGAGAGGGGGGGGGGGCAGCAGAGAGAAAGGCGTAATCTATAAGATTATATATATGATGTATGTATGTGTGATTTTTTCAAACACATTCTACATACCAGGTGTGTAAGTATGAAACCGGAATTTGCCCATAGGTGGCGCTAGATGTCGATGCAGTTACCGACACATCACGTCAGCGGTGTCTTGTTATTGTATTGATATCCGACAAAGATTTCCAACTCACAATAACACGAGTTTCATTCAGTAGCATTAGTTTATTAGAGATAAATATGTCGAGTTTTGTGCCAACAAATTACGATTTGCCGACAGCACTACTTTTCTGTTTTCATCTGAAGAAAACCGCAGCCGAATCGCATCGAATGCTTGTGGAGGCGTTTGGTGAGCATGCTCTCGGTAAAACACAGTGTTTCGAGTGGTTCAAACGGTTCAAAAGTGGCGATTTTGACGTGAGGAACGAAGAACGCGGAAGACCACCGAAAAAGTTTGAAGACGCTGACCTGCAAGCCTTGTTGGACGAAGACGACGCTCAAACACAACAACAACTGGCGGATCAGTTAAAGGTGACCCGAGAAGCCATCTCCAGTTATTTGTATCATATCATTACAATAAACGTGTTTTTTCTGTACAAAAATTCCGGTTTCATACTTACACACCTGGTATATATAGGATATGTTTGACAAAATCTATAGTATATTTGATAAAACTCTCTAATTATCACTTATTGATAAAGTTTATGTGATGCAACACATAATTATGTTACTTTCGTCTGTTATGACACATCTGGAAATAAGATACTACAAGCACTCGATAGCGTAGAGGCAGCGTGCGTAGTATAGGCAGAAGATATGCAAGTAGGTTGTAGGGTTGAATTGCATGTGGATGCGAGATGTTTTCGAAAAAAAAACACATTTCAAGTCAGGGAATGTGGAAGTATAATTTAAGCAATCATATAGGTAGAACTCCGAGTTGAGTATTTTATTTTATTCTGGATTCATGAAATATTCGATGCGTTTAGTAGACGAGCTGGTGATGCCTTGAACGAACACGCATGCAGTGTATAAAAAATAAATATATATAAATATACAAATAACACACACACCAAATGCGCATGGAAATAATGCACTTCAACGTGTTATACAAAACGCATAATGCGAATTACACACTCGGAAATGCGTAAAAAGTGGCTACAAGGTTAACACATGTAACTGTATTAAGAGAAGGTACCTACTTACTTTTGCAGTGAGCGCCGACTTTCTTCATCCATAATGCCTCATTGCGTAAAGATTACGTTACACTTGCGTTAAGGGGTTATATACAGTTAAAATTTTCGAAAAAAACGTTTTTTTTATTTATTTTATTTTCGTAATGTACATAGATTTAAGTACACACACAGAAAATTTGCGTTTGAAACTTTAAACGCGTTTCTCTCAAAACTGTGTTTTCGAAGTCGGTGAGCAAGATCGGAAACCACTGAACCGATAAGTCTTAAATTTAAACACAATCATTTCAAGTATATTTATTAGTAATGAATAGAAGGTTTTTTCTCACCGATAAATATTTTCCTTTTTATAAACAATTTAAGGCTTACTTTTTTGGAAAAAATCGATTTTTTTAGAAGCCGCCATTTTGTCAACGAATATTATTTTGCTTATTCCTTCGATCAATTACAAGATAATCCATTATATTAACGAAATATTTTTGGTTTTTTCATTTTAGATGATCCAGTTCAGAGATATTGTGCTCACCGCAAGACGTCTTTTTTAGAGGTGCTCCCGGAGATCAGCTATAGCAGTTTTCAAAATAATTATTTTTACTAATAAAAAATGTTAAAATACAGTTTAAAGTTACCATAATATGCGTACAAATGTGTACGTGAATAGATTCAAAGGTCTTCTCAAGAAAGATTCTTGAAAATTCGACCTTTTTGGGCCTCCTGACTGTATATAACCCCTTAAGGGGTTAGGCCACAGTAACGGGTATAAAATAATGTGCGAATTTAACTTTTTTTTTCGTATGAAAAAGTGATTCACTCATAAAATTAATTACACATCTATTTAGTATGGATATCAAGCTGTTAGAAAATATATCTTTTTTGTTCCTGTACAAAATGGCCGACTACTAATATTTTCTTTTGTTGTCTTTTTTTTAGGCGCTCCGCGGCGTGACTTTTAGCATCCAACATTTTTTACCTAAAACAAAGAACAAAAATTCTCGTCAATCTACATTAGAATACCTAGAGAAGTACGTACGGAATTTAAGGTACTAGTACCTATTAGCGGGTTCAAAAAATTGAATTTAAAAAATTTTTTTTTTCGCCTTCTTAAAGCATAAAAAATCACTCCTTAAAATTTTATGAAAAAATTCTGAACTTAAAAAAAGTTACAGCGATATATAGCACTCTAGGTCGGAGCGTGTCGGGTAGCCCGCGCTCGGTTGCCGCGCGCGGCAGCTGTATACCCCCACTCTCTACAATTCTGGGTCCTTTTGTGTACTAACGTATACAGATCTTGACCTGGCCTCTAAACGCGTTCCCAGTTCTATTTCGGTTGTCTCCCGGAGCGTTAAAATGGGTTCTTACACGGAGGGAAAGAAAAACACGAAAGAAAAAAAAAATATCAGAAGAACATCGCATGATTTTACAAGAAATCAGTATACATCGGAGCACAGCACAACATTTACAAGCACATCTGCACAGAAATTATCATCAAATACAGATTTCGGCGTAAAACGTGATGATTTTTATTTCTGTATACTGGCATTTTCCCTCGTTTTCTCGGCCTTATCGAGTATGCTGAAATGTAAAACATGTGACAAAGACGTTGTATTTACCTAGACCAGGATTCAAGGAATCGACTTCAAAATAAATATTGCTTGCGAGTGCGGTGATCCACAAATAAACTCGTGTAGTTTCATAAACACTGGATTCGACATCAACCGACGAATCGTGTTTGTGTTGAGATTGCTTGGCGTCGGTCGTAATGGTTTGGAACTTTTTTGTGCGCTGATGGACTTGACATCGAATTTTAGTGCAACGACTTCGATCTAATGTTGAAATTGCAGCCAAAGCTGTCGCCGATGTTTGTCTACAGAAAGCTGGCCAGGTGGAAAAGCCGAGAAATAAAGAGAACGGTTTACCAGAGGACGAGATAACGGTTTCGGGAGACGACACCTGGAGTAAGCGTGGCTATATTTCTCTCATCGGCGTTTCTACAGTGATTGGAAAATATACGAGCAAACTTTTAGATTTTTTCGTGTCCTCGAAAACGTGCAAAAGTTGCGAAATTATGGCAAAAAATTGAATTGTGCTGAGTTTGACATATGGTACGAAAGCGAGCATAGCGAAGAGTGTTCTGCTAATTATGAAGGTAGCTCCGGCGGCATGGAAGTTCAAGCCATGATAAAGATTTTTGAAAATTCTATGAAATTCCATTTGGCGAAGTAGTCGTACTACATAAGCGACGGAGACTCGGAAACTTTCACAAATTTGTTGCAAGCTAAAATGTACGGAGATTTTATAATAAAAAAACTCGAGTGCGTCTTGCATGTTGGAAAGTGAATGTTCCGTCATTTGAAAGACGTTAAAACATCGCTGACTGAGATAAAAAAATTCAAAAAAGCTGAAGAAAAAAAAGAAGAAGCAGAAAAACAAATGGCTCAAAAAGAAGAGAAGACATCAGTCAAACAATCGCGGAAAAGAAGAAAAGTCAGTGAAGTCCCACCACCACTGTCGCTAGCAAAAACAACCGACTAACTGGAAAAATGATGAAACAAATGTCGATTAATTACAGTTTGGGCATCCAGCGGAATCCAGATTCTAAGGAAAACATGAAAAAAGAAATTTTGGCTGGCTTTTTTTAATGTTATTTCTACGGACGATGTACCGCAGCATCACTACTGCAATGCCGATTGGTGCAAGTACCTGCAGGCTCAAACCGATAACAAGCCGTATAAGCACAAACCAGCACTAAGTAAGGAGGTCCAGGAGAGGGTAAAACCAGTTTATGAAAAACTATGCGACGACGAATTGATTTCACGGTGCTTAGGAAAGAATACACAAAACAACAACGAGTGCTACAACAAGACGCTTTGGGCGATCGTTCCCAAAGATACGTTTGTAGGCAAGAAAGTCGTGGAACTGTCTGTTCACATTACCTTGTCTATTTTTAATGAGGGACGTATGACTCTCTTAAAAATGTTATAAATAATGGGCTGCACTATAGGAATTAGTGCCTACAACTATGTTCGGAAGAAGGACGAAGAGAGGATTGCGATGGCTGAAAAAGCTAGCAAGGCGGCAACCAAAGAAAGGGCGTTTGGCAAGCATAGAAGCCCAACAAGAGTTGGAGCAGGCTGAACAGGACTCAGGCGTACTTTTATACGGTCCAGGGATTGCGGATTAATCAATTGAAGGTAATAAAACTTCACATATTCCGAGAAATACAGAAAAGAATACGTAGGAAACTTCAAACGCATTTTTCTCAAAACTACTTTTTTTCGCATGGCGAACAGTTAATCTCCGGATTCACTGGACCGATCATCACCGGGATTTTTTCACTTGTTCATTTAGGTGTTCTGCGCAGGAATCCACCGCTTTTTTGCAAAAAAGTCATAAACAACAAATTTGGCAACACTGAAAGAATAAAAAAGGTGGTATTTTTGCACTTTTTTTTTCAAGCATAGGCCTTTTTTTTATTTTTTTTTTACTTTTTTGCATATCGGTGGTGAATTCCTGTGTAAAAAGCCTTCCTCTTTAACGTGCTTTTTCCCGATTTTGTTTCAGACCTCCCAATCCGGAGATTATCTGTCCGCCATGGGACGACTTTTTTCGAGGACCGTACTTTGGCGCCCTCTACCAATCACGGACAAAATGACCAGTCAAGGACTAGGGTTTTTCTTTATTCTCCATAAAATGCCTAGTGTTTAAAAAAAACATGGTGATAGCTAATAAAGAAGCTGAGATAATCTTATTCGAAAACTTGCTTTTTTGGCCTTCTAAGAGGTACTAGTACCTTGAGGGGCCAGTCCACTTTGGAGCCACGAAAAAAGGCTATTTTCGCGGTTTTTTTGGAGGATTTTATAAAAGATATGAACATAAAAGTTGTTGGGCTTGATAGATAAAGTCTTGAAATACATTTAAAAAAATTAATTCATTTTTACTCATTTGTAAGTACAAAAACTATAGTTTAACCTAACGCCTCTAAAATAGGTGGGCTAGGTAGTTCCATCACAACTCGGCAACGGCTTGTCTGAAACAAAAAACTCAAAGTCCATTAGATTCAGTATGACACCAGCTACAAAATGATCCTCGGATATAAAGTTTTATCAGAAAATTAAAAAATGGCAGATGAAAAACGAAAAAAGTTTTGTAAAACGCATTTTTTCGCAAAAAAAGAGTCAAAATCAAAATTTTAAAACTATCGAGGGTCATCTGGTTGCGAATCATGTTTACAATATGTGGTTCAAATTTCAAGAGAATCGGTTTATTAGTTTTAGAGATACGATGGAGCTAGATTTTGAAAACGTTGTTTCGAGAAAAACGCGTTTGAAGTATATACTATATGATCGGCCAAGCGCGCTATATGCTCAGGTAAACGAAATGAGGTCCTGACGTTGACGTAAAAAAAAAAATACTTAGAGATCTCGGATTTTCATAAAATTTTGACACAATATTTCTGAATGTATGTACTTTCAAAAACCGTAAAAAAACGATTTTTTGAAATTTTCAAATTGGACTGGCCACTTAAAAAATTAGTTTTATTCAAAAGTTGTAGGTATTTGAACTTAAGAAATGAATTTTCGGTGAAAAATTTCGTTATAACTGCTCATAAACTGCTGACAAAATGAAAAGTTTTCGATAACAGTTTGATATTCATACGGAATAGATGTGTAATTAATTTTATGAGTGAATCACTTTTATATACGTAAAAAAATTGTTAAATTCGCACATGATTTTATACGCGTTACTGTAGCCTAAGGCCTTAATAGATTTTAGGGCCTTCTCAAAAAAAAATCTTGAAAAATCGATCTTTTTGGGCCTCCTGACTGTAAATAACCCCTTAATCTATAAGCCTCATATCGATAATTCATACACGAAAAATACGGGGCGTACAAAAATTAGAGACAAAGTGAGGACGATGCTTGTTCAGACGTTTCGTTCCACCGTGCGCACACGTTTTGCCCCCCCCCCCCCATCTTCAACGGCAATTCCATTCGATCAGTGCGGGTGTGCTGAATTAAGTGGCCTGTAAGAAAAATCGAAGGTCGCTGGCTTTTCAATATTCAACGAGATTCATTTTCTCTATACGAGTATGTAGTTTGACGATCGATGCAAATAATGATATAAACATTACGGCCAAGTAAAGAACCGAACGTAGTATCGTCTCGTAAGTGGCTCACGGCCAGTATACTTTCGAGCCTCGTTCCCTGGCATCGTACTTTTTCACGGTTCAATTTGTTTCTCCATCCTAAAGCGAGAGTAACGGGAAAAGAGATTTGCATCCAATTCGTGAAATTAGCGAATCCGTTAACGTCGAATCTGCGCTTACTTCATGTGGGTTACGTGCATACAGATTCGATCGATCGTATCAGCCCGCGTATACGTTTCTGTGTACAAACGCGTATGCTCGTGGAGCCGGAAACGACGCGATAGAGCACGAACCGATGCACTTTCCTCTCGGGTTTTGCTAGCGCGACACGATCACCTCGCTGCTATATTATTTCTCTTGCCTATTCACGTAACGCCTCGTAAGAGGAGCCGCGTTACATACGTGTGTCTAGTATATAGTGATATAAGGGAATCACTTCGTGCGCGTTACGTGTCGCTCGGAACGGCTCTATCGAGAGAGACTCTTTACTTACTTTCTTTCTTTCTTTGTCTTTTTTTTCCCTCATCGCGACGCTTCAGCATCTCGATCGTTTTTTTCGTGCCCTCACATGTTCGAGAGCTTGATGGAGGGTGTGTGTGTCTGTGTGCTGTGTAACATATACATGTGTGTAACACTGCAGTAGGGAGAAATCGGAAGATAGAGTCCTCTTGGATTTTAGCGGAAGCGAAAGAGCTCGCGAGACGCGTGCACGGAAATGGCTTCGCGGCGGTGGCGGCACAGCGGGGTGTGGCGAAACGTTCGTCGAGACAGTTCGATCGTCGCGACTCCCCCGAGGATACCTAATAACAAACGCGCGCACTTTCAACCGTTCTTTCTCTTATCGCGTCCGCTTCCATCGCTTCTCTTACATCTGCCGATCGCGCATCGCGGGGACGCTCGATCCTGCCGCGAGCTCCGTCACGCTGCCTACAAACGCAATAGGACCAAACGATCCGAGCACGTTGCAAATCCAGGGGTATTGTTTGCCACACGTGGGGTGTGTAATTGGAGGAATTAAGGAGGTTGGAGCATTAGCCACGATCGAAGATTTAAACATTTCAAAAAATATATGTTGCCTGGGCTATAACGAGTCTTAAGGGGGTAGGCCACAGTAACGGGTATAAAATCATGTGCGAATTTTACAATTTTTCTTTCGTATGAAAAGTAATTTACTCATAAAATTAATTACACATCTATTAAGTATGAATATCAAGCTGTTAGAAAAAATATATATATTTTTTTAGATGTACAAAATGGCCGACTACTCGAAACTTCTCGAAACAGCTTTTTTCCAATTGGCGTGACACATAACTTCAACAATTTTCACTCGATTTACTTCAAATTTAAAAGTTTCGTTCCCAATTGCATTTCGCAGAGAAGTACATACGGAATTTCTGATTAACCGAAAACTTTTCATTTTATGAGCAGTTTATGAGCAGTTATAACGAAATCTTTCACTGAACATTTGTTTATTAAGTTCGAATACCTACAACTTTTGAATAAAACAATATTTTTTAAATTCCGTACGTACTTCTCTAGGTATTCTGATGTAGATTGACAAGAATTTTTGTTTTTCGTTCTAGGTAAAAAATTGTGGATGCCAAATGTCACGCCGCGGAGCGCCTAAAAAAAGATGACAAAAGAAAATATTAGTAGTCAGCCTTTTTGTACATCGAAAACAAATATATATATTTTCTAACAGCTTGATATTCATACTAAATAGATGTGTAATTAATTTTATGAGTGAATCACTTTTTCATACGAAAAAAAATTGTTAAATTCGCACATGATTTTATACCCGTTACTGTGGCCTAACCCTTGAACGAATTTTTTGAGGTTTTTCACCATAAAACTAAAGATGAAAAATCGTTGAACGTACGTAATTTTCCGCGCGGTTGAATCGGCAACACGGTCACACTATGGGGGATGTAATTTTTTTGCTGTTTAGCACTAAGATGATTCTTATAACGAATTAACGCAAACTAAACCTTCGTAAACATTTGAAAAAAAAACCCATTTCGCCAATCGTAGACTATTTATATTCAATATTGAACCGTCAAGGCTCAATACCGAATCTTCGCTGGCGAAGGAAGAGCATGGGGCCGGGTTGAAATTCCGAGCTTTGAATGCTCCGACACTTCAAAATTCCGAATTTTAATGTTCCGAAATTCAAGATGGGGCCGGGTTGAAATTCCGAATTTTGAATGGTCAGAACGATCAAAACTCCGAAAGAATTTTACACGAAAGACCAAAACTCCGAAAATCTTAACACCGTCAAAATAATTCGGCTATGAAAGTTTTGAAAGTTTCAAAATCTTCAATAAATCGACAAATTATTTCAAGATTTTTTTTTATTAAGAAGTGATTTTGCGTCAATTTTGAAATTTCTCTAGACACTGTTATACGTTCTACATTATTTACAGTCAACTGTGCAGACTTTCGCTGTCATGATCTTGACATGAGGGCCGGGATGAAATTCCGAACTTTGAATGCGCCGACGGTTTAAAATTCCTAATTTTAATGTACCGAAATTACGAGGTTCGTCAAGATTATGCCAGCGAAAGTCTATACAGTTGACTGTAAATGATGTAGAACGTATAACATTGTCTAGACAAATTTCAAAATCGACGTAAAATCATTTCTTAATAAAAAAGATCTTGAAATAATTCGTCGATTTATTGAAAATGATGAAACTTTTAAAACTTCCATAGCCGAATTGTTTTGACGGTGTTCAGATTTCCGGAGTTTTGGGCTTTCGTGTAAAATTCTTTCGGAGTTTTGATCTTTCGGGGTAGTATATTTTCGGAGTTTTGAGCGTTCTGATCATTCAACGTTCGGAATTTCAACCCGGCCCCGTTCAGATTTTCGTAGTTTTGGTCTTTCGGGTAAAATTCTTGGAGTTTTGATCTTTCGGGGTAGTATTCCTTCGGAATTTTGAGCGTTCTGATCATTCAAAGTTCGGAATTTCAACCCGGCCCCGAGAGCATTGCTGCCAACCTCAATGTCCGCGAAGTTGCCGTATTTCGGCAACGCCTAATATGAATTAATGGTAATAATAAATAACCTGTGACATGAATATAAATAGGCATCTTTATAAATTACTCAAAATATCAGTCTGAGCTGCATAAATCATGCACTGACGCATTTTTTTTTCATAACGATCATTGATAATGTTATGCTTTTCAAGTTGGTAGTAACCCAAAAGTTTTTCTTATTGGCGTAATAGAAATGCAAAAATGCTCTTTGATTATATACTTTATGAAAAATGTTCATCTACAGAATAAATCTATACCTCGTATGCACTTTTCTGCGGTTGATTGACAAAAAAAATCATAAGCCGTTATTTGACTCAACTGGGCCGCTCTAACCTCATTACGCACAACGCGATTATGGGTGTTGCAAAGAATTTAAAAACCTTTTGTGTGTATATTTGAACACTCGGAGCACATTGAATTTCAATCTTTTATTCGCGAAAATGACGAACGCTCGTTCGTCGCTTGTGGCAACTGAAATTCAAGAGAAAGGCATATTCCATCATATTGTGCAGGAACCGTAGATTGAACGTAAAATTATCAAAAGCTCGGTCAAGTCTCAGCCAATATTATCTATTTTAAGAAAAAAAATCGTCTTTTCGGTTCAGCTCAACCAGGTGGCCAAAATGAAGTACACCATTAAGCCCCTCACGTTCACAGGTCCTTCACGAGATTGTCTACAACTTCTTCAACCACAGATATTTTTTAATAAATCTTGGCACACAACTTTGTCATTGTCCATACAAATAAATGTCCAAACATTTTTTCATCAATCTTAATAATCCCTTCACAATTAATCGTTCCAACCCTGATTTTCGGTTCGTCACAGTAGCCTAACCCCTTGACGGTTGCTCTCCATTCGGAAGCGGGCAATGAGGCTCGTAAGTGCGCGCGATCAATGAAACACGCAAAGCTTCTCGCAGCAGCGGATTTATCGCGGGACTGCCTCGGGACAGAATACATATATATAGCAATTCGCGAGAAAGTCCTTTTCGCGCTCGCAACGTCGATGCACTTTACTCTCGCTCTCTCGCTCTCTTTCTCTTTCCGCTCGTACGCGCCTTCGTACGAATGTAAAACCAGCGAATAGTCTATTTGCAGGAAATACGAGGGAAATAACACATGCTCGGGTCCGGAGACGCAAGAACGACAAAAGATACACATGCTCTTTATTGCGTGCACAATATTAACGCGTGCAATGTTACAAGTGCATATAAATATAAAATTTGTTTGGGTTTCGCTCGGAAAGTATCCGACCAATTCTCGGGGGTACGAACGCTTGTAGAATAAACACTTCAATGACTTCAAAAAACTTCAAGTTCAAACTTCAAAAAACTTCAGAAAACTTCATAAAACTTCAGAAAACTTCAGAAAACTTCAGAAAACTTCAGAAAACTTCATAAAACTTCAGAAAACTTCAGAAAACTTCAGAAAACTTCAAAAAAACTTCAAAAAAGAGTATTTGCGTTGGAATACGCTGCGCCGAGTAGAAATGATTTTCGTTCATTCCAAGTTGCGCATAATACGTCTTGGGGCGCGAAGTACATCGGTAGTTTGGCCGTTATTCCTCACAGCCCGCAGGGCGGAAGGGGGGGGGTGTAGCCTCTACTGTACTCTCAGTGGTGGCCGAATCCGCCGAATTCTTCGTGTCCGAAGCCACCGAAATGACCGCCGCCGCCGCCGCCGCCGCCACCGAAGTGACCGCCGCCGCCGCCGCCGCTAAAAGACTCGTGATGATCGTGGGACTTGATGATGACCGGATATGGCTCTTTGACGACGATCGGTACCTTGACGGGATAGGGAACCGGTTTGTGGACGGTGTAGGGCACCTTGATCGGTACTTTGACCTCGTAGGGTACCTTGACGGGTACCTTGACGTGTACCTTGACCGGATACGGTACGGGTTTCTCAACGGGATAGGGCACGTGTTTTTCGACGGTGACCGGATAGGGTTTGGGTACGTGAACGGTATAGGGCCGATCAACCGGTACCTTAACGGGTACCTTAACCGGATAGGGCACGTGTTTGTCAACGTGAACCGGATAGGGATGCGGTACAGGCACGTGTTTCGTTACCGTAACGGCTTTAATGTGATCGTGGGACACGTGCTCGTGGCCACCGCCCCCGAAATCACCGCCGCCACCGCCCCCAAAGTCACCGTGACCACCGCCGAAAAAGTCCCCAAAACCGCCACCAAAGTCACCGTGGTCACCGAGGCTGTGCTCCAGGCCGCGTTTTGGCTTCTCCGATGGACTCGTCGCGCTCGAGGCCGATTTCGTCTTGGATTCCTTCGACGCTAGACACAGCGCCAGCAGGCTGCACAAGACGACCACCTGCGCGTGTTCGAAATTTTACGTTTGTTGTTTTTTCGTTCGCTCTTTTTTGCCGCTGCATGGCACGTTGCTCGTTACAATTAAGCTCACCTTGAATTTGGCAGCGCAGTCCATGTTGGAAGTCGATCCGTACACTGGATTCAATCCACGGGCTAGCCTCCCTTTTATACGGCGGAGAGAACGTGTGCGCCAGGGAGAGCGTCGGTTCGGGCGGTGAGCTAGGAAACGAGGCACACGGAACAACCCAGGCGTGTGCCGCTACAAATTGTCACCCCCCCACCTCCCCTACCCTTCCCGCACTGTGTATACGCGTGTCGTGCTTACGATAGCGAGGAAGCTAAAATTGCGCCGTATACCGACTAGACGAAGGAAAGGAAGTTGTGCTCGCGACGACACCGTCTCCGATTTCTCTCTCTGTCTGTCTCTCGGAAAGTATCCGACCAAGGAAAGCATCCGACCACTGCGCACTTCTATCTATCTTTCTTTCTCTCTTTCTGCAGGATAGCTGCGTCGTCGGGGAAACGATCCCCAATCCAGGGCCTGTTCACTTTGCCCCCCCCTCGTTGTGCCGAATTTTTTCGGAGTTCGAGAAAATCTGACACCATGACAACTTAAGGGGTAAGGCCGCAGTAACGAGTATAAAATCATGTGCGAATTTAACAATTTTTTTTCGTATGAAAAAGTGATTCACTCATAAAATTAATTACACATCTATTTATAATAAAATTTATAATTTATAATAAAATTAATTACACATATATATTTTTTTTTCGATGTACAAAATGGCCGACTACTAATACTTTCTTTTGTTATCTTTTTTTTAGGCGCTCCGCGGCGTGACATTTAGCAGCCACAATTTTTGACCTAGAACAAAAAACAAAAATTCTCGTCAATCTACATTAGAATACCTAGAGAAGTACGTACGGAATTTCAAAAATATTGTTTTATTCAAAAGTTGTAGGTATTTTAACTTAAGAAATGAATTTTCAGTGAAAAATTTCGTTGTAACTGCTCATAAACCGCTCATAAAATGAAAAGTTTTCGATTAATCGGAAATTTCGTACGTACTTCTCTGCAAAATGCAATTAGGAACATAAATTTTAAATTTCAAGTAAATCGAGGGAAAATTGTTGAAGTTATTTGTCACGCCAATTGGAAAAAAGCTGTTTCGAGAAGTTTCGAGTAGTCGGCCATTTTGTACATTGAAAAAAATATATATTTTCTTACAGCTTGATATTCATACTAAATAGATGTGTAATTCATTTTATGAGTGAATCACTTTTTCATACGAAAAAAAAATTGTTAAATTCGCACATGATTTTATACCCGTCAATGTGGCCTAAGGCCTTAAGGGGAGATACACACCTAGGAGCCGGAAAAAATGTCATTTTTGTGAATTTTTTCAAGGAAAACTATTTGAAATTTCGGATTGGGGGTTTAATTGTCTAAAAGTATATACATTCAAAAACATGTTTAATTTTCTTTATTTGAATATATCAAAAATATACAAGGATATTGTATGATCCTTGGAGCGTCGTAAAAAAATCTGCGTATACGGTACCCACTGACGTTTCTTCAAAAATAATTTGAAAAAAAAACCAAAAAGATTATTAAATTAGATACTATAATCTAGTACTTGTCATAGCCGATTTTGAAAATATCGATTTATGACAAAATGGCGGACGTTTGAACATAAATAGTGATTTTTGGGCCAAAAATTAGTTATTATTTTGCCTATAAAACAAAAACTAAGTAACGGAAAACAAAAATCCTATGACAAGTACTAGATAATGGTGTATAGAATAACCACAAAAAACCTCAAGGCAATCGGTTCATTGGTTTTCGAGAAACTTTGGGTACCGATTTGAAAAACGTGGTTTTGAGAAAAACGCGTTTGAAAATTTGGGAATGAATAAATCATGAAATTTGTCAACTTACGTGGAATCGTCGATACCAGGCCCATAGTGTAGGTCTTCTACGGTCGACGGAACGTCCATAGCTTCTAAATCCTCGACCTCGACCATCTAGGTGTATATCTCCCCTTAACTAATCGTCTCTTTCTTTTCCAGGCATTGTTGTTGCCTTAGAACCGAAATATGCCAGTTGCTATCTATGAAGAAATATTGGACAAAATAAAAAGTCAGCACGCCATTTGAAAGAGTACGTTATTGAAATTGTTATAAACGATTTTTTTTCGTTTTCTTTAAAAATTTTGGCACTTTTATTTTGCATAGACTCCCAAAGAGAGCGCCACTAACACCCCAGGTCATTGCTAACTTGACTGTTATCGGCACACGAAATTACTATAGAAATCTGGGAACAATAGCTTTCGTGTAATGTTGGTATCGCTTATGTTCTCGGGCTGACAAAATTCGGCCCTATCTAATAGCATTGAGTGAACGCCCCTGCCCCAACCCTTGTGACGCGCCCTCTATTCTCATTTTTCTTGGTTTTTCCTTTGAATACGCGTGAATGCGGACACTGGCTTATGATACACCGTATACGGGTATAGCGCGCAGCCCGAGACGCTCCCATGCGCTCCTTCATCCGGATACGCGTTGTCTCGCGTATCGCGTATGCTATTATTTTATTTTTTTTATTTAACGCCAGATTCCACCGGCACCTCTCTTCATTGGCGTAGCCAGCACTCATTTCTGGGGCAGCTGGCGGGCCGTGACGGTATAACAAAAAATTTGTCAACCGTAGTTTTTTGTTGCGATAAAATTTACTCAAGGTACTTTTACGAACACGAATATTTAACAATTGACGGATTTTCGTTTATAATCAAGTAAAAATACATTACCGTATACTGGTAAAATTTCAAGCCAAGCTATCGAACTTTTGACGAAAAATTACGACTAAAAATCGTCCCATTTGTACCGCGCTTTATGGAGATGACACGCAGGCCACATTTCTATCCAATGATTTATACACTAAGAACTCCAGATGCCTGATGTAAACTGCTCACAAGGGTGATATAAAGATTCCGTCACGATGATGAAAACAGGGGATCGCCGAATGTTTGAAGAAAATATTAATCATTTATAAATTTATAAATTTTGACATTATCTTATTACAACTTTCGAGTGGATTTTTATTTCATTTTTGAACAAAACAAAATGGCGTCGTTATAAGGTAGTCGTTTAGGCGTCTTTCGAAAAACTGCTCATGTTCTGGCTCAAAAAGTTATTGATTGATCCGGTTAAAATTTCGGCAGGTTTCTTACTATAAGATTATTGCGAGGATATACCTAAAGTTTTAAGGTTATCGCGCAAATAAATTACTTTTTTGGGGTAAAAATTGCGAGAAGGGGAGAAATTGGTAAAAAATATGAAACTTTGATTGCAAAGCCCACTTTATTTTTAATTTTATACTTTTTTATATTTTTATAGGCATATCCTCCCAATAATGTTATAGTAAGAAACCTCCCAAAATGTCAGCCAGATCGATCAATAACTTTTTGAGCTATAACGTGAGCAGTTTTTCAAAAGACGCCTGAAGGAATACTTTATAACGCCGCCTTTTTGTTTTGGTCAAAAAATTAAAAAAATTAACACTTGAAAGTTGTAATAAGATAATGTCAAAATTGTAAAAAGATACGATTATTTTATCACCTTTAAAAAAAGCAAGAAAAATGACTCATTTTCGGGCATCCAAAGGGATTTCCCCCCTTAATGATAAAACTCAGAAGTATGTCACTAGCAGAAGAATTTTCTCAGCTGTGATTTTTCGGAGAAAATGTAAAAATGTCTAACTCTACTAAATTTCTGCGAAATTTTTTATTCCAGTTTATCGTTCGGTATGATAATTGATTATGACATTTTTATTGAGCACCACTGTAATTTAACCAATGATTCAGAAGGGCTCTCCTCATGCCCCCACAAAATATGGCCCTCCGCGAAAGGAATACCTTAAGGGGTCATACCAGTGTGAACGCTGAAAATTTGGGTGATTTTCGGGAATATTTTGGAAGAAAAGTACTCAATTAAATGTTTCGGAAAATTTAGAATATATTTGGCTATATTTTACCTATTTTACATAATTTTTTCATAGAATAATATTGAGATCCAAGCGACTTATGCGCTGCCTTCGGAGGCGCAAAAAAAAGTTCCTCCACTGCTGACATGATTCCGGCCGATTGAGTAGCTAAAACCGAAAAAGGAAAAGATGTTGTTAAACTGGAAGATATTTCCTGTACAATGACGTAGGATTTTCGAAAAATGTCAAAATCTAACAAAATGGCGTAGTTATTAAAAAAAGTCTGTTTTCTTGCCTATAAAATGGTCGTTTTTTTCAATGCCAAATCGTCAATTTTCATCTAATCAAAAAATATCCTACGTCATTGTAGAGTAAATATATTCGAGAGTACTCAGTTCAAATTTCAAGTCAATCGGATAATTGATCTTTGAGTTACAATGTCAGCAAATTTGAAAAATCTCATTCCGAGAAAAACGCGTTTAAAGATTTAACTATCGATTTTTGCAAGATAAAATGATATTGATATAAATGATGATAATATTCTTGAAAGTATAAACTGTCGAAAAAAGCACAAAAAAAAACGATTTTTTGAAAGTGTCACACTGGTATAGTCCCTTAATAGTCGGTAATCACGTGACACTCGAAATATGGAGCTTCAATAATGTTTATATTAACATTAATATCAAACTCTTGCTACACCTTAAAAAATAATCAACTCATTTTTCATTATTATTTAATCCAGTCACCAGTCTTCAAACTTTACTTTCAGAAACTTACTTGCAGAAAAAAATAGAAAACCAAGACTTATTTAATCAAGTACCTACTTGATTAAATAAGTCTTGGTTTTCTATTTTTTTCTGCAAATTGGCCCAACACTTTTTTTGGTTGGATTTCTTTTTTTAACTATGTCATTCTCTATGTTCAGCAGTGACATATGAGACAATCGTTTCTGAAACATTGTGCTTCTGCGTCACGTTTTTATCCACCGCGTGACGGAAGAATTCCTCACAATCGGTGGACCTCACTGGGAGTACTGCTGCTTGGAAAAGTTTATATAAGTTAGGGCCGTAATCCTTTTTAATATGCTTTCTTAAATTTCCAGCATTTATTTCATCATTGTTAAACAAAATTATGTTTTTCATGACCATTGCTTTAGCTTCTAAGGCTGATGTATCAATTATTAAGATTTTTTTTTCATAATTATTGATGAAATCATCTCCGTTCTTCATACCCAATTACAAAAATGCATCAACTCCCTGAGCTAACGGTACATTCTTAAATCGGCGTTTTAGATTTATTTTATTATTTATTTATTTTATTTTATTACTTATTTTATTATTATATTATATTTGATATATTTTATTTATTACTTGGTAGTGAATGTTGATCTTCCAGTATTCTGCTGGTTGTGCATTGGCCGGCAAATCTAATGTATGGCTTTTGCCCACAGTCAACTTAATTGTGAAATTTGAATATCTAATGAATTTACGTAATGAAATAGCTGCTTTTCATACAAATTACGAAATTACGACGAAGAAAATAGTTGGAGTTTTATCAAATGATTTCTTTACGCTTGCTTGGGTGTAACATAAATAAAATTAATTGATTATTTGAATTTAAGTATTTTCGATCGATTTTCGTCTGGCGTGGCACTGGGATTTGGCAGGGGGTGGTGGTGGTGGTGGCATTTTGCCCCCTCCTGGCTACGCCAATGGGTCTCTTGTCTCAAGCGATCTCACGACTCGTTGAAATGATATTGCCGGCGGCAGCTCCTAGACGACACCGCGCCCGCACATCTTTTCCTATCATTGTTCCTTACGATTCGTTCTCCCTTGTGCGAATAAACACGTCCTATTTCTTCTCTGACTCTACTAACTTTTATCTTATTACGCGCGAGTGAATTCAGCAGCGCTCTGTATTCTCCGATCGCGAGGCTTTTAAGAAATAAAGGCACTCTAGCTCTTTCAAAAAGGCCAATTTTAAGATGTTTTATTTAACAGGTGCAATGAAAACAGTAACAAATTGAATTGGAAAACTTTATCGTACATGGTTTTAAGGCACCAAATTTTATTTCTCCGTAAGTTTTCGCCGTGGACCAAAGTGTTCCACGGGCGGAAATTTTTCTCCTGTAATTTTCAACCTAGAACAAAAAACCAGAAAAATCTCAGAAATATATACAGAAAGCTATAGAACAGCGTACGGAAATTAGAAAATACCTTTTTGAAAAAAAATCAGTGCCGATTTGAATGAAAATTTTTATTTTCGATCGAAAAATCACACGAGTAATTGTTTACAAAAAACGTTGATAATCAATCGCAGATTCCGTGCGTAGTTTAATGGAGAATGCATCTGAGGAGATCCGTTCTCGACCTGGCTGGAATCGAAACTCAAGCTATAATTCTCCGGTTTTTAAATTTAAGAAACCAATTTTTTTTTAATTAGTATTTTCTACGCCCCCAAATATTTATATTTTTAATCCCGCATTAGGGGGCTTAAAAAATACTAATATTTATTAGTATTTTTCAAGTTTAGTATTTGATTAGTATTTTTCGAGCCCCCAAACTCTTATTTTTTAAACCCCCAATTTTTACTTATATGTAAAAAGTACGCCAAAATTATCCTTTTTTAAATAGCCGCCAGTTTGTGAATTTTTGTTTTCTTCGAAGAACGGCTACCTGCACCAAGAATTACGTTTATGTAAATTATAATAGTTTTGGTAAATGTTTACTAAATAACCCCAACCTGGGTGGGAGGTGGGGGAATTTATCAAAAGGACCCCCTGAACGCGGTGGTGAAGAGAAATCGCGGAGGTCACCCCCCATAAAAAGTTATGGGGATTTGAAGTTTGAAAAAAAGTGATTGGAGCGTGAGAGCGCGCACTCCGAACCTTAAACGCGTTTTTCTAGAAATGTCGTTTTTCAAAACGGTGGCCACTCTCAAAGGAAGAGTTTTCAAGCTACCCGTTTGAAATTTCAACAGAACATTCTTCACGTCATTCCTTATGCTGCTATGGAAGCTTTTTTCAAATCTTCCTATTTTTTCTTACGAAAAACTGTCGAAAAGAAGGGTAAATTTGATACTTTTTGTTCAAAGCACCGACATTTTTTCAAATTTCACTAAAAAAACTTCCATAGGAACATAGCGGCTTTCCTACAGGTTAATAATCATTAAAAAATGTCGGTTTCAGATAAAATTTGCGGCCGCAATCCTGGCCACCATGGGACACCATTCTTTTTCTACGCAATTTTCCGCTCATAAAAACAATGTAAAACAATAAATAAAGAAATTTGAAAAAAATCATTTTGTATTCTTTATCGGCGCTTCAATTTGTAAACAAAAAATTAGACCGATTAGCTTATCCTATCCACCTGAAAAAATCGCGAATATTGGCTATTTTTCGGGCCGCCGCACTGTGATGATCCCTTGAGTGTAACAACTTTTATATCAATATCTATAATATAAACCTATAAAAAAATTCATGAAAATAGCCTTTTTTAGCGTCTAAAGTGAGAAGACCCCTTAATTATAACATTAGTTATTGACAAATGATTGTCCTTCTTTTCTGTCGAAAATTGAGTTTTTAATTCAAATGCTTGCCAAATACACAAAAATCCATATTTTCAAACTTCCCTACGTATTTCGCTAGCTATAATCCTGTAAATTAATCAAAATTTTATTTGATATTCCGAATTCAAATTTGCGTCAGTTAGGTATACTGCGTCTCGCATAGCGTCTCAAATTCAACATGCCTCGCGAGAATGGCTCCAGCGTCATCATTTTGTATAATTTTTTTAATATAACTTTTTTAAAAATTTACTTGCAGATATGACTAACAATATCCTTAAATATTACTATACTCTTACTTGTCCTTCCACCAAAAAAATTGCTAAAAATCATTTAATCTTAGACGTTCACAGTGGGGTATAAGCCCTTAAGGGGCTATACCAGTGTGAACGCTGAAAATTTGGGTGATTTTCGGGAATTTTTTGGAAGAAAAGTACTCAATTAAATGTTTCGGAAAATTAAGAATATATTTGGCCGTATTTGACCTATATAACATAATTTTTTCATAGAAAAATATTGAGATCCAAGCGACTCATGCGCTGTCTTCGGAGGCGCCAAAAAAAGTTCCTTCACTGCTGACATGATTCCGGCCGATTGAGTAGCTGAAACCGAAAAAGGACCAAATGTCGTCAAACTGGAAGGTGTTTCCTGCACAATGACGTAGGATTTTCGAAAAATATCAAAATCTAACAAAATGCCGTAGTTAGGAAAAAAAGTCTGTTTTCTTGCCTATAAAATGATCGTTTTTTTCAATGCCAAATCGTCAATTTTCATCCAATCAAAAATATCCTGCGTCATTGTAGAGTAAATATATTCAAGAGTACTCAGTTCAAATTTCAACTCAATCGGATAATTGCTCTTTGAGTTACAATGTCAGCAAATTTGAAAAATCTCATTTCGAGAAAAACGCGTTTAAGGGGTTACCCCCACTTGCGATTTTGAAAAAATCGATTTTTTTTATTGCATTTTTTTGAAGTGCAATTTGAAGTGCAGTTTTTTTTGATGCCCGGAATAGATGACTCTATGTACGTTTACAAAAAAAATATTTTCTTCGTGTAAACTGAAATTGAAACTTTAAACGCGTTTTTCTCAAAATGGCATTTCTGAAGTCGGTGACCAAGATTACTCGAACACTAATGAACCGATCTTCTTGAAATTTTGCAGGCTTATTTAATACATAAAAATGTAGTCTTTAATCGTTCGATTTTTTTTTTCGAAAAAAATGGCCGTTTTATCGCCAAAAAACGGCCGTTTTTTTTTTCGTTAAAATCGAACCATTAACTTTGACTGTCCGCCATTTTGTGAAGAATGAATATTTTTTAAAATCCTTCGATTAAAGACTAGTTTATACTTATATTTGACTAAATCCATCCGCATTTTTTTTTCAGATGATCCACTTCGCCGCAATGTTGGTCACCGCAAACCGTGTATATAAAAACATTATTTCATTGACGGCCATTTGCCACTAAACAATGTAATATTTTTCAATAAAAAAATTACTGAAAGTTCTTCATGATGTGTGCTTTAAGATGGTATATTGAGCGATTACAAAAGTTTTGTAGTTTTCTTTAAAAAAATTCATGAAAAAGGCCTTTTTTTGCGCTACAAGTGGGGGTAACGCCTTAAAGATTTAACGATCGATTTTTGCAAAATAGAATGATATTTACCGTAAAAACTGCTAATCACCTATCCTTGTCCCATACAATGGACCCTCCTCTCCCTCGAATAATGCCTGCTGAGAGGTTGAAGCTTTTCACACTGGTATAGCCCCTTAAGAGCGACGTTTTTCTTTTCGTCACCTTCGACATGCCGCGATCATCTATCGCGCGCCGTCAGTCTAACTTTCATTCGCCGATGCGTCATCGTCGCCCCGTTCTCCTCCTCGCCAACTTTTCCGGCTTTTTTCGTTATTACGGATGGGCAAAACGAGGATGGAACTTGAGCTCGTTGGAGGCCCCGGCTCGGAAAGCAGCGGAGACCTGGGAAGGCCGAGGAAGAGAAACGAAAAAAAGAGAAGGACCGAGAGACTAACTGGAAAACGAGTTGACAAAGCGTGCGGCCCGGCGCATCCATCCATATATACATTTATTCATCGAGTTCCGGGCAGGCAGGCGTTGCGACGCCGAGGAGGGACTCTCGCGAAAAGCCTTTCCCCGCTTTTTCACTTATTGTCTTATCGTCGAAAAATAAGCGATAAAGACGACAAAATACTTGCTACGTTCTCTCCTCGCTCTTATACCGACGAAATATCCAAATATTTACGTAACCTCGTTGTTCGACTCTTCATCGTCGTGAATGCATACTTTGGAGGTAAACGAGGAAACAAAAATGGGGCTGCTCTCGGGTTTACCGTCGCGCTCGCGGAAAATCACAACGCTGAACATCATGAGAGACTTTCATGATCGATACGTTTCCTTCGCTTCGGGCTTATTTTTCTCGAGCACGCACTCGCGGTACCTATCACTACCGCGTTGAAGATCGGAAGAAAAGAAAAAGAAACTGCGCTAAGATTTCCCGTGGATCGAGGCGAATTATATATTGTTACGCTTCTCTTTAAAATTGTGCGAAAGATTATCGAATACTTCCGCAGTGCGCGCACCGTGCAATTTTCACCTGAAAGCCGTACCAACGGATCGCACTAACGATCATATACGAATGTAACGAGCTTGGCAAATACCTCGTACCGATTAACTGTGTGATAAAACACACTTGGATAATATTACGGATAAAATATAACAGTGTTCCGCCCCCCTGATCGCCGTATACGATGTACGCATCTTGGAAGCACCGCGAACGCGCGCATGTACGCCATTTGGATGTGCAACCTTTTTAAAGGGTGTCTCAAAGTGACCTGACATTTTTCTTTGTTAAGGCGTTACCCCCACTTGTAGCGCAAAAAAGGCCTTTTTCATGAATTTTTTTAAAGAAAACTACAAAACTTTTTTAATCGATCAATATACCATCTTAAAGAACACATCTTGAAGGACTTTCAGTAATTTTTTTATTGAAAAATATTACATTGTTTAGTGGCAAATGGCCGTCAATGAAATAATGTTTTTATATACACGGTTTGCGGTGACCAACATTGCGGCGAAGTGGATCATCTGAAAAAAAAAATGCGGATGGATTTAGTCAAATATAAGTATAAACTAGTCTTTAATCGAAGGATTTTAAAAAATATTCGTTTTCACAAAATGGCGGACAGTCAAAGTTAATGGTTCGATTTTAACGAAAAAATCGAACGATTAAAGACTACATTTTTATGTATTAAATAAGCCTGCAAAATTTCAAGAAGATCGGTTCATTAGTGTTCGAGTAATCTTGGTCACCGACTTCAGAAATGCCATTTTGAGAAAAACGCGTTTAAAGTTTCAATTTCAGTTTACACGAAGAAAATATTTTTTTTTGTAAACTTACATAGAGTCATCTACTACGACTTGAAATTTTCAGCACATATTCTCAGATACTTATACTTCAAAAAAATGCAATAAAAAAAAATCGTTTTTTTCAAAATCGCAAGTGGGGGTAACCCCTTAAGGGAAGGTTCTGCCTTGTTGGGCCAAAAAATGTTCGATTTTGCACCAATTTTTTATGCGAAAAGTACTAAATATAGAATGTTGATATTTGGTATGTCGACTAAGCGGTCTTTATTAAACTTCAAAATATTTTTTCAAGTTTCACAAACATGATGGTGGGAGTGGGAGGAGCCACGTATGTCGGTGCACGGGCGATGACATTCTTCGCTTGCGGAAGTCCTAAGTCCCGGATAGTTGATCTGAAGCAAAAAAATCAAACATATTTTTACTTTGTACAATATTGCGTATAAGTTGACCTAGAATCAGGAAGAAAAATTAAAAAATAAACAAATAGTGAGCAAAAAACTGTGAAATTTTTTGGAAAAAAAAACAAACTTCCTTCCGATCGCTCACTATTTTTTTATTTTTCAATTTTTCTTCTTGATTCTACGTCAACTTATACACAATATTGTAGAAAATAAAAATATGTTTGATTTTTTTGCTTCAGATCACCTGTCCGGGACTTAGGACTTCCGCAAGCGAAGAATGTCATCGCCCGTGCACCGACATACGTGGCTCCTCCCACTCCCACCATCATGTTTTGTCAAACTTTAAAAAATATTTTGATGTTTAATAAAGACAGCTTAGTCAACATACCAAACATCAACATTCATACTTTTCGCATAAAAAATTGGTGAAAAATCGAACATTTTTGGCCTAACAGGGCAGAACCTTCCCTTAATAAAACGTATTATTCGTCTGAAAGGACGAATATTTTAATTTTAATATAAGGTACAAACATGGAGGTTATGTGTGGAGCACAATATCCGGTAGATGTCACAAATGGCATGGACTTGGAAGACATATTCTTTCAACAAGATGGCGCAACCTGACCCACTGCGGGCGAAACAATGCAGTTGCAGACGAAGTTTCATGGTCGCGTTATTTTGCGCCGCGGCGATGTTAATTGGCCACCAAGATCGTGCGATTTGACACCATTGGACTTCTTTCTCTGGGGTTTTCTGGAAAGAAAAAGGTATGCCAATGATCCACAGACCATTCCGGAGCTCAAGAAATCAATTGGGCGCACTATTAATTAAATTAGTCCGCAATTGTGTCAAAATGTTATTGAAAATTTCGTCACAAGAGTGAACGTTTGCAAACAGGGTCGAGACGACCATTTATCGGATATTGTGATTCACACCTAACCTCTATGTTTGTACCTTTGGGGAAAGGTGTACGAGTTGATCTCATGAGGTAAGGTGATCATTTTCAATTGTGATGAAACTATTACTGCTATCCTATGGTAATCTTTGGTAAAACATAGCGTCCGGCACCCCCCCCCCCCCCCGCGTTAGTCAATTTCTGATGGTAGAGTGAGCGACGCACTTGTTTTAACGGAAAACATTTTTTATCATAAGTTGTTGATGTAAGGTAAGGTTGACTTTAAGGGGAGATATACACCTAGATGGTCGAGGTCGAGGATTTAGAAGCTATGAACATTCCGTCGACCGTGGAAGACCTACACTATCTGCCTGGTATCGATGATTCCATGTAAGTTGACAAATTTCATGATTTATTCATTCCCAAATTTTCAAACGCGTTTTTCTCAAAACCACGTTTTTCAAATCGGTACCCAAAATTTCTCGAAAACCAATGAACGAATTGCCTTGAGGTTTTTTGTGGTTATTCCATACACCATTATCTAGTGCTTGTCATAGGATTTTTTTTCCGTTACTTAGTTTTCGTTTTATAGGCAAAATAATAACTAATTTTTGGGCCAAAAATCACTATTTATGTTTAAACGTCCGCCATTTTGTCATAAATCGATATTTTCAAAATCGGCTATGACAAGTACTAGATTATAGTAACAAATTTAATAATCTTTTCGGTTTTTTTTCAGATGATTTTTGAAGAAACGCCAGTGGGTACCGTGTACGCAGTTTTTTTTACGGCGGTCCAACGATCATACAATATCCTTGTATTTTTTTGATATTTTAAATAAGGAAAATTAAACATATTTTTGAATGTATATACTTTTAGATAATCAAAACCCCAAACCGAAATTTCAAAAAGTTTTCCTTGAAAAAATTCACAAAAATGACTTTTTTTCCGGCTCCTAGGTGTATATCTCCCCTTAAGCTTAGGTAACTTTTGTTGTATACTGTCGGTTGCAATCATTGTTGTATTTGTGGCTTTATAATATGCTCAATTTGCGTTTTGGTTGGCGTGGAAACAGTGGAATAATTATAGGTTATGTTACCGAGCAATTAATGAAAAAGTTGAGTTTGGGGGAAAGATGATCTTCTTCTAGGTGTACAAGATGATCCCTAGCAATCACCTTGTACACGAATAACGTACCTACTTTATTTTTGTTAAATAAATTTATTTAACAAAATTCTATAAATTTATTTAATAAATTCTATAAATTTATTTGACAAAATTTTAGTCTACTTACGTTCAAACTACACTACTAATGTATAATTGATCGAACAAATAATAATTGATATACGTGATTTGAGTGATTTAACGCCGTCCTCTAGTTTCTCGGCTGTTTTTTTACGGCTTTTTCAATAATTTTTTACGGGCAAAGCATCAAAATAATCAATCTCTTTGTTTTTGCATAATCTTTATTAACATTTGAATAAGCTTTACACATTTTTTGAAGTCAAAATATATAATAGAATAAACGTTATAGTGGCCGACAGGAAGACATCAAGTAAAAGAGGTGCTTGACGGTGACCAAGATTGCGGCTGCTCTGCTTATTTGAAATAAAAAACCAAACGGCATTTTAATCTTCATATTTAAGACTAGCAATTGAACTAGAATGAATTCTAAATTACAAAAATTGACTTTTTTATACACTTTTGAAAATTACATTCTATTTTTTACTCATTTTTTCTTAAGTTTTTCGCTCGTATAAAGAAAACTATCGAAGCAATCATGATAATCCTAGTTCAATCGCTGGCTTATAACATATTAAAGATGCTGTATAAATTTGAACAAGATCGGTGCAGTAGTTTCTGAAATATCGTGGTCACCGTTTCGAAAAATGGTGTTTCGAGAAAAACCCGTTTCAAAGTATACCTGCTCCGTATACCTGCTCCGTTCCAGGGCCGTAACTTGTGAGCCACTTCGAATATCGAAAAATCCTTTGGCACACATTTTCTACACATGTTGTAGATGTGATTTATGAAAAAAATCGATGTTTTCGACCCGCAAAACTAGAGGACCGCCTTAAGACTGGCTGTAGAAGACTGGTTTAGTTGAATTCTAGTTGGGTGAGATACAATTTATTATATCAAGGTAATTTAACTTGTAAGTTCAGTCGATGTTGTTTACCTATGATTAATATATATAAAAGTTTTGTAAATATAAATATAAAGCAAGTTTTTATTTATATTTACCTAATTTCTCCAAAATAAAAAAAATCGTAAAATAGGGGCAAGATCATCGGGGGGATTATCTTGTCCATACCCTAGGGATCATCTTGAATACCGGGGTGTCGAAGATGATCCTTATGTAAGATTTTGAAGAAGAAAATCTTTTTATTGAAACCGTAAGACATTGTATATTTCGAATATGCCGATCGCAATATAGTTAAATATGCCAGTAATAAACTCTTTCAGATCTTAAAGATGTTGAATATCTTTGAAATTACGAGCATCTTCTCTTAAGGGGATCATCTCGTACACCTTTCCCCCTATATTAAAATAAAAAAAATCGCACTTTTCAAATAAATAATACGTTTCGTTAATAAATTCAAATGCCAGGTAATTTTGAGACACCCTATATATGGGGCGAGATCGTTGCTGCGGATTTTGACTCTGTCTCGCGTGTACACACACGTGCTAGAGCGGAAAGAGAGAAGGGAACGCGCGCGGCTATGACTACTAGAGCGTGGAGTCCACTTTGACGCACCCGATTAATTTCTGGTAACTAAAATAAATCAGTGAAAAAAGGGAGAAAACAGTGGAAAAAAGATGTTGAGTTTTTTTTTTATTGGCTTGAATGATGTAGAAACATCACGAGAATGATACACGAAGGAAATACGCGAAACGATATTTAAAAATGTTCAGAGCTCATTTTCCGAAGCACCTCCGAGTGCTCGGAAACTCACAAATCAGCCTACACGGTGAAAGTAGCAATTTGGAGTCGTTTAGTCTAGTTGTTGTAGAAAAAATATACTACGACCCGCGCAGAAATTGTTGGGATCCAATTGGATTCCCATATTTGTCCCTACCTCCTGATAGGGATCCAATGCGACGATCCATTAGATCCCTATAGTAGAACGTCATGCTCGTACATTGGATTCTAATTGGGATTCCCCGTTGGAATTCAATGTACGAATCCAATTCTAATCCTAAAGAATTGCCACATTATCGAACAGAATCTGTTACGATTCTTAATGGATTCAATTGCATTCTGTACGTTCAATTTTCTAAACTAAATATATAGACATACAAAATGAGTGAATCTTAAGGGGCTAGTCCACTTCGAAAATTTCAAAAAATCGATTTTTTTACTATTTTCGGAAGTACATACATTCAGAAATATTGTGTCGAAATTTTATGAAAATCCGACATGTCTAAGTATTTTTTTACCTGAACGTCAGGACCTCATTTCGTCTACCTGAGCGTATAGTGCGCTCGGCCGATCATAGTATAAACTTCAAACGCGTTTTTCTCGAAACGTTTTAAAAATCTAGCTCCATCGTATCTCTAAAACTAATAAACCAATTCTCTTGAAATTTGAACCACATATTGTAAACATGATTCGCAATAAGATGACCCTCGGTGGGTTTAAAATGTTGATTTTTACTCTTTTTTGGCGAAAAACTGCGAAAAAACGCGTTTTTTCGTTTTTCATCTGCCTTTTTTTTATTTTTGATAAAACTTTATATCCGAGGGTCATTTTGTAGCTGGTGTCATTCTGAATCTAATGGACTTTGATTTTTTTGTTTCAGACAAGCCGTTGCCAAGTTGTGATGGAGCTACCTAGCCCACCTATTTTTGAGGCGTTACGTTAAACTATAGTTTTTGTACTTAAAAATGAATAATAATGAATTAACATTTTTTTAAATGTATTTCAAGACTTTATTTATCAAGCCCAACAACTTTTATATTCATATCTTTTATAAAATCCTCAAAAAATCGCGAAAATAGAATTTTTTCGTGGCTCCAAAGTTAAAAAAGTATAAATTAAAAAGTAAAAAAAGTAAAAAAAAATATAAAGCCCTTAAAAAAGTATAAATCTTATATCTCAAAAAAGGATAAATCGCTCGAAAAAGTACATCTTAAAAATCGAATTACTGAAAAGCCATTTGAATTATCGTTTGTTATTTATTTTACTGTACTTTGACATAATATCAGCACACTCGTACGCGTTCACGAAGCGTGCAGCTCATATTTCAACACGCCGAGTTTTTTCTCGTGACTTTTCACATATTTTCGATTTGAAAGTGGTAAGAATTGTCAAACGGCACTCATCGGGGAACAGTGTAAAATCAAACACATGTGTGCTGTCTGTTACACGTAAGATGTGTAATTTTAGTTCTACCTCAAAATTGAGCATTAAATGACGTACTCAATTTGAGGTGGAACTCGAAATTGAATATTTCATTTCATTTTGGATTTATGAAACATTTTATGCATTGAGTAGACTCTGTGATGCCTGAAACCAACATCCATGCAGCGTATAAAAAGTTATCAGACAACACACCTAATACGCATAGAAGTAATACACTCATCGGGGTCATCCCATGTGACAACTATTGTTTTCGCTTCTTTTAGGATTTTTTTTGATGAACCATTAAAATACTCTATCTTTGAATTTTGATCACACATTTATGAACATTTTTACAGTCCCTCAGAATTTTATCAAACAAAAATAACGAATTGAATCGACTTTACACCGTTCGGAAGACACTCATGTGTAAAAAATGTTGGTTGACGGCTGCCATTATTCTGGGGGGCTTTGCTCATCTAAAATAACAAAATTAAACGGCATTTTAATTTGTAGACCTGAGGCTATCGCCGGAAGTACAGTACAGTAAAAATATCGAAAACTAAATTTTTGGCACGGTTTTAAAAGTTAAGTCGCAATAATCCTTATTTTTTTCGATTTTTTCAGCTTAAAAAAAACTATGGCAGATATCAGAAATATTCTGCTTCGGGTGAGAACTCTAGATGTGCTGACTATACCATAAAAATTTAGGCGACATCCGCAAAATAGTTTTGAGACATCGTGAAAGCCATTTTGGAAAATACAGTTTTAATAAAAACGGGTTTACAAGTTTAAGTACGATTTATATAAAGAAAATGTTGACTCATCATTAGTCTGCTGTGCCGGGTCTATACAACATGCACACATTCTTTGCAATTTGTGCAAAGAAAAATGTTTCGATTTTTTTTTGACATGTTACATGGGATGACTGCCTTAAGGGATAACATCACTTTAGGATTTTGGAAAAATCGTTTTTTTTATTAAAAAATACTTTGGGGTCATAAAAACAATATGCAATTGGTCCTGTAGCGAACATTTGTTTTTAAGCTTCAATTTATCGATTTTGACGCAGCGCCTCGGACTTCTTTCAGGCGCCTCGTGCATCTTTAAACGCGTTTTTCTCGAAACCACTATTTTTAAAGTGAGAGCACGGATTACTTGAACACCTTTGCATGGATCGATTTGAAATTTGGATAGTAACTTCACAGTTAAATTCTCTATGGGAGTACGTAGCCGTTGTTTAATTAAATGGAAACTTTTTTATAAACAATTTACTGCTTATTTTTTGGGCGAAAAATCGATTTATTTCTTTCAAAGTGCGCCATTTTTGAAAATTTGATTTAAAAAAATCCCTCCGTAGTCCCATAGCTAATAATATATAGATTATAACTTTTTTAATATATAGATTATACTTATAGATAATATAATATATAGATAATAATGTATAGATTGTACTTTACGGGAAAACCGTCCTCCCGCGAAGCTATTTATAAGAAGCACGTTTTTCAAGATGGGCTCTGTCGCCGACATTTCGAATGAAAATTATAATAATTTTTTTTTAAAACTTTTATATGTGTTTAATAAATTGTCAAAGTAAGGCCGTATTTTCTGCCGCTAGAATAGTGTTGTCCATCAAGTGTGTTCGGCATTCGCATAAAGCGAATGCCGAAAATACACAGGCTTGAGAATGTGCAAAAAGTAATCACGAGATGAATCTAACTGTGTTAAAATAGCCCACTTGGATTTGCAGAATATGTGCGGCGTGCATCTTAGGACTCCCCAACAAATTTGTGCACGGGATCACGAAAAGACATATTTTTTTGGAAGAGTCACCAAATTCCGGTTGAGAATTTCAAGAAAAATTCTCAAACGACCTCAATCGTGAAATAGCGAGGATTTCACTTGGATTCCAATGCGGACTCCCGACATGCGGCGTCCCTATGAAATTCCCAAAGGGATGTGGCAGGATCTGGGGACTCTCCAACAAATTTCTGCACGAGGACCCAACAACTGAAAACCCACTATCAAAAAGCCTCGGTCGGCACACGCAAAATTCACATAAAAGAAACATTAAATGCGTTTTTCTCGAAACCCCGTTTTCGGAATCGGGAGAACGCAGAATTCATGCAGTTTTCGTCTGATAGACTTGAAATTTAAATTGCAGCTATGTAGATAGATTTCCTAAAGAAGTACACACGATTTTTACGATTCATCAACAATTTTCGTTTTTATAAACAAATTAAGGCCAGCGTTTTCAGCGATTTAAAAAAATAATCGCGTGTACTTCTCTACCAAAATTAATGTATGTACCTAGAAGGGAAATTGTTCTTCCATTCCAGGTGCTGATCCCTACAGTTGTACGTTCTCCCGCAGAGAGCAAAAAAAATGTTCTCAGTGTACCTACAACTGACCCGCCACTCTGTATTTGTTGTCATCAATTTTTTTTTCTTATCATCAACACATGTACAGGAAATCCTCCAAGCCTCATATCAATCTCTTTTTTAGTATTCTCAAAAAAAATCCCAACAAAATTTCATTTTCCGGTGCCCCACACAGATGTAACGACTCGAGGAAACGTTAACGAGGAAGTAACAGGAGCAAGCGGACACATCAGTTTCTTCCGACCTGTCGATATCGCGGTCCGAACATTTCCGGCATGCATACACGCCTGGGCGCGCTAAAAATAAATAAATGTGATATTACCACATTTATAATTGATGCCAAGTAAAATTTACGAGACTGGCCGGTTGATGCGACCGAGCGGATTTTCTCTTTCCATCATTGCATCAATAAAAACACATATAGCGTGTTTGCGCGGTATGCTCAGTCGTGTCGGTGTGTCATTAGATTCGATCATCCCCCCCCCCTTTTTCCACGTTCGAATCACGCCGATACGCAACATTTTTCAACCTTCTCCGTTCCTCCCTCCCGCGGCAGCCCTCAATTAAAATTGCGCGAGCAACAACACACGGGTTCGGTCGCAATTACGATGCACAGAGGGGGGCGAAGGGAGTCCTGTTTTATTTCTATGTAGGCAATCGGAACTTTGCGAGGAGGAGAAAGTTTTCACGGCTCGTGTGTGCGACGCGTGTCCAAAGCGACGTAGGGTAAACCGACCAGCGAGTGGACGAATAACGACACTGCAGGCTTCAGATGGACTGTAAAATGAAAATATTATTAAAATAATTTTTTTCATTGTTAAAGCTAACAAAAGCTACCTAGAGGCCCGAAAAATGACCAAATTGTGAATTTTGTTTCTGGGAAGCGGTTGGTGAAAAATAAATGCATTTTTTTCATCACAAGAGTTCATATATTGAGAGCCTTTAAAAAACATCACCAGAAAAACAACAAAAACATGATGAACAATGATGATGAAAACAACAAAAACATGAAAAAGATGATGACATTTTTTTGGCGTTTGGCGGTGGACATTCTCCAGCTTAAACGGTCCATCTGAAATCGAAAAACCAAACGGGTTATTCGAGTGCACAATAAATACCAGTCGTTGACGAGCGTCGATTTTTGAAATAATTTTTTTTTTCAACCTGGCGACGAATTGAATCTCGTGCATACAATGTCAATGAAAAAAGTTCTCTATTTTACGTAACTATTAAAAAATAAAGATCAATTTAAGAAAAATGAGATCGTCAACGACCTCTAAATGTTTCTCATCGTATATCCTGTAAATTTGGAAACAATCCATTGAGTGGTTCTCGAGATATCGTGTCCACCCACTTTAAAAACAGTGTTTCGAGAAAAACGCGTTTAAAGTTTGAAGTATGATGCTGCTACCGCTCGCCCGGCCGACTGATAGAAAGGCTCATTCATTTTTAGGAATATTTCAATGAAATTTTCAGGGAATACAGCTAAAAGGTGATGTTATCGAATAATTTTTTTTTTTGGAAAATGCAATTGTTGGACCTACTTAGGTAGATGTAGCCCGTTATTCTGATCGTAGAAAAAAATATTCGAAGTACTTGCAAGTGAAGCATATTCGAAGTAATTGCAAGAATTGTATGTTCGAAGTAGTGTCAAGTGAAAATGTTGGAGGGATTGATAAATAAGTAGCGGAACGACCAATCGTCAGTGAATGGATGAAATTGCCAATAAATGAATACTCGACCTCAAGTACGTGGACGTGTGATGTCCATGAACGCTATAAAGGATAACGATTTATTATTTACTTTTATTAAATGCTAGATTTAGAGATTACTGTGTTGCACAAAAATTATAATATTCTTATACATATGAGTATTATTTTTGTTATTACGATTTCGTAGAGAATACACTAAGCTTTTTTGCGCCTCAACGTGACATTTATAAAAAAAACTACCAAAGTTTGTTTCGACAGAGAAATAGAAAACTAAATTTTGTGAAAATTTAAAAAAACGAATTAAATTATTTTATGACAACATTCAATGAAATGTACATTGTCGTCTCTCAATAGTAATTAATGTTGCAATTTTCAGAATGCGAGCAAAATTTCTTATTCGGCTTTGAGAATTATAAGAACCTAGCCCATGTATCCATTCACTGGAACGAGGTGAGAATACAGCACCAGTGAATAAACATGTCTAATTTTGGACTATTATTACGAATTTATTTCGAAACATTTGCGAAAAATTAAAGATTGCTGTTCTTAGGTATTCTTGTGTGAACACCCATCTTCGAGATGATTTTTGGGAATTAAATTCAGAGAAATGGTTAGATCTACAGTGTTAGTATTTCATAGTTATATTTATACATGTTTGGAGTAACATCGTACATTTTCTTAAAGGGCAATACCAGTGTGAACGCTGAAAATTTGGGTGATGTTCGGGAATTTTTTGGAAGAAAACTACTCAATAAAATGATTCGGAAAATTAAGAATATATTTGGCTATATTTGACCTATATTACATAATTTTTTCATAGAAAAATATTGAGATCCAAGCGACTTATGCGCTGCCTTCGGAAGCGCCAAAAAAAGTTCCTCCACTGCTGACATGATTCCGGCCGATTGAGTAGCTGAAACCGAAAAAGGAAAAAATGTCGTTAAACTGGAAGGTATTTCCTGTACAATGACGTAGGATTTTCGAAAAATATCAAAACCTGACAAAATGGCGTAGTTATGAAAGAAGTCTGTTTTCTTGCCTACAAAATGGTCGTTTTTTTCAATGCCAAATCGTCAATTTTCATCCAATCAAAAATATCCTACGTCATTGTAGAGTAAATATATTCAAAATTCAAATTTCAAGTCATTCGGATAATTGCTCTCTGAGTTACAATGTCAGCAAATTTGAAAAATCTAATTTCGAGAAAGATGCGTTTAAAGATTAGACTACCGATTTTTGCAAGATAAAATGATGAGAGATATGACCTTGAAAATTTTACAGGATATTCTTGAAAGTATAAACTGTCGGAACAGGCAAAAAAATATCGATTTTTTAAACGTGTCACACTGGTATAGCCCCTTAAAGTATTTTATTCGAAATTGTCCATGATATTTCATGTTGCGCAGGCCTTATCATCTGTAGCAAACGATTTTTTAAATTCAATTTTTTTCACTGCCTTGTAAATATTTTTTTCCGAATCGTGAGAAGTATACATTTTATTTAAAAAATGCGAGTACTCTTTTTTAAACGCTGCCATTTCGTAAATCATGCCTAATTCTTTTATTAGAAAGACTAACAATAACCACATTCGCAAAAAATAGAACAAAAAAGATCGTTCGTTTCAGATGACAAGGCCCGGCAGAAAAAAAAATTCGCGACATACCTGCGCAACATCAAATATCATGTACAATTTCGAATAAAAAGCTGTGAAAAAAATGAAGATGTTCCTTCAAACATGTATAAATACAACTGTGAAATACTAATACTGTACATTTAACCGTTTCTCTAAATTTAATTTCCCCAAAATCATCTTGAAAATGGGTGTTGACACTGGAATACGGCCTTGAGTATAGTAAAAGTAATACTTACCCTCAAAACTCATAAAAACTATTTTTCCCCCCTTAGAGCACTTACACTGCCATCACATGGAAGAAGGCGGCATCTACAAAAAAATCGAAAATACCATTTACAATACAAAAAGATGGGAAATTTTGTCTTAATTCCAACGGTACGAAAGACGCATTTTCGATTTTTTTTCGTAGATGCCTCTTTCTTCAATAGGACGGCAGTACTGTGCACAGTCGTATCGTAACCAAATTGCGCAGTGTGCAAGTACCACAAACTAGGAAAATTCCGTATAGCGTCGACATTCGATATTGAACTGAGAGAGCGGTTTTAACGACACCTGGGATTTTTCGCTACATTATGGTGACTCGAGTTTTTATTGACAATTCACGTTTTATACTTATTTTAAATATAAATCAACTTTCGTCCATTCACCAGCCGGTTTACCCTGTAATTCTTTCGCGTTGTCCCAGATTTCTCGGTTTCGCGTACCGTAAAATCGGGTTACTTTGAACAGGTTTTGGAAGTTGTTTGGTGGGTAACTTTGTTTTCAACATCCTAAATTCTAATTTTTTTGCTCCAATAGAACAATGTCCTTTGGCCATCAAATGTACAAGAAAGTCAAGCCCCACCATCTCCACCCCATAATTTTATCCATATTTTTTAAAGTGTCACAGTAACCTCGAGTGTGGGGTATTTTTGACATCATTTTGATTAAAAAAAAAATATTTTATGCATTACATATGGAATTAAATTCTTTAGAAACGATTTTTTACGATCAAATTGTCATCTTTATTAAGGAAACCTTTTACATAAAAATATTAAGTACCTAGGGCACTATTATAGGCACTTAATCAGTCTTATAATTATCATTGAGATCAAAGTCAACTTAAGGGGTAACACCACTGTAGAATGTTTAAGAAATTAGTGTTTTTAAAATTGGCTTAACGCTTTCAATCCGGCGAAAAAATCAGTTTAGTGCGCCTCATTACCGGACCAGTTATTTCTCTTCCAAGTGATTATTACGATAAAATAACTTTTCTGTCTGAAACTTGCTCAATAAGGGTGAGAATTCCTCACCACTGAAATGCGCCTATGTTTTTCAGTAGCTGGGACATATGTTGTCCCAGCTGTAATTTCCAAAATTTTCCAGCCTGGGACAGCATATGTCCCGTCACGTGTGAAAGGGTTAAGAGAGGCTTTGAACCATCTAGATTAAGGGGGAAGAAGTTTGGTACCTGTAAAACAAAGGTCTGCAGGTCCGCGCAGGTCTGCGGTGGCAGTGGTGGCCCGTGTGCGAGATGACGACCGTTTTTCTGGGAACACAATGTTTCAAAACGGCACGCAGCATAACTCCACCAATTTTCATTCTTTTCACTCCAAATTTTGAACACATCTTTAAGGGGTTGGGCCACAATAACGGGTATAAAATCATGTACGAATTTAACAATTTTTTTTCGCGTGAAAAAGTGATTCACTCATAAAATTAATTACACATCTATTTAGTATGAATATCAAGCTTAGATATCAAGCGCAATTAGAAATTTTTTTTTTCGATGTACAAAATGGCCGACTACCAATATTTTCTTTTGTTATCTTTTTTTTAGTCGCTCGGCGGCGTGACATTTAGCATCCACAATTTTTGACGTAGAACAAAAAACAAAAATTCTCATCAGTCTAGATTAGAATACCTAGAGAAGTACGTACGGAATATAAAAAATATTGTTTTATTCAAAAGTTGTAGGTATTTGAATTGAGTTGTAGGTATTTGAATGCATTTTCAGTGAAAAATTTCGTATAAAAGTGCTCATAAAATGAAAAGTTTTCAATTAATCAGAAATTCCGTACGTAATTCTCTGCGAAATGCGCTTAGGAACATAACTTTCAAATTTGAAGTAAATCGAGTGTAAACTGTTGAAGTTATTTGTCACGCCAATTGGAAAAATGTTGTTTCGAGAAAAACGCGTTTAAAGTTTTAGGTACTCTATGGCTGTGCCAGAGGTGGGCTTACGTTATACGCTCAAAGTCGGTGAAATTTTTTTTTCGTGCTATAAATCGAATAGTAACTTATTCTTATGATCATAAAGCACCGTTTTAGCGGAAAAAATCGATTTTTTGAAAATTCTACTGTGCCCTCACCCCTTAATAAAACTTTCGAAGAGAAATACGTATGGGATTTTCCATGAGTCAATTATAACATTAGTTATAAACAAATAATTGTCTTCTTTTTTTGTCGAAAATTGAGTTTTTGCTGCAAACACTTGCCAATTACACAAAAATACATATTTTTAAAATCCCCTACGTATTTCTCTAGCTATACTCATGTAAACTAATCGAATTTTTTCGTTTCCAAATTCCAATTTGCGTCAGTTATACTGCGTGCCGCAGAGCGTCTCAGATTCAACATGCCTTGCGAGAATACCTCCCGCGCCACCATTTTGTATAATTTTTTACTATAATTTTTTTTGTTTACTTGAAGATATGACTAATAACATCCTTGAATATTATTATCCTCTTACTTGTTCTTCCAACTAAAAAAAAATCGCGAAAAATTACTTAAATTTAGACGTTTACAGTGATGTAAGCCCTTAAGGAGGTTGAAGCGATTCAGTTGAGTGAAATGACGGTTTATTCATTTTTTTTCAGTGAACCTTAAAAAATGCATACGAGGTACAGATTTATTCTGTATATGCGAATTTTTTAAATATATAATTAAAGGGCAAAATTATGCATTTTAATATTTTTATTACGTAAAGTAAAAAAACTTTTGTGTTACTACCAACTTGAAAAAGTATAATATTATCGATGATTATTATGAAAAAACTACGACAACGAATGTTTTATACAATTCACAATGAAATTTTGAGTAATTTATGATTATGCCTATTCATAATTACGTCACGAGATTATTGGCCCATGGTTTACGATGTTCAAGATCAGGATTTTTTTCTAAATGTTTACAAAGGTTCAGTTTGCGTTAAGCCGTTGTTAGAAATGGTTTATCTTGGTGCTTAATAACAAAAAAATTACATAACCTTTAGTTTGAAAGTCTTGCCCATCTAACCGCACGTTAAATTACATACATTAAACTATTTTTTATCTCTGGTGTTTGGTGGTGAAAAAAGTTTAAAAAATTCGTACAGACTCAGTATAGTCTAAACAATAAAGTGTCTTTTTTATTATTAAATTTAACCTTGGATTGTGGCTAACACTCCAATCTCCTTAAGCAACATCACAATCAACTTTAGCAACAATATAATAAACTCGGTCAGGCGGACTCGCTGCGCACACATTTAAGGGAGACTTTGTCCTTGAAATTTTCAAAAAATCAATTTGAGCTTAACATGAGCAGCTAGAAGAAGAGGAGGGATGCCTCTATGGACCAGGCATTGCCGATTAGCGGTAATTATAAACACATTTGTGTAAACACATTACAAAACTTTAAACGCGTTTTTCTCGAAAACATGCTATTAAAAATGGCTGACATTCTCCTGACCGCTGTAATTAACATATCGACCTGAAATTTGGAGAGCATACTCAGAAAATATGTCTTCACGGAATGACGAATTGTTTTTTCGATAGATACATTTTTGCATTTATTATTTATCTTTTTATGCGAAAAAAACGCGAAGATTCGATTTTTTTTAAATTGCCGCCATTTTCCGAAATTTGTACTAAACGAAAAACCCATCCGTCATTCCATGACCAAAGGGTCACAGATTGATAATATGCTTTGAATTTGTGTTTCAGATCAACAAAGAGGGGGCAGTGATGTCAGCCGTTTACCTCCCGCGATTTGAGGACCTGTTTTCGCGGAGCTGCAACTGCTGCCATTTTGGTTTTTAAAAAAAAAAAATTTTTTTTTTTAACCTTCTGTATATCATGAATAAAAGCAAGAAAAAAACCGCACTCAAAAAGCTTTACTCGTTTCCTTAAAAAAAATAAAATGTAAACACCTGAAATATGGCACTCCAAGGACAAAGTCTCCGTTAAACCGTACTTTGGCGCTCTATTAAAGAAGCCCCAAAAACTGTCAAAGTTACCCTTCGCGTCAATTTAATCCCGTTTTGCAGTAGTTGATTGCTTCTTGTGTTATGCTTGTCTCTTCTTTTTCTTCGAAAGGAAGTCGCGATACCGAAGCTTTGGCGGCAGTATACCCGATCATAATCGTCAACAACGTATAGGAACCGCGCTCTGGTACAAAAAAAAAGGGGAAAGACAGGTAAGGTATTATTTTCAAGCGAGTCTAATTCAAAGGAAAAGTAACGTAACGATGTGTACGATAAGAGAGCGTGAGACGTTATTCCGGCAAAAAATGTTTTCCGTGCGAAAGACACTCGATGCACACGCACACCCATACAGAGTGGTCCCATCGTTGTTCCTTCTCTCTTTTCGTCTCGCTCGAGCTCGCGTACAGTGTGCAGCCGAGATATAATAAGCAAAAGCTTTTCCGGTGTGGGACTGGGAGTGGGCCGTCGCCTCGTTCCTCGATCCCGCCGCCGCTGCTTCCAGCGAAAGTCTACGCGGACGCTATATATTGGCGTGATTGGCGTGGCGAAAATTCAGTATAGACATTTACACCTGACCAAGGAGTACGTGCACCATGCAGGTGAGTTCGTCGCGTCCTCCATCCATCCCATTCCGTTTATTATTCATCATCCCAGCTCCTCTTTCTCCTCCCGTCGTACACACTTTTCGGGTAGAATCTTTGACGGGAAAAACGCCGAAGAGCCGTTTCGTCGAGAGCTCCTCGCGGCTGTAGTTACGATTGTTTTAGTCTGTGAGCAGATGTGCCGACGCGCGGTGGGGCGCATGGGAAAGTCCCATAAACGGCAGCTGCATCCACTCACCTCCTTGCTCCTCGTCCCTCTTGTATTACGCGAGCTTCGGCTATACGCACGTGTTACGACTATAATATACTCCCGGCCTTTTCCTCGACGCGTTGCCTAACCCGTGTAATGAGCTTTCGTAACTCCCACAGACGGTTATGTACTCTCCTCGAAGCGCGATATTCTTCGCTATTGTGCATTAATCTATCCCCGTGACTAATCTCTACCAGTCGACAGCTGAATTGCATCTTTTTTGTTCCTTTTCATTTGCCGCAAGGCAATTTTGACAGCTGTCAAAATTTGGCCATGTTTTACAGCGGTGAACATTTTGCCATGCTTGACAGCTGTCAAAATTTGGCCATTATCTACAGTTGGCAATATTTGACCATTTTTGACAGCTGTCAAAATTTGGCCATTATTGACAGCTGTCAATGTTTGACTATTTTTGACAGCTGTCAAAATTTGGCCATTTTTGACAGCTGTCAAAATTTGGCCATTTTTGACAGCTGTCAAAATTCGGCTATTTTTTACAGCTGTCAAAATTGGGCTATTTGTGACAGCTGTCAAAATTCGGCCATTTTTGACAGCTGTCAACATTTCGCAACTTTTTCAACGATTTTGTGAATGCGTTGATTACAGTACGTTATCCTTGCGGCTCTGCTGGTGAGTCCGGCCGCCCTGGCGGGTGAGCAGCAGCCAAAGTCACTGAACGATGGAGCGAAAGACGGCAAGACCAAGCGGGGTCTGGAGCTCGGCGATTTCGGTGGATTCGAGCATTACGGTGGCGGCGGCGGATTCGGTGGACACGGTGGTGGATTTGGTGGATTCGGCGGCGGCGGTGGGGGCGGTGGAGGCGGTGGAGGCGGCGGAGGCGGTGGCGGGGGCGGCGGAGACGGCGGAAGAATTTCTTCAATCACGATTCATCGGGAAGTAGCCGTACCGGTTCCAGCCCCGTATACCGTCGAGAGAAACGTCCCGGTGCCCTATCCGGTACATGTGAAGGTACCGGTCGACCGTCCCTATCCCGTTCACGTGGATGCTCCTTATCCCGTACACGTGGAGAAACACGTGCCGGTCCCGGTTGAGAAACCGGTACCGGTGCCCTACAAAGTCCAGGTCAAGGTGCCCTACAAGGTCCCGTATCCCGTGAAAGTACCGGTCAAGGTCCCCTATCCGGTTCACAAGGAGGTCCCCTATCCCGTCAAGGTGCCCGTTTACGTGAAGGAATCCTATCCGGTTTACGTTCACGCGAAACACGAACACGAGGATCACGGTGAATCGTACGCTGGCGGCTTTGGATATTCCGGAGGCCACGAACACTTTGACTTTGGACACGGTCACTGAATCGCGATCGTCATCGCACCACGATCGAACCAATCCTCCCCTCGTACCTTACTCGTTATTTCGATCTCTATTATCTCTCGCCTCCGTCTATTCAACGTTCGATCCAAGTGTGTACATAAAAAAGAGGTGTATGTGGAGCGATTGTCGGACCCGATATACAACGGAGATCTAATAAATTATTGATAACGCGTGCTCGTTTAACGGTTCGTACATTTTTTTTCCTCGTCATCCTGCTGATCCTTCAGTTTTTTTTTCTTTCATCGGTAGCGCAGGCACAGGTCGGTGTTAATTTACATACGTATGGTGCTGAACGCGTATGGCGTATTGCGTCGAGGCCAAACGCCGATATACCCGAATGAAATTAATGCCACGAGCGCACGCGAACTCTTCCCTAATTACGAGAATAAGCCCCGGAGGGAGAGAGGGTGGCGGCTGGGCTCTGCGCTAATGGTCCGAAGATTTACGGACGCCCGCTTCCAGCAGAGTACCCAACGGAGCGGCCAACTCGATTCACTGTTTTCGCCAATCTCGATTATATTCCACTCTAAAACAATATGCTGACGTTTTGCGCCAATGAGCTACGCCCGAACAATTTATAACTTCTCATCATCCTCTTACTCTCACACGCTGAGAAAAAAAAATCATTGATCCAATATCATTGGTGTTATTGAATGAAATTTCGTTGATTCAATGTAAAATTGGTGGTTTAAATAATCGGATTTATTAGTTCAAACATAACGCTATTGACTTTAAGAACATGATGAAATTAAAAGTTTTTTTTTTCATTCAAAAGATATATTGTTAGCCGAGAACAATATATTATTGAAACTATCTAAAAAATTATCGCCAACAAATTATATAGTTTTGAATGCATTTTCTGCAACGAACAAAAAAAGCGTTTCTGTTCGTAACATGAATATTGTTGATTCGAGTACACAAGAAAAATTGAATTCGGCTCGTTTGATTCAGATAAAATTCCTTTTGAGTAAATATGTTATTTTATTTTTTTCACCATATCCGATATTGATTTCCAAGTACATTATTCGTTAAAATATTAATATTTTATTTTTATTGAAAAATATTAAGCAAATGTCTGAATTGTTTAAAAAACTATGCGAAAGTAAAATTTGTTTCTTGCGAAGTTGGTTGAAAAAATTCAACCAAATCATGGCCGAGCGCCACCGAAATTATAGGTGTGAGGAAACTCGTAGTTCGCGGAGTAACCGCTAGAAGCCGCACGTGCGCTCGTTTCTCGTAAGCGTAGCGCGAACCGAAAATCTACTTAAACGCCGGAGAAACTCTAAAGAGTATCGCTTCTTGGTCCGTGGCTAAGATCAAAGTGTAGTATCTGTTCTTAACAGTTGAATATCTGATATTCTCTCCACTATTATCGTGAATGATCATTCTACTGCTCACTTTTAATTTAAGATTTAAAACAAATTGAAAAACTTACGTCCTATGGCATATTCGTTTCGATGCAGTAAAAAAAATTATTAATTCTATTGATTATATTTTTGTACGAAATAAAAAATGTTGTAGCAACTGCTTAATTATTTCATCCATACATCTACGGATCGTATACAGAATGATTTCAGTAGAATATAATTTTATTTGAAGGCTAATGTAGATATTCACAGAACAAAAGAGCTTTTTAAAATAAAATAATATGTCATTTAAATCAATCACATTTTCCAATATTTCATAGTATTGTAACAATCTCAATCAATGAATTGATCAATCAATATATTTTCTTGATTCAATTGTTTTATTCCCAGTGCACTCTTCTTCATCGAATATGGGAATTTCCAATGGTACTTTTTGCATCTTTTTTCATTTTTTTCCATCATGCATAAGATAGACGGTCCAGTGGCCGTCAGGGTCCTAGTGATCGTCACGTTTACGCATTAAATAAGTGTTTTGAGATAAAACTCATTCCTTCGTGCAGATCTGTAGTATATTAGCTCCCAGGAGGTATTTACTGTGTTGTATTACATTTTTACACCCATAAGTATACGTATTCAAGAATAATCAAGTTAAATATATTCCGCTACGACGTCTAGCTGTCATTTCGGCCGAATCGTTCATTAGAAGGTTAATGTAAACTATGTCACATCTCAGGTGATTTGAGAATGCCTGTGGACTTGCGTGAAGTAAGTTTTCCTTCAAGTGATCAACAAGGATCTTAGTTTTGCGTTCAGCATAAAAAATTATAGTTTTATGTTAATTTCAACGAGTTTCCATATATGACGATCACTGGTTCAGCAACATAAACACTCTGCCGATTAATCGCCATGGCTGTCGACAACTGGGACAATGTTAGCAAAAAAAGAATCTTACGAATCGAATATTAGTTTATAGAAATTCAGAAAAGAAATATTGGGTCCGTAATTAGCATTGTCTGAAGGATCCACGGACCAGTAATCGTCATACACATATTCGCGATAGTAAAAACATATACATATAAGTAAAGGTTGTCGATTACTGGGTCGTGACCATGTCGATAACCGGGTACGTCTTGAACACAGGTGAACACCACTCGATCGAAATAATATTAAAAATTATTTTTTGAAAAAATAGTTGTTTATAATGACTGCAAATAAATAAAATTATAATTCTGACGTAATAGGCAATAATTAGTTTTGTTTTAGAAATTAATAAAGTTGTATGGAGAGAAATTTATGTTTCACACTCTTTATCAAATGTTTTACTAAAAATCATAAAGTTTGTGACCAAGTGCGTAATAATAAATAAATAAAAATTTACTTTTGTTCATTTGGCCCCATTTTTAAGAAAGTCGCACTTTTGACTGAAACAACGGCCTTTGTTCTTTACCAAAAACCGCAATTGTTAATCGATTGTAAAAATCGTGTGTACATCGCTATAAAATGCATCTAGGACGTTATAGATGAAATTTGAAGTCAATCGGTCGAAAAATGTAGAACCTACGAGTCCGCCCGATTTTGAAATAATTTCTTCATGGAAAACGCGTTAAAAATTTTAAAAACATTTTTCTAGACGTCTTTAAAAAAATCCACCTAAAATAACTTTTGCATGATATTTTTGGCATGTTTATACATTATTTTAGTCGATACAAAAAAAAAACAATTTTTCTTAAAGGTATATAAGGCCTCAAGGCAATTGGAACGCATGTGACGATTAGTGGGACGTTCCCATGGCGATTACCAGACCATCTATCATGGCCTCATGACGGTGACTCGTACAATAGCATCTTATAACCTTTACGAAATATTTTCTCGAAAACTGTACCAGGCACGGGAATTTCACAACGACCGTCTTCTATGTAATAGAAAACTGATTAAGAACGACTTGAAACAACTTTTACTCACTTTCCTGGTTGAACTACATAAATTTGCAAAGTCAAGCGATCTGCTTAAGGTGACGATTACTGGGCCATCTACCTCACTCGTGCATTGTGTTCGTTGGATAACCGAGTCGGGCGTACAAAAGCGCGCTTTGCCGTGCGAGCGAAGGGTGATATGCTCCTCGCGAAACGGTCATATTACGCAAAGGTACTCCAAGAGTGAAAGTTTGTAATTCATCGCAGGCCGAGATATTAGGTACCGCGAAGCTGTGTCTCTCACACTCGCCGCCGACACGTTGCAAAACGCTCTTTCAGATTTGTTCCGCATTCGTTAAATAAATATACACTCGTACACTCGGCGTATGTTTTTTTTCTGCCACGGGCCAGCGAGACTTCCGGCCTCTCGGAGTATCGGAAGAGACAGTCGCGCGCCCACTTGCGTTCCCGTCGGCGGGTCGTTGCTCGGATTTTCTCAGTGCGTATGGACGCGCGGGCGTTTCTTCTCCGACTCGAGAGTTATTGCCGCGATGCATATACAATGCACGCGGACCGCGAGACTTTCCAACACATGCGGTGCAGATATTGTCGCAGGAATCCGATTGGATTCCCATACTCGTGAGCACTTCCTGATGGGCATCCAATGGGTCATCGCATTGGATCCCTGGAGTAGACTGCAAAAACAATACACACCTAAACACTGTAGCTGTGGACACATTTTACACGTTTTAACCTGTGTGGAAAATAATGGTGCACTGAAAAAAAACCAATTAAATAAAAAAAATATACTGGTTGATCCAAATAAATGTGCTGCTGCGGAGTGACACCGATATATGAGATTGTTACAATACTGTAAAATATTGGAAAATATGATTGATTTAAATAAATATTATTTTATTTGAAAAAGCTCTTCTGTTCTCTGAATATCTACATTATCCTTCAAAAGAAATTATATTCTAATTAAATCATTCTATAAACAATTCGTAGATGTATGGATGAAATAATTAAGCGGTTGCTACAACATTTTTTATTTCGTACAAAAATATAATCAATAGAATTAATTATTTCTTTACTGCATCGAAACGAATATGCCATGGGACGTAAGTTTTTCAATATGTTTTAAATCTTAAATAAAAAGTGAGCATTAGAATGATCATACACGATAATAGTGGAGGGAATGTCAGATATCCAATGGAATATCCATGGAGGAAATATCAGATATTCAACTGATAAGAACAGATACTACACGTTGATCTTAGCCACAGGCCAAGAAGCGATACTCTTCAGAGTTTCTCCGGCGTTTTAGTAGATTTTCGGTTTGCGCTACGCTCACGAGAAACGCGCGCGCGTGCGGCTTCTAGCGGTTACTCCGAGAACTACGGGTTTCCTCACACCTATGATTTCGGTGGTGCTCGGCCATGATTTGGTTGCATTTTTTCAACCAAATGCGCAAGAAAACAATTTTTTTTTCGCACAATTTTTTAACCAATTCAGACATATGGTGGAAAAAATAATATAACATATTTACTCAATAGAAATGTTACCTCAATCAAACGAGCGAAATTCAATTTTTCTTGAATCGGCGAAAGCAACGGCGAATACTTTGATTGAACAATTTAATTTACTTTCTTTCAAAACAAACCTTGAATGTAGATGAAAAAATTGGATTATTCATTTGTACACCTAATATATATATATATATAGTTTTGATAGATGTCTTCAGATTTTGAAAATTAATAATACATTTTGCGAATGATCTATGCGTATTCTATATAAATACATGTTAAAATGACAACGAATTTCATTACTATCATGAGCGGTGTCACTGTTTTTCTTGCCTTCGCATAGTCTAGGTTCTCATACAGCTCCACGATGACGGCCGCTTTTTGCTTGTCGGTGATGGCCTCGACACAAAAATACGTCGCTAAAGATTCAATGCAGCTATCGAGGCTTTGGAAAATAGATTCCAATTTCAGGTTCTACTCCGTGAAGAAATCAAAAATGATCTATAAATGAAACAAAAAGTTAAGACCAAATGTGGTCTTCAATTAATCGATGTCAAATCAACTAATGAGTTTCACGTGATGCTGTAACCAAGGTGATTTTTGAGACATATGATCAATAACTCGCAATTCACACACTTAAGGTAGTTCCTCTGCGAAAATCTCAACCAAAAGTTTACATACCATGTTCATGTTTAAAAGATTGATAATTGGTGTAAATAGTAATAAATAAAATTAAAAACTACGCAATATTGACTCGGTACTAGTAGATAATACGATGGATATCATTTATTGCCGTAAAATATATTTTATATTGTGTTTTTGATCTACCATTGCCAGTAAACTTTTTGCCGGGACTGTCCAGGCTTTGCCCCAATTGTTTTTTTTCCAGGCTTTGCCAGGCTTTGCACCAAAATTGTGAGGGCTTTTCATGGTTATATCTTGGAAACTAGATGGTGAATCATTCTCATTTTTTTCACATTATTCGTGATATCTTACTCTAGCTTATCCTCGTTTTTTATCAATTTCTTAATTTTAGTTTTGACGGTAAAATTAATGATGCTCTGTTTGCCAATCATAACGCATTTGTTGCGTGTAAACCAAGCCAACTTTAAGTGTAAATATCTCAGGTTTGGGGTGGTCAAACTTATTCAAATTGCACAGATGTTTGGATAATGTATTGAATAACATATATGTCAAATTTCAACCATTTCTTAATTCAACTCTTCTGTGGAGGTACTACCTTAAAGGGCTATACCAGTGTGACACTTTTAAAAAATCGATTTTTTTGCCTTTTTCGACAGTTTATACTTTCAAGAATATCCTGTAAAAATTTCAAGGCCGTATTGCTAATCATTTCATCTTGCAAAAATCGATCGTTAAATCTTTAAACGCGTTTTTCTCGAAATGAGATTTAAAAAATTTGCTGACTTTGTAACTCAAAGAGCAATTATCTGATTGACTTGAAATTTGAACTGAGTACTCTTGAATATACTTACTCTACAATGACGTAGGATATTTTTGATTGGATGAAAACTGACGATTTGGCATTGAAAAAAACTATCATTTTATAGGCAAGAAAACAGACTTTTTTTTCATAACCACGCCATTTTGTTAGATTTTGATATTTTTCGAAAATCCTACATCATTGTACAGGAAATACCTTCCAGTTTAACGACATTTTTTTCCTTTTTCGGTTTCAGCTATTCAATCGGTCGGAATTATGTCAGCAGTGGAGGAACTTTTTTTTTGGCGCCTCCGAAGGCAACGCATGAGTCGCTTGGATCTCAATATTTTTCTATGAAAAATTTATGTAATATAGGTTAAATATAGCCAAATATATCCTTAATTTTCTGGAACATTTAATTGAGTACTTTTCTTCCAAAAAATTCCCGAAAATGACCCAAATTTTCAGCGTTCACACTGGTATAGCCCCTTAAGCTGTGTTGCTTTCTCCCGTGTTATTTTTGGTTGTGTGCTGCCATCATGTGTGTAGTTTAGTCCAATGTGTGTAAATATGTGTCTTGTATGTTGATTCTCAACGCTTTACATGTGTTCGAATAAGCGTGTTGTTGATGGGGACAGCTACGAAGGTGTGTAGTAATCTAATGCGTAAAAAATAGACACTCACGTGTGTAATTTTCACGCATTACATGTGTAATGTTAACGCGTTTCGTGTTAACAAATGCATGAGTGTGTAGAATCAACAAGGCAACGCGGGTCTAGCCTTTATGTCGTGTTACTTCTACATACTTCGAACACACGTGAACACGCCTAGTTTTTGCAGTGTAGGACGTCACGCTCACGTATTTGATTCTCGTCGGGATTATCCCCTTGGAATCCAATATACGAATCCAATTTGAATTCAAACGGATTCGTACATTGTCGAACAGAATTCGATTCTTGAACGATCCCATCGCAATCCGTACGTTAAACTTTGTAAACAAAATATATGGATACACAAAGTGAGTGGATCTTAAAAAAGTATAATTCTTATGTTAAGGCGGGTATACACTTAGACGGGAAAAAATTAAGCAATTTTGAGGGAATTATTAAACCAAGAAATAATTATTCTACATTTATCAAACTGTAGGTATACTTTAATAGTCCATTTAAGGGCTTACACCACTGTAGAATTTTAAAAATTCTTTTTTTTTAATTGGTTTAAGGATGTATGGCAACTAAGTTATTTACTACTGTTCGAATTGAAACTCACTGATATTGTAAAGGAAAATATCGAGAACTTTTTGAGATTAAAAAAACAAAATTTGCCCACGTGAATGCTGAGATAAATGAATTCAAAGTTGGGTCATTTAACACGGGGAACATAGGACTGTACGTCCAAAATTCCCTTTACATTGGCAAAAAAGGTATTTCCGGAGTACTCTTTTGTAAAAAAACTTTTGTGCGGTATCGCTGTAATATGCATGATACGTTAAAAAAAAATCGACATGTGCCCATATATTTTGCGAGATATGGCGAGTTAAATGGGACCGTTTTCGTATTTCTTTAGCTCGTATGTCGTAACCACGACAACGTCAGGGAAAACGTACATCAAATCAGCAACTAAATTTGCAGTTAAAAATTGAAAATTCTTCTTTCTGTACCGCATGTTTTACTTTGAGCTGTGGTAAATCTCCTTTTTAGCTTCAATGAATACTACAATTATTTTATTTAGTCTTTAAATGCGATTTTTGCAAATTGCATAATCAGTTCTGTAACGACTCTGCAGTAGCTGCCATACATCCTTAAGAAATTTTTTGATCCATCTAAAATAAGGGGACAAAAGTTTGGCACCTGTAAAACAAAGGCGCGCAGTGGCTGGCCCGTGTGCGAGACGTCGGCCATTTTTCTCGGAACACAATTTTTCAAAAGGGCACGCAGCATAACTCCATAACTGTTTATTCTTTTCACACCAAGTTTTGAGCACATCTTCAAAATAACATTCCGAAAAGAAATACATACGGGACTTTCCATGAGTCAATTATAACATTAGTTATTAACAAATGATTGTCCCTTTTTTTCTGCCGTAAATTGAGTTTTTAATTTAAATGCTTGTCAATTACACAAAAATTCATATTTTCAAAATTTACCTATTTCTCTAGCTATACTCATGTAAACTGATTGAAAAAAAATATACATATTTCCAATTTCAAATTTGCGTCAGTTATACTGCGTGCCGCAGATAATCTCAAATTCAACATGCCTCGCGAAAATGGCCAGCGTCACCATTTTGTATAATTTTTTTATATACATTTTTTTTGTTCACTTGAAGATACGACTAATAACATCCTAGAATTTTATTATCCTCTTACTTGTCCTTCCACCCAGAATAAATCGCGAGCAGTCACTTTATTTTAGAAGCTTACAGTGGTGCAAGCCCTTAAGTATACAAAACAACTTTTAAAAATTCATTTACCATCATAATGGTGGAGCTGTGGCAGAGTGTTACGGCAAGGTTGCCGCGGCAGGTGCGAATCGGCGTAGGTACAGTCTAGCTTCCCGTAGACTTTGATGTGCAACAATTTTTTTTTAAGGCCTTCGGCCACAGTAACGGGTATAAAATCATGTGCGAATTTAACAATTTTTTTTCGTATGAAAAAGTTATTCACTTATAAAATTAATTACACATCTATTTAGTATGAATATCGAGCTGACAGAAAATATAATTTTTTTGTCGATGTACAAAATGGCCGACTACTAATATTTTCTTTTATTATCTTTTTTATAGGCGCTCCGTGGCGTGACATTTAGCATCCACAATTTATAACCTAGAACAAAAAACAAAAATTCTCGTCAATCTACATTAGAATACTTAGAGAATTATGTACGGAATTTAAAAAATATTGTTTTATTCCAAAGTTGTAGGTATGTGAACTCAAGAAATAAATTTTCAGTGAAAAATTTCGTTATAACTGCTCATAAAATGAAAGGTTTTTGATTAATCGGAAATTCCGTACGTACTTCTCGGCGAAATGCAATTAGGAACATAACTTTCAAATTTGAAGTAAATCGAGTGAAAATTGTTGAAGTTATTTGTCACGCCAATCGGAAAAAAGCTGTTTTGAGAAGTTTCGAGTAGTCGGTCATTTTGTACATCGAAAAAAAAATATATACATATTTTCTAACAGCTTGATATTCGTACTGAATAGATGTATAATTAATTTTATGAGTGAGTCACTTTTCCATACGATAAAAAATTGTTAAATTCGCACATGATTTATGATACCCGTTACTGTGGCCGTAGGCCTTAATTTCAGTTAGAACATGTACGGTTTCTACTTGACAGTAATTAAAATGAAGAAAATGCAAATTTAAGAGAATAGCACGCATTGGCAAAAAAATCTCTGTGAAGTTTGAATTAAAGAAGTATTATTGTTTCTAATTTTTCAAAAACTATTATCGCCAATTAGAAGATAGCATTAGAAGGTATTATTAATATTTATACGAAGGTTCAATTCGATCGGCTTAACAGTTTTTGAGTAATCCTGCACGCCAATGTCGACAATGCAGTTATGAAAAAACTCGTTTAAAGTTTACATAGAATTTGAATTAAATTGTACTGGGTAATTGTGGTAACTATATACGGTAGTAATTGTAATTGTTGATTGTTAATCTAATTACTTTATGCCCATCTCTACCTGTCCCTTTGCGCTCTCGCTTCTACCTGCGACGCACGCTCCGAATCCGAGCGGTGAGGCACAGCGTTCCCAGGCTGTAACGTTTTAAGTTTTTCAAATTTCGCTTTGAAACTTTGGGAAAATATTCTGCATATATAGTTCTATCGTTAAAAAAATCGGTTTTTTTTAGGGTTGTGAATGTATATCCGGTCTTAAGGGAGGACACCACTGTGACGGGGCGACAAAAAGTCGTTTTTGCCGATTTGTGTAGTCTGCTAGATTATTTATTAGGGATTTGAAAAAAAGTATGTTATTAAGCATACATTGAACGTATTTCGTGAACATTTTTATTTAAAAAAAATCGAAAAATGACGATGTTATTAAGAAATAACGTGTCTCTGTATAAAAAATTTGGTCGAACGGCCGGATCGATAAGTTGACAATGGTTGGTCCGAAAAATAAAAATAAAAAAGTATTATGATTTTTAAAAACGCAGTTCTCGTTGTACGTAGTCGTTTATCGAAAAACGAAAATTCACAAAATAGCGGGTGTTTAGACAAAAAAATATAATTTTGGCGGAATTTTTACTTACATTCGGGGGCTTAGATAAAACTGAATTTAAAAAAAAAACAAGAAAAACGGTCGCGTACAACGATAGCTACTGAAATTACGGAAAATTTGGTTGTTTTAAATTGAACATCGGGCATATATACCTAGAACTACGGTTACGGCCAGGTCGAGAAAAGTCGTGTCGAAAAAAACGCGATTGATTGTTTTAGTATACGTAAATCGTTGAGCTACCTGCTGTCACTAAATTGTCTGCAACGTGGTCAATCTTCAATATTTTAATTTGAAAATTTGTTGACATATTCTTGGGTGTGTACACTGAGAAAAAAGAATCGTTGAATGTGCAAAATGCATTTTGTTGTCTCGAAATTTTGTTGTTTTAACAGTTGCTCAGACATGCTAAATAAGCTACAGTTCACACCACTTTACTATTTTACCACCAACTATACTGTTTTGTTATGCCAATCAAAAATCAAGTTGAACGTATTTAAAGATACATTTTGTTAAACCAACTGAATTTTGGATGGATGAACGAATTTTTTTTCTGTGTATACATTGATAAAATGCAAAAAAATCGATTTTTTAAATCCGTCACAGTGGTGTCCCGCCTTAACAAAGTATAAATCACTTGAAAAAATATATCTCTAAAATCGATTTAAATGACATCACTGAGAATCCACTGTAATTATCGTCTGTTATCTATTTTACTGCACTTTGACATAATATCACCACACACAAACACTCTTACGAAGCATGCAGGTTTTTTCCCTTTTTTCTTCGAACGTGGTAAGAATTCCCAAACGGCGTTCATTGGGCAACAGTGCAGAATCCAACTGGATCCCAATGAGGACTCCCTATTTTGTCCCTAACAAATCCCTATATAGATGAGGCTGCATCTTGGGGCTCGCCAACAAATTTGTTCACGGGATCACGTCAGGATATTTTTATGGTCATCCAACAAATTCCGTTTGAGAAAATAAATAACCATTCTCGAACGATCGAGAAATAGCGCGGAATACCCTCGGATTCTAATGCGGACTCTCGACGTCCGGCGTCCCTGTCAAATCCCTATAGGGATGCGGTAGAATCTGGTCACTCCCCAACAAATCGCCGCACGGCATGTGGTTTTTGGAGTGAGTCCCCATTGTAACGCTTCGACGCGACTTTAACCGTTAACTGATTAACCTCTGTGAAAAAAATGCATACCTCGTTTGCGCTCGATGATACGCGGGGAGAGCGAAGGAGTGAGGGCTCCGCGCGAAGGGAAAAAGAGGGAGGGCTTTTCGAGAGATCGATAGCTCCCCCGGTTTTTGGCGGCTAGCGATGACTCACGATTGGCACGAAGGCATTTCGAGCAATCGAGCACACACACCCACACACTTACATATATATAGATATACGTTCGAAGATTTTTGCGCACACCTTTTGTACATCGAAAAGCTTTCAGGACCGTTTGGAATAATACATGTGCGAGAGAAAAGTACACGGGGAACGGAGGGCGGCCAATCTTTTCTTCCACGTGTACGGAAGGAGTTGGAGAGAATAGATTCTCAAAAATACGCATATATATATATATATATATATATATATATATACATATCTATATATACAGGGTGTATCTCAACTACGTTCTTTCCGTTCGTGAGCATATAGGGTGTCTCTTTCCGAGCAAAACGGTTTTTTTTTAAATGTCGTGCGGTCAAAATTGGTCGAGATATTCATGAATAAAGTTCGACGCTGAGTAAGCAATGGCACAGTAGCCCATGAAAAAATTGCCAACACAAACAATACGGCCGATGTCTGGTACGGCCTAACCGATTGTGGACAACCAGTGTTGGCACAACGTTGAAACAATGAGTTTGCCTTTTTTCAACCGATCCTCTTTTTGAAGCCCGGCATCCAGCACAACGCCAATGTTGGGACAGTTCCGGTTAACGACCAAGAACCGACTGTTGAGGTAGGCTCATAGAACCGACCGTGGGCCAGTACTGTTCACCATTAATTGCCCTAGGGTCATATCTAATCCCGGCATCCAGTATTGCACCAATGTCGGACCAGTATCGGCGACCGCTTGAGAGCCGACTGTTGGACTAGACTACTGAAGCTGATCATGAGCCAGTACTGCCCGCCATTAATTGCCCTACGGTCATATCTAATCCCGGTATCCAGTCGTATACCAATGATGGGCCAGTATCGGCGACCGCTTGAGAGCCGACTGCTGGGGTAGACTACTTGAGTCGACTATGTGCCAGCACTGTTCGCCATTAATTGCCTTAGGGTCATATCTAATCCCGGCATCCACTATTATACAAATGTCGGACCAGTATCGACGACCTCTTGAGAGCCGACTGTTCGGCTAGACTACTGAAGCCGATCATGGGCCAGTACTGCCCGCCATTAATAGTCCTGTGTTCATATCTAATCCCGGCATAGGGTATTATACCAATGTAGGGCCAGTTTCGGCTAGCGCCGGAGAGTCGACTGCTGGGGTAGACTACTGAAGCTGACCATGGGCCAGTACTGTTCGCCATTCATAGCCTTACGGTGATATATAATCTCGGCATCCAGTATTGTACCAATGTCGGGCCAGTACCGCCGTAGAACCAACTGCTGGAGTAGCCTACTGAAGCCGACCGTGTGCCAGTACTGTTCGCCATTAATTGCCCTACGGTCATGTCTACTCCCGGCATCCAGTATTATACCAATGTCGGACTTGTATCGGCGACCGCTTGAGAGCCGACTGTTGGGCTAGACTACTGAAGCCGATCATGTGCCAGTACTGCCCACCATTAATAGTCCTGTGTTCATATCTAATCCCAGCATCCGATATTATACCAATGTCGAGCCAGTTTCGGCTACCACCGGAGAGCCGACTGCTGGGGTAGACTACTGGAGCCGACCATGGGCCAGTACTGTTCGCCATGAATTGCCCTACGGTCATATCTAATCCTGGCATCCAGTATTATACCAATGTAGGACCAGCATCGGCGACCGCCTGAGAGCTGGCTAGACTACTAAAGCCGATTATGGGCCAGTACTGTCCGCCATTTGTTTTCCTGCATTCAGTTCTAAGACTGGCATACAGCAACATGCCAATGTCGGGGCAGTGTTGACTAACAATGGAGAATCGAGCATTGGCGCGTGGATAGCTTGAACCGATCAGGGGCCAGTAACATTCCCCGTTAATTATGCTATGCACTGCTCGCGAATCGCCATTCAGTTTTCTATCGTTGTAGGTGAACGAACAGTTATTCGAACAGTTATACAAACAGTTATTATCGGCTATTCGTGGGATACTCAACTATTTTTTCTCCCCGGTGGTTTGTATCTCCCGCGTATCTTCAAACCTGGCTTTTCAACCAATCTGGTATGATAGTGGCTGTTACTTGGACCAACCTTGGCACTAGTGGCGGGCCCGCCGGTACCAGTGTCGGTACGATATCGGTAGCCAGTCTTGGCCCGAGGATATCATTTCGACAATGGTACATTAACGAACCCACACTCATGCCAGGGAATGGCCATCCATAGAGTAGAGGTGGCCCAGTACTTTGCCAGTGTCGAACCAGTTGTGCATTTTTTCATGGGTTAATGAACCCACACTTATGCCAGGGAATGGCCATCCGTAGAGTAGAAGTGGCGCAGTACTGTGCCAGTGTAGCACCAGTTGTAAATTTTTTCATAGGTGTTTCGGCGGCAAATCGGACCGAGCACGGGTTCGAATCCACGTACGGGCAAATCATTTCGTCTTTCCCATTTTTTTTGAGTTCCAATAAGAACGGCCAATAGTTGTTCTTTAAGCTGACAAAATTGCTCAGCAATGTTTATTTATTAATTAAAAGAGTCATCTTCAAGTTCACTGATTATGAATATGTTTCGCGAACAATTGCCTGTTGGCAATTATTGTGATTGTTTCTGTGCCATTGTTTACTCAGCGTCGAACTTTACTCGTGATTATCTCGGCCAATTTTTGTCGCACGACATTGAAAAAAAAGCGTTTTGCTCCAAAAGAGACACCCTATATGCTCACGAACGGAAAGGGCGTAGTTGAGATACACCCTATATAGACATGCGCGTGGCAAATACAGCCAAAACGCGCTATCGTTACGTAGCGTGCCGTTAGCGAGCTATTATTGGAGCGCTGCTTCGGCGTATTCTTCTTCCCTTCTTTTGTATCTCGCACAACCGAGAGACAGATATCGAGTCTTATCACGTACGCGCTCGACTCTCCGTCTCGATGGATTCGGCAAAGCTCTCCAATCCGGAAGTCCGATCGAAACACAATGACGAGCGCTTTTTCGTAGCGACACTCCGCGCTTGCTGCAAATTTACTGGAGCAAAAAGAAGTAACACGGATACTCCATCGTGGAGAAAGTGCGCTTTATAATATCCGTGTATCGTATATTCGGTACAAAAAACTTGCGTAGATAGAGATAAACGAAAACCGCACTGCAAATCCGAGGGTGTTGTTTTACGGCGGGATATACATTTAGACGGGAACAAATTAAGGAGTGAGATGCAGTCTGAATTTTCAAAAAATCGATTTTTTTACATTTCCTTGAAGTACGATGTTTCGAAAATATTCCCTGAAAATTTCAAGTCAATCCGATGAATAGTTTCCGGGATATCCCACAATTAGTGAAGGGCCACGTCTATTCTCAACGTATAGACGTGGCTGACAAACGCGCAAACGATAATACCCGGGAAGGCAGAATGCTTCGAAGACAACAACAAATTGATATTTTGGAGGCTTCCACATCGGCAGAAGCCCTATTGTATGAGCCAGGAATTGATGATTCGATGTAAGTAATTTTTTAATTAGTATTTCTATACATAAATCAAGTGTAAAATTGGAAAACTCTTTCAGAAATTTGCAAAAATGTATTACTCAGAAACTATGAACTTTAGCAAAATTTTATAAAGAATATTTTCGTTTTAAAATTGCCCAAAATATTTTAAAGAACAATTTATCCCGAAAAACTTTAATTTTTTGAAAATTGTTTTAAAAATTGGCTATAAACAATTAAATGCTCGACTTATCGGCAAAAATTGTGATATTCGGATTCAGCGGATCAAAATACATGAAAAAAGTTTAGCTTCATCCATCGAGCTCAAAATTTTACGAAGATATAATACCGTATCTACATAGAAAAACCTTAAAAGCGTATTTCTCGAAACTATGTTTTTCAAGTCGGTGACCACTATAATTCAAAAACCACTTGATGGATTTTGATGAAATTTGGTGTGCTTTTTGATAGCATTAAAAACTAGTCCTTAATCGAAGGATTTGCAATTTTGTTGAAAAATTCTATTTTTTTAAAACAATAAACGAGCGATTTTTTGGTCGAAAATCGAAAGTTATCTGTCGGAAGCCGCCATTTTGTTAATATTTGAAAAAAAAGCTTCGATTACGGACTAGATTTATTATTAAACTAATGATTTTTTTGGTATTTTGATTTCAGATGATCCTGTAAAGTTTTATGATGGTCACCGCAAAACACTACATGCCGAAGGGGGTCCGACAAAGATGGCAATATTTTTATAAATAATCAATATATTTCTTTGAAAATTTGTACAAGTCAAGTTGAAATATAACATAAAAAGTCTGTGTAACCACTTTTGTAAAGAAAACTTAATTACTATGAAAAAAAAATTATTAACAATGCTCGTTTTTTTGAAGGATTTTTTGAGCTAAGAAATAATTATTCTACATTTATAAAACTGTAGGTGTACTTTAATAGTATAATTGAATGTACAAAACAATTTTTTTTAATTCTGTTATTATGAAAATGGCGGAGCTGTGGCAGAGTGTCACAGCAAGGTTGTCACGGGAGTTCCGAATCGGCGTGCAGTCTGGCTTCCCGTAGATTTTTATTTGCAAAAAAAAATTCGACATTTTTTTCAGATAGAACATGTATAGTTTCTATTTGACAATAATTAAAATGAAGAACTTTAAGAGAAGGGCACGCCTTTACGAAAAAATCAACATTACAAGCAAAATGGCTGAAAAATTTGGATTGAAAAAGTAGTTTTTGCTCCTATTTTTCGAAAACAATTCTCGTTAAGTAGATAGTAGCAATATTAATCATATTTCTACCAAGTTTCAGCTCAATCGGCTTAATAGTTTTTGAGTAATCCTGTACGCCAATTTCGAAAATGCAGTTTTGAGAAAAGCGCCTTTGAAGTTCACATAGAATTTGAATTCAATTGCATTAGACACTTGTGGCAACTAATTACTTAAGTAATCCGTTACAAAGTAATTACATTATCAATTACAGCAGTATCTGTAATTGTTAGTTGTTAATTTAATAACCGTCTGCCCATCTCTGCCCGCCCCTGTGCGCTCTCGCTTTTACCTACGGCGCGCGCTTCAAATCCGAGGCACAGCGTTGACGGGCTGCAACGTTCGAAGTTCGAATTTCGCTTTGAAACTTTGGGAACATATCCCACATATATAGTTCTATCGTTTAAGGGATCATCATAGTGGAAAATTTAAAAAAAATCATTTTTTTGCATTATCCGATAGTATAGACTGCCATAAACATGCTGTTTAATTTTTGGCGCGAAATTCGAATTATTCCGGTTGCTACAGCCTTTCTCATAAAAACGGGATTTGTCAAGCTGCGTGAGACCTGGCGCGGACGAACGCGTTTTTTTCTCGAAATGTCGTTTTTCAAAACGGTGTACACTGTACACTCTCAAAGGAAGAGTTTTCAAGCTATCCGTCTCAAATTTTGACACATCATTCTTCAAGCCAAGCTTCTTTTATCTTAATTTTTTTTAACGAAATACTTTAAAAAAAATATGCTAAATTCGATACTTTTTTTCTTCGATAAAAAATTCGATAAAAAAAACGGCCATAGCAAGATAGCGGCTTTCATACCGCCTAATAATCTTTTTACAAATTTTGTTTTAGATAATATTCACGGCCACAACCGTGTACACCGTGAGGACTCCTTATTTTCGAAGACATTTTCAACCGTTAAACAAATGTTAAAAAAAAGAAAAATAGACCTTTAAAAATTTATTTTCGGTTTTCCATGAGTGCTTTGATTTCACATAAAAAAATCAGACTGATTAAAGGATTTTAACCATCGAAAAAAATCGCGAAAATCAACCACTTTCCGACCTCTTGCACTGTGATGATCCCTTAAAGACGAAAATCAAGAAAACGATTTTTTTTCGTTGTGAATGTATATCCCGCCTTAATACAGTTTCATGTGATGTCAAGTCGTGTCTTCATCGATGGACATTTAACTAGGAACTTTTACGCCAATTTCTTAAAGCATCTATTGGGACCTTTGTTGGAAGATCTGCCATCGAACACGCAATGTCCGGCTCATTTTTCTTTGGTTGCAAGAAATAAGCTCAGTGAATAATTTGCCAATCAGCGGATTCGGCATGGGGGTCGGGTGGTTGAGCCAGCTCGCTCACCTGTTCGGTAATACAGTTCGGTAATACTGTTCGGTAATACAGACTGAAGTGATTAGTAAGACAATACAATGGGAATCACATTGCAAGCGTGCGTTGAAAGTGGTGGCCGTAACTTTGAGCACCTTTTATAGGATTCAGCATTTGAATCATTTTTTTTCATCGATTCTAGGCTTAAAACATCGAAATATATTTTTTATCGATTTTTTTAATGCTAGATCGATCATCTTGAAAATTGGGGTGTGAACTTATGTTTAGTTCCATGATAAAAGTCAGAAAAAATGGTGGTCCCATTAAAAAGAAGGAGGTGACCTTGAATTCCCCGTAACGCCTATACCTGGATGAATCTTGTAGCCACCACTCGATGACCCCCTTCGAACTTTGCAACTTTTGTAGGAAAAGTTCTCTCCTTACTTTGATAGGTTAGCAAATATTTTCACTGCTAATAGTTGATACCTTGACCCGGTTTATATATATATATATATATATATATATATATATATATATATATATACATATACATATACATACACTTTATGTATATACTCTCTCTCTCTCTCTCTCTCTCTCTCTCTCTCTGGGTCTCCCCCACTCCTCTCTATTGCACGTATAAAATCCTTCACTGTAAATATACATACATATAAGACAGTAGACAGATCTTCGAAGTGTTGTATACGTGAAATAGGGTGAGAATAGGCCCCCACTTCTGTCCCTATTTCACGCATAAAACGTATAAACCGTAAAGAGAGGGAGAGAGAGAGAGAGAGAGAGAGAGAGAGAGAGAGAGAGAGAGAGAGAGAGAGAGAGAGAGAGAGAGAGAGAGAGAGAGAGAGAGAGAGAGAGAGAGAGAGAGAGAGAGAGAGTGAGTGAGAGAGAGAGAGAGAGAGAGAGAGAGAGAGAGAGAGAGAGAGAGAGAGAGAGAAAGATGTTAACTCGATAATGTATTTTTAATCGTCATTGAAATGAACAGGCCCTGTTCGATTGATTTAACTTAAATAGGTATTAAGTATCTAAAAATTGATATGTCATGTTAGCATCAAGCATTTTCAAACTGACATGTCATGTTAGTTCCAAGTATTTTAAAATTTAAATGTAAATTTTAATGTATTTAAGGACACCACTGTGATGGGCCAAAAAAGTTCGTTTTTCCGATTTTTTGTCGACTAGATTATATATTTGCGATTTGGAAAAAAGGTATGCTATTAAGCAGACATTAAACTCATTTTTTGTAAATTTTTGGGGTCCGCAGATATCAATGCCAATTCCATCAAAATCGAAGAGTTTGACCTCGCGACCTTTCGTTGTACGTCAAATTCAATTTTTATTTCACATTGATTTATTTTTGTGCCTAAAATCTGCCATTTCGCTCAAAAATGCAGTTTTCAACTAATTCTGTGGTATTTAGAGCTGGATTTGATTCAAAACATTTCGGCGGCTAGTCAAGGTATGCTTGAAAAACACGATAAATAAAAAAATTTGACCTGGTATGATCAAGTTCGGTTTTGTTCGCCAACTCCATGTTGTATGTTTTACATAAGACACGTATAAAATGTCAAAATTGAATATGTCTCAAATGTTTAAAAACACACATGAAATGTGTTTAATTTTCGGGGCCGAGTTGAAATTCCGAACTTTGAATGATCAGAACGCTCAAAACTTTCGGGGTAATATTTCTTCGGAGTTTTGAGCGTTCTGATCATTCAAAGTTCGGAATTTCAACCCGGCCTCATCTTGAATTTCGGAACATCAAAATTTGGAATTTTCAACCGGTGGAGCATTCAAAGTTCGGAATTTCAACCCGGCCCCTAATTTTCGGCAACACGCATAATCGTGTTGTTTTAAGGCAGGATTCTACTTTGAAACCACGAAAAAAACCCTATTTTCGTGAATATTTTCTGAGAATACTATTAAAGATATCGATATGGGGTTTAAACTGTTCAATAAATACACTCTTTAAGTACATAAAAAAAAAATGTTAAATGTATTTTATTCAATTTTTTGTACACGTAAAATATGTTTAAAGCCAACGCCTCGAAAAGCAGGTACCGTTGCCGTGGTCGTGAAATCTTCCCGACGGATAGTCTGAAACAAAAAAATCAAATAGTTTCATGTTCAGTATGTCTTCAGGAACCGACCTAACTAGAATATTTTATATACGTGCAAAATTAACAAAATGGCGGCTAAAATACGAAAAAAATGCGTTTTTTGGGTCTTTTTTTGCAATAAAAAAATAGTTCTAATCAAAATTTTAAGTTGATTGTAGTTAGGTCGGTTGGTACACACATATAGAATATGTGTTCCAAATTTCATAAGAATCGGTTCAGTACTTTTCGAGTTATCACGACCACGGTACTTGAAAATGTCGTTTCGAGAAAAACGCGTTTAAAGTTTTTGTGAGTGATAGGTAGGTGCTCAGGTAGGTGCGTTCGAAAGGCGAAAAAGGATAGTTAGACTGCTTGGAACTTTATAAAATTTTGACCGAACATTCTTGAACATATTTACTTTCGAAAAATGTAAAAAAAATTTTTTTTTCAAAGTTTCAAAGTAGAATCCTGCCTTAAGTTGAACATGCTAATTCGTACATTTACACACCTTCCGTGTAACAGACAACACCCGTAGATTTGCAGTACGCGGAGAAAAAAAAAGATTCGCTCGACTCATCGTGCAATATTCGATAGAGCTTGCGGGCCGATAAAACTGACGTGGCTTATAGTGCGGCAATGTGTCACGATAAAAAAAAAGAATAAAAAAATAAAATAATAACACGCGACGAAGCTGTGAAAATTATCTGTATATCCTGAAAAGTAGCCCGAGCTGATTTATTCTCTATTAAGATAATCCACCGTCGTGAATAATGGTCGTTGCAGCTCAATGTGGCGCAAGCACGTGCAACACCCGCTCCACTCTCTCTCTCTCTCTCTCTCTCTCTCTCTCTCTCTCTCTCTCTCTCTCTCTCTCTCTCCCTCTCCCTCTCCCTGCCTGCCTCCCTCTCTCTTTCGCACTTAATGGACCGATAATTCAAAAGAGATTATACTTTTTATCGTACCTTCGTGGAATACAAATTGTTCACTTTTTCGACATTTTTTTCTTCCTTTCTTCTCATATTCTCACTAATTACAACGGGCAGTAGCGATGAGCGTTAGGAGGATTTTGCGAAGCAGAATTGCGGCTGAGTATCGCTCTCAATGCGACGTTTATGAGGCCGAGGGCCGCATTCCGCGTGTGTAGAGACAGCCTCGGGTGCTCGTAGATCCGATTCCCTTTGAAGCGCTCTCAATTTTGCCGAAGGAAACGCGACGACGGTCTTGCGTTGGAACGTATATCGCGCGTATATGCACGATGTACGTATAGGACGGTCATCGATCGAGACCCCTTGATACACCGTACTATCCTCTCGTGGCTTTCCGGTTCAATCAACTAATTAGGAGCGTACCGTCATTAGAACGGGCCTCGTTATGAGAAACTACCGCGGGCCATAGAAATTGAGGTATCTTTGAGATATTCCCTCGAAAGCGATATCGCTCGGTTTACTCTTTGCTCCGTACACGCTACATCGTTGTTACGCGCCCCACCTTTCTTGTCAATTGGAGAACCTCGAGGTGACGAGATCCAAACGCGAAACCAGGTGAAGCCACCAATCGGTGGCTTCACCGATTGGGTGCCCGGGGAGACCCCAGATCCTACTACTTCCTTATAGGGATTTTATAGGGATGTAGGGAGTCTACATTGGAATCCAAGTGGATTCCGTGCTATTTCCCAATTGACGTCGTTTGAGAATTTTTGTTTGAAATTCTCAATCGGAATTTGTTGGATCTCCCAAAAAATATCCTTTCGTGATCGTGGGCACAAATTTGTTGGGGAGTCCCAGGATGCACCCACATCTCTATGGGGATTCATTGGGGACACTGCATGTGGGGAGTCCTCACTGGGATCCAATTGGATTCTGCACTGTTCCCTGATGAACGCCGTTTGAGAATTGTCACCTCGTTAGATTCGAAAATATGTAACAAGGAAGGGGAAATAACTCGGCGTGTTGATATTATGTCAAAGTGCAGTAAAATAAACAACAAACGATAATTACAGTGCATTTTCAGTCATGTGATTCAAATTGATTTTCAAGATATACTTTTTAACCCTTCCTTGACACATTGGGTGATTTGACACGGACGAATTTGAAATAAATTGCTCACTTGCCCAATTGAAAGTTTTCGATAATTTTTTTACAACAATTCAATTTGATATTTTCCGACTTTTAATTATGCAGACGTATTAAAAAATATTTAAAGTGTATCCCGGATTTTTTTCAACAAAAACCGACCGAGGGGTTGTTAAGGGCAGGTGGATGGACTAACCGGGTCAAATTGACCCAGTGTGTCGAAGTCGTGGCCCAATATAAGTGTGTCAAGGAAGGGTTAAGCGACTTATACTTTTTTAAGATAATATTTGTATTAGGACGTTGAATAAGTTCTCACTGTTTTCCAAAAGATGGCGTTACCAGAACTGCGGTTGTGTAGTTTAAGATGGTAAGGCTGGTAGGATGGTAATAAAGAAGTACTATAGGCAAGCTTGTTGAATTTGACTGCACTACTTCATTTAAAAAAATCTGCAGCTGTGTGCTTCAGCACACAGAATTCTTGTTGAGAATTACAGCGACCATGTCTGTCGGAAACAACATGCAGATATTGGTTTAGACGCTTCATAAATTATGATTTTGATGTGTTGGATTGGAGGCATCACTTCATGCAGACTCATGTCAGGCGCTAGCTGAACTTGCAGAATCATTAGGAATAGATCACACAACAGTTTCGAAATGTTTAAAAGCATTAGGAATGATTGAAAAAAAACCTCAATTTTCACGAAAAAACAACGAGAACTTATTCAACATCGCAATACTTTTTTAATATAAGATTTATACCTTTTTAAGATCCACTAATTTGGTATATCTATATATGTTGTGTAGAAAATTCAACGTACAGAATGCGATGGGCGCTATTAATAATCGTATCGGAATTTGTTCGACAATGTGGGAATACTTTAGGATTTACAATGGACTCGTACACTGAGAAAAAAAATCGTTTCAATTCATAACATGAATATTGTTGATTCGAGTACACAAGAAAAATTGAATTTCGCTCGTTTGATTCAAATAAAATTTCTATTGAGTAAATATGTTATTTTATTGTTTTCACCATATCCGATATTGATTTCAAGTACATTATTAGTTAAAATATTAACAATTTATTTTGATTGAAAAATATCAAGCAAATGTCTGAATTGGTTAGAAAATTATGCGAAAGTAAAACTCGTTTCTTGCCCATTTGGTTGCAAAAATTCAACCAAATCATGGCTGAGCGCTACCGAAATTATAGGTGTGAGGAAACTCGTAGTTCTCGGGGTAACCGCTAGAGGCCGCACGCGCGCTCGTTTCTCATAAGCGTAGCGGGAACCGAAAATCTACTTAAACGCTGGAGAAACTCTAAAGAGTATCGCTTCTTGCCCTGTGGCTAAGATCAAAGTGTAGTATCTGTTCTAATCAGTTGATTAACTGATATTCTCTCCATGGATATTCCATTGGATATCTGATATTCTCTCCACTATTATCGTGGATGATCATTCTAATGCTCACTTTTTATTTAAGATTTAAAACAAATTGAAAAACTTACGCCCCATGGCATATTCGCTTCGATGTAGTAAAGAAATAATTAATTCTACTGATTACATTTTTGTACGAAATAAAAAATGTTGTAGCAACCGCTTGATTATTTCATCCATACGTCTACGGATTGTATATAGAATGATTTCAATAGAATATAATTTTATTTGAAGGATAATGTAGACATTCAGAGAACAGAAGAGCTTTCTCAAATAAAATAATATGTTATTTAAGTCAATCACATTTTACAATATTTTATAGTATTGAAACAATCTCATATATCGGTGGCACTCCACAGCAGCACATTTATTTGGATCAACCAATATATTTTTTTGATTCAATTGTTTTTTTTCTCAGTGTATATTGAATTCCAATGAGGAATTCTTATCAGGATCCAATGCGTCATCGCATTCGATATCAGCAAGCAGGGCCAAGTAAGGTAATTCCAGGGTAGGCGGCCACCATTTTTTCAAGAATCCATCAATATAAAAGTATAAACGTTTCTTTACTTATTTCCATTTGAAATTAAACTTTGAACATTTATCTTAAAGATAATTCACGAGAATAAAACAAACTCTTATGAGATCAACTTAAAAGAAGTATCCGGGTGTGATGGCCATAGGAGAATAGGAGAGATGGCCAGTCCATCATTTAACTCTCGCATTTCTCTTTGGTTTTATGTGTTGATTCTTAATTTTCTTTCTTTAGGCCACATCTAGCACACATATCATCGAATTATGTACAATTTTCGTGCCCCAACAGCCGCACGAACCGACGATTCATCATTTTTCATAGCACTAACAGCTGCTTTTAATGTTTCTTCAGTCCACTTCCCTCGCAGAGCAATTGCTTTTCTCCTGTAATTATCAGGCATTTAAAACAAATGTAGAAGAAATTAATTATTAGAACACATCACAAGTGACAGTATGGCCATCATACACCGACTGTCCGTATCCATGTCTGATAATCTTCCAGGAGAGATGGTTACATCTAAAATATAAACAGGTAGAAACAATACATGCGAAATATTGAGGTTATTACAAAGCACTGTTCAATGATCCACAGACCATTCCAGAGCTCAAGAAAACAATTAGACCCACCATTAATGAAATTAGTCCGCAATTATGCCAAAAGGTTAATGAAAATTTCGTCAAAAGAGTGAACGTTTGCAAACCGCGACGAGGCGGCCATCTATCGGATATTGTGTTCCACACATAACCTCCATGTTTGTACCTTATATTCAAATAAAAATATTCGTACTTTTCAAATAAATAGTACGTTTTATTGATCAAATAAATTGTCAGGTCATTTTGAGCCACCCTATATTCAAGAAATACAAAAATAACGATTATTTTTACAAAATAACATCACCGCAATGTAAAACCTGAACCCTTCAAGAAAAATTAGCAGTAGACCAAACATTAAAAAAATAGTCAACTTACTTTTTCATTTTTTTTGCCACCTGCGGACGACGCGGAACTAAGCAGTAAGAAGTGGCATGTGGTGCGCGGTTCTATGTGCACTGAGAAAACAGTTTATTTATAGTAAAGAAATACATTTAGTTGGCACTTCTATTAAAATATTCATTAACTGATACAAAATTTGCTAGTCGTTAAGAAATATTCGTGTTCTCATGACAACATTTTAGAGCCATAGTATTTCTTTGAAAATAATGATTTATTTGATCACTTTTGTTTTTCTTAACTCAGTAGATGTTTGTGGTAATCGAATAGTGAGTTGAAATTGTGATATGATAATACAATTCAAAGGATTTGGGGCCGTTAACATATAGTTGCCGCGACTATCCTGTGTTCAATGCAAATAAACATGTCACAACAATTAACTGATCTTCATTCAAAACCACTATCTCGGCCGCATTTGAGCCCGAAGTCACACAGTTGACGTGACAATTTCTCTATTTAACGCAATTAAGGATTTATTAACTGTTAATGAAACTGTATTCAAGATGTTGGCCCCGTAGTTCTTTGAGATACAGACGTACACTTATTACAAAATAAATATTTGGTTATAATTTTAAATCCTTTAGTTGAATCATATATAGCCCTATGTACATGAAGTTTGCATCGTTGCTATCCAACGGTTTCATTTTTTTTTTCGATTTTGTTTGGTTGGTCCCGGTGGCCGTAAATATTTTTTATTCATTTTACCATATTTTTTTAGCAACTAGAGCCGAACTGACCAAGAAAAAATAGGAAATTACAAAATCGAAAAAAAAAAATGAAACCGTTGGATAGCAACGATGCGAACTTCATGTACATTATAGCCCTGTTAACCCTCAATCTGTGAAGGTTTTTTCGGCACCCTAATTCCGTGAACCGGCGTCGTTTTCGGCTCGGCGCTGTCACACTTACAATTTTTGTCAAAAAAATCTGAAAAAAATCATGGTTTATCTTTATACTTTCCTTTTAAACCGAAAACAGAGAATTTTTTAAAAATTTTTAGTAAGTTTTTTTTTCAACAAATGTGAAGCAATGCACGCGAAAAGCGTTTTTTTTTTAATGCAGCGGGTGTAAAAATTATGGGAAAAAAGTTTAATAAACGGTTATTCAAATGAAAAATATTGTTCTTTAAGGGAAAAAATACTACAGTATCGTAGGAATAAACCAGATACCCTATTTTGCACCGGGAACATAGACATATTTTTGGGAGGTTAAAACGAGGGAAAAATACTCAATGTCCAAGATATTTTGTTTTCTTATTTCATTTATGTTATTAGACCATAAGTAACATTTAGTTATGTTATTAGACCATATTTATGTTTTATTTATGTTATTATACCATAAGTAATAAATCTCCTCGGCCCTTCCGACCGCCATATTGTTTTTAAACTGAAATATTCACGTTACATTGATTGTTTACAGTTCAAAACATCAAAATATGAACAAAAAACAAAAAAAAATCGAAAACCGCCAATTTTACTTACGTTATTCGTGAACAGGGGTCGTTTTCCTCCTGCTCCGACTTCTCCCGCACGCCAGTTCGAGAGTAACTGACTGCCAGACCTCACCTTGTGCGCTCACGAACCTACCTGCCTATACTTTTTTTTTTCGTTCCCGTCCAGGGGCACTGACATCACCGACGTTCGAGAAATTTCGAAAACAAATTTTCGCCCGGACGAAAACGACCCCGGTTCATGGATTGAGGGTCAATAGTTAGCAAATAACTGTTAAAAAATCGACGACTCGTCTCAAATAATGATTTGTTAATACTTGACAACTCTGTACTTGAGATAAGTATCGTACATTTGGCAAGACCGTTTACTTTGTACGCTACCATGGCCCTTTTCCGCACAAGCTCGTTCGTGCGCAGACGCGACGTAGATACGATCGAGGTACACTGGAGACTGTATGTGACCGCATGTCCACTTACCTAGAGGTCATCTGTTTGTGACCGTGAAAACGTGAATTTATTCTCTGCGCCGATGGCATCAATGAACGATTTGCTTGTTTTGTGGCATCTGCAAAATCTTTAGGAAACTTTCAAAAATACATATAGAGAATATTAAGGCGTTACCCCCACTTGTAGCGCAAAAAAGTCCTTTTGCATGAATTTTTTTAAAGAAAACTACAAAACTTTTTCAATCGATCAATATACCATCTTAAAGAACACATCTTGAAGAACTTTCAGTAATTTTTTTATTGAAAAATATTACATTGTTTAGTGGCAAATGGCCGTCAATGAAATAATGTTTTTATATACACGGTTTGCGGTGACCAACATTGCGGCGAAGTGGATCATCTGAAAAAAAAAATGCGTATGGATTTAGTCAAATATAAGTATAAACTAGTCTTTAATCGAAGGATTTAAAAAAATATTCATTTTTCACAAAATGGCGGACAGTCAAAGTTAATGGTTCGATTTTAACGAAAAAAACCGAACGATTAAAGACTACATTTTTATGTATTAAATAAGCCTGCAAAATTTGAAGAAGATCGGTTCATTAGTGTTCGAGTAATCTTGGTCACCGACTTCAGAAATGCCATTTTGAGAAAAACGCGTTTAAGTTTCAATTTCAGTTTACACGAAGAAAATATTTTTTTTTGTAAACTTACATAGAGTCATCTATTCCGGGCCCATACAGAAGTATGGGCCTGGATACTTATACTTCAAAAAAATGCAATAAAAAAAAGATTTTTTCAAAATTGCAAGTGGGGGTAACCCCTTAAGTTATGCATTAGTAATTAGCGGTCGACCGCTTATTTTCTATGGGAGTTGTTCGTTGCTCTACGAAGTATGGATGCAACCATCTTTGTTGTCCTCCGATTAACGGGCTTGCTACTTGTAGAGGACAAATCGTTGGACAACGATTTGTCCTCTACAAGTAGCAAGGAACAACTATCGTTTTCTATAAGAGTTGTTCCTAGTACACTTGCCCACTCGCACTATAGGGCTACATTGATTCAACTGCACATTCATCTGCCGGCAATCAATGAATGACTTTCTCCAAATATGCGTTTGGTAACTAAGCCCACGAATCTTGATTTGTGCGAATATAAAATATCGTTCACTCAACTATCCTTTGTATATGGGACAACTACCGGGTATGTTTCATTAAAGTACCCATTTCTGAACTATTACCAAATCTTTATTTGTGACAATTCAGAGGCTCAAATTAATAATTCATTAAGGGGTAGGGCCACTGTGGAAATTAACAAAAATCGATTTTCTTTTCCTAAAAGATGCCTTAATATCTTGAAAATGACATACTCAAAGGATTAAGGTGGGAAAAAGGTCTAAATACTTCTATTTTAAATTTTGGCGCAGTCCCTCAGTCCGATGCAATCCGTACCGAAAACTTTAAACGTGTTTTTCTCGAAACTTTATTTTTCAAGTCGGCCGGACTCATAACTCGAACAAATCTTGACCGATTGACTCGAAATTTTAACTGTATATTCACAATTACATTCTGCATAGAAGTACGTAGGATTGTCTCGATATATTACATAGTTTTTTTTTATAAACAACTTTCGGACGACGTTCTTCTTGAGAATTTTAAACTTTTATTTAAAAAACGCGCTTTTTTGCAAAAAGCTATTTACATGTACAATCGAAAAAAGGCTTCGTCGAAGAAAAGCTGTGCAGCCGCCATTTTGTTTTATATTACTTTGAAAAAAATACGTTATAGTGCTTATATGTACAATAAAGGACCTTTTTTCAGAATTTTGAATTATTCCATTGTCCCGCTAAAAAAATGCCCAAAATATACTTATTTTTTCCCCGCTACAGTGGCCTTACCCCTTAAGGTAATCGCTTCACACTAGTCATACCACGATCATACTTGAGACTTGTACAATTCATATTTTTAACATATGCACAAAGAATTGTAATAACTGAAATTTTCCTTGTGTAAACTGTTGAATGAATCTTCACATTTATCTAGAAAAATGAAAAAAATAGTTATTCCAACGATTCGCGTAGTATTTCTAGGTTTGATATTTGGCAACATTGGTTCTATCTCAGTTTCTGTTTACTCAACCAGGCGAGATTAACTTCTATGCTTTTCAACGTCGATCTGTCAAAGCAATGTCAGGTGCGGAAAATATAAAGCCTTTGTATTCGGGTCACGACTGGTAAAAAGCGTGGAAAATTTCTGTCGGCGAAATATGTCGGGTAAAAATGAAATATGTGTGGAAATTCGAATGAGTGAGATGAGGTTAGGACGACAGTCAGCTGTTGCCTTGCTGTCAAGTCTCTTTGTCGTAGCAAGTGGTAATAAATCCAATACCGGAAGTTCAAATTAAACTTGATATTACATAAAAATTAGGTCAATAAGTGTAATTTTTTCTAAGAGCATTTGAATTACTACAAGTGTTAAGTATGTAAATCTGATTATTTTCAAGAATCTGACGGATTCCCACTATTATATACACTTTTGTAGCGACTGGAAATTGAGTTTTCGCATGTCATCTCGGAATTCCTTCACAAAAATACGCATTTTTGATATCTTTTTTCTCTGTAATTAGGTCGATAACCGACCCTGAAATTTTACAGAGACGATTATTAATATATTTAGTGAAGCTCAAAAAAAAAAATGAAAATCCCATGGGTTGAAGCCTGACGATAGCATTACCTTAACTGTAAGAAGATATTCATTCGTTGTATCCAACTTCACCATTTGTTAATAGTTAACAAATCCTGGTACATAGAAATATGATGTTTTCTCAGTGTGTTACTATCAGCCATCTCTCCCTCATACCCGTGCGGAAAACTGATAGGGCATCCCTAATAAAAATAAGGGCCTTTCAGGGCTTTCCTAGTGCTTTCCCTAGTAGGGATTTCCACAATGGGCCCAGACTTGGCCACTATCGGGACAAACTTGTAGGGATTTCCACAATAGGCCCCGACTTGGCCATTATGGGGATAAACCTGTAGGGATTTCCACAAAAGGACCCGACTTGGCCATTATAGGGATAAACCTGTAGGGATTTCCACAATAGGCCCAGACTTGGCCAGTATAGGGATAAACAAGTAGGGATTTCCACAATCGGCCCAGATCTGACTATTATAGCGATAAACCAGTATAAATAGCTTAGTCTGCATGGTTGATGGTATTTCAATTATTCAAATCGATTATGTACATCGATCGAATAATATTATCGAACGCAAACCCAAATAGGGTTTTACAATCGGCACAGTAATGGCCCACGACTGGTTGCCAGAGAACAAACGATGGCGCGGTAATGGCTATACAAACGGGCCAGATCCGCACCATGCATGGTTGGTAATGGTAAACCATGAATGGCTGCTAAGACTTGGCCAACTATCATACGCCCATATTGGCCCAGCAACGGCTGCCGGATCTTCTGCCGGAAATGAAAAACAAAAAATTGACAAATTATGAATATAAAAATTCTAGTAGTATCTTTTTTGTTTTCTTATGCTTTACTTATGTCCATGTAAATAGAATAATTGCATTAAAAACGCTTTCTGAATTGTTGAAGTTTTTGCCTTTCCTCGGGATCGAACGTGCGCCTTTCGTTCTAGTGTCGAGCGCCCTACCCACTTAGCCATTCTAACACTTACAGAATCCATCGTTTGTTCGTTCCTTACTTTTATGCCGATAATTTTATTCGTGACATTAAAGTTTACCGATAATTTTTTCGGTCCATTTAGGCTGTAAAAATAACTCGCTCGTTTTGGGTGAAGTTCCGAAAAGCATACTCCTCTGATCGAGCTGAAATTTTGCAATGAACTTCCTCTCATTATCCTAAGAGAAACCGTTAACGGATTTTTGACGACTAGCAATAGTTTTCGATATATCGCATTATAAAGTTTGTTATTTCACGCCATACGAGTATATCTGTATATCCGATAGACACCCCCCACTCCTCCGGCCGCGCTGCTTCCTGGCAAACAGTGCTCGCCCGTATGCGCATATCACTTGCCATGTGGGATGGTTTTGTTTGGGTTTATTTAATATAGTAGAAGCGCAGTACAATAGATAACTTTCAATATACGATATATCGAAAACTATTGCTAGTCGCCAATATCCTTTTAAAGGTTCTCTTAAAGTATTGAAAAGAAGGTTGGTGCAAATTTTCAGCTTCATCAGTGGGATATGCTTTTCGAAACCTTATCCCTTGTTTTTACGTGTTACAGTTTAACGACCTGCATTTGCAAAACACCCAAAAACAAACCATCAATGGCTGGAATAGATCTGGCAAGCCGTTCATCCGCCTACGATACCCCAATGCTGATCGCCACATTATCGGTGCGATAGTATTGGCCCACGAATGGCTGGCATAGATCTGGCAAGCCGTTCATCCGCCTACAGTACCCCAATGCTGGTCGACGAATCATTGGCCGATTATCAGCAAACCGTTTAATGGCTGAATTCTGGCATTTTTGTTACGACAGGCGACCCTATATGGGAATTGGGAAAAAGCGTAAGGGCATTAGCAAATAAAAAATCAACGATGAACACAAATATGCAGACAAACATCAGACAGTATTTATTTATCAAATTGAAGAAACCTTTTACATAGATACAAACAATTACTCATGGTTTCACTCATACATGGAGTAATGCTAGCGCATAAGTGTGAACAGTCCCAACCGGTTTTCTCGACATTTTTATAGCAACTAATTTCCGCTCAATACTCATCATAGGGAAAATTATTTCTTCTGAAGACTTCGCTGATATTTCCCATTCATAAACTTTATCTGACTGTGTAGGATAAGTAAATAAATTGGTCTTTGTTTTCCAGATCTTTCCCTCAATGGAAATAGATTCTAGTGATTCAGTAGACCCATATATTTTTTTTATTTCTACTACACATCCATTCCTTAGAATGGATTATTTTTTGTATTAATTTTGTCATGGCAGTTTGTCATAAAGGCTCACGTGCAAATACGCAATCACATTTCTACGCGCGCACACATACATACACATGTACTCACGCTTACACCTATGCACATGAACAATTACATAAAAACAAATACAGATATACCCTGACGCATTTAACATACACGTAGGGGAGACCGGGGCAAAATGGTATAGCGGGGCATAATGGGACCGGGGCAAAATGGGACCGGGGCAAAACGGGTTTGGGGCAAAATGGAATAGTGAAAATTAACACTGCTGGAAAATACGTCATTGGGGCAAAACGGGACTGGGGCAAAATGGGCCGGAGAAAATCAGGCTCCTCAGAAAGAGGCGGTTGGGGCAAAACGGGATCGGGGCAAAATGGGACAGTGGAATTTTTGACTTTACAACAACAGTTCGTGCTCGGCTCGTCAGGATTTGTTGAATCCAATAAATTTAAGGACTTCAACATTCAAAAAAATACTAATTTTTCATTTGTTATTAAAGTTTGTTAAACAATTACTTTTGATTCTGCGGTCAGAACTGTACCAAACTTGACGTAAATTGTTATTTGAGCCTTCTTATTCGATTGGTACAATTTCTTTGTCGTTATTAATTATTTAAATAATCAAGTAATTTTTATAATCTGACGCGTGCAATTTGTGGTTTTTTTTTGTTATCTTTCTTTGTTTTTTTTTTAATTTATTTTCTGCCAACTGCACGTTACTGATACTGATTTTCAAGCCATTGATGAAAATCTCTTGTCAATTTTTACGTAAATTGTTTTATGAAACTAGAACCGCCGCTCCCCATGAAATCGACGGATATGTGTCGACAAATATATCGATCAGTCCGTATTATCTGCGTATATGTGGACTGAAACGAACCACAAGCACCATTTAGATTAGATTATGTTTCAACAGCTCTTTCATAGAGCCGAAGCATGAATTTTCCTGTTATCCCATTTTGTCCCAAATTCAGCGGGCTGCGACACTTCATTTTTGTGTGTCCCATTTTGCCCCAATTTGATATTCCACTCCTCTCTGTCCCATTTTGCCCCTATCCCATTTTGCCCCAAATCAAGCACCAAGAAACTTCATTTTTTTGCTATCCCATTATGCCCCGATCCCATTATGCCCCAGTGCCGTTTTGCCCCGGTATCGTTTTGCCCCGCTATACCATTTTGCCCCGGTCTCCCCTATATCCACTGATACGGATATTTTATGGCGCTGAAATGGTTATGATGAGGCGCCGTTGAGGCATTTTCAGGACGCTAAAATGGTTTTGATGAGGCGCCATTGAGGCAACTTATAAGGCCCCGGTCGTTGCGCCTTTAATGGCCCTTGTTGACAAAGTTTGACCGACCACTAACGGCCCTCATGTGGCTTCCAGATTAGGGCCCGAATAAAGTTAGGGGAATATTATTGGGGCCCGATCACAGCCCCAACTCAATTTCCGCACGGGTAGCCAACTTCCCTGGACTTACCCTATGGGAATGCAATCAAATCCCTACAACAAATTCTGCACTGACGTTACGTTCTTTTCTATTTCGACTCGAAGCTCTGCTCCCTGCACATTTTTTAGCAATTAAAAAAAATCTCGCTCGATTCATCGAGTCCCGAGTTTTTCTTCATTATTCAGTCATCTTCAAAGTCCGAACGCTGACTGTCGTCCATATCCATAGCCGAAAGCGCACGTTTTTATTTCATGCCAATCTGTCGTTGCTCTCTGTGCACTCCCTTGTAAATATTATATTCAACGTATACGAGGAGCGCGACTATACGCGAGAACTGTGTAAAAGGTTTTAATATCGCGTCTTTGATGTTGATATACCAGGATTTCGCATGGTTAAGCGGAGTCGCCGTTTCACTTCGCCATCCGTACATAAAATTCCACCGCGCCCGGCAACGCAACCTTCTTCACATTGTAGGAAAGTATCTCTCATTTTAACCGTAATATAGTCGTCAGATACGAAACGAACGCGTGTAATGTACTCAAGCGATACGTATATGTACTGGGAGAAGAAAATGAAGCTTTGCCCCCCCCCCCCCCGACCGTCCCCAGATGATGCGAAACGAGATGAGAGTACAGCTAATATTTCCATCCGCCGCGAGTGCCCTTTGACCGCATGCGGGTTGAAGTGCCCGTTATGCAAATAAAACCGCAAGCTCGCCCTCTCTGCTTTTTCATATTCGATCAAGCAACGGTTTCCGCTTTCAGGCCGATGGCTATGAACGGTTAATGCCCGCATCCTCGCGCTTGACAGGGTGCTGTCGTCTCGTGCGACAGGTCGCCTCTGCATCTCCTTCAATGACGCAAACACGTTCTTCATTTGAATTATTTTTTCGTCTCGTTTCTGCTTTTCGTCGTTGGGAATTTCGCGGTGACGCGATGAAGTAATGGTGGTCGGGGACGAGTACGGCCTTCCAAAGACTCGACAGATGTGTACGCGACCAGGAGGACACTCTCATTTCCGCGAAATTCGAACAAAGCCTGCCACGGTGACGTTTTGCTAACTTTGCCAATTAAAGTCCTCACGGGCAACGCACGTACAAACATCGCGGGGGCTCTACCCGTGCGGAAAAATGACAGGGCATCTGTAATACAATTCGGGACCTTCGAAGGCTTATTTTGTGGATCCTGGTAGGGATTTTTATAGAAGAGTTTGGACCCCTATGAAAGGGACTAGGCATGGAAAAATCTCGATTTTTTCGCGAACCGAAAATCCACTTACGCGCCGGACAAACTCTTCATAGTATCGCTTCTCGGCCTGTGGCTAAGATCAAAGTGTAGGATATATTCTTATCAGTTGGATATCTGATGATCGTTCTGATGCTCACTTTTTGTTTGAGATTTTAAAAAATTGAAAAACTTTCAATTTTTAAATAACAGAAATTCGAAGAAACATTTTATTGTGACAATCCTATCATAGTCCAAAGAACTACATGCGAACTTCTTTCAAATATTTTCAGCAATTCTCGTGATCGTACATTTATTTGAACCAACAATCAAGAGATGTTTGCAAGCGGACATAGAATCATATTGATAACATGACTTCTCGAATTTACAAATATATTCTTTTCATTGTAATCAACATTTATTTCATCGAATATTATATATTTTTTCTACTAGAGACTAAATGCGTTGCTACACATGACACCCGTACTTTGTGACAAAAAATACCATTATTTCGAATCCGTATTGTTCATTTTTCAATCATGATGTACACTTGTTTCTATCTCATGAGACTACTTTTGATATTGTACGGAGTACGAAAATTTACATCTAATGGCATATTCGTTTCGGTGTAGTAAAACAATAATTCATTCCATTGATTATATTTTTGTACGAAATACAAAATGTTGTAGCAATCGTTTAACGATTTCATCCATACATCCACAGATTATATACAGAATGATTTCAATAGATTGTCATTTTATTTAAGGGCGGGGTAAAGTATCTAAATTTTTTTTTCATTTTTTTAAATTTTTGAAATGAATGCATAATATATCAAGAATATTGTGTTAAAATTTCAAGTCGATCGGAGTAAAATTGACGAAGTTATGAGTATTTGAGCGTCTATTGCTCCATGCCGGGTTTTTAACCTGGGCGGCAGCTGCGCGGCGCGCTATTGTATTTTTCGACCCCGAATAAATTTCTTGATAAACGGGCCTGTTCCGGTGTTATTAGTATACACATTAGTCTGTACATCAGTTGATCCGACAAGTTGACGATTTGCGAATTAGTAGAGCAGAGGAGCAAGCGGCGCACGACAGTAAAGAAGAAAGAGTTTTGCGTAGACAAACGCAAAAAGATGCTCTCGATCATCTTGATGGACGCCTTTTGCTCTACGGACCTGGCATCGACGACTTTGAGTGAGTATAAGAAAATTATCGAGTTTTATTTTGAATTTCTAAAAATTCAAAGATAATTGAAAAATATGAAAAAATTCATACGTATTCAGAAAAATGAACGAATCACGAAAAAAAATTGGGTTGCGGGGAAATTTGTTGACTAATTTTTTTTTTCATCATTTTGTTAATAACATTTTGGAATTATTATGATGATTAATATGCATGAATTTTCTCAGATTTTTATGCAATCGAGAAGTGTTCTCAAACTTATGTGCAATGAGCGCTAAGCAACCAAACTCTTCTGCGTTTTTCAAACCGTTTTTCTGAGACTTGTCATATTTGAAGTCCGTGTGCACGATAACTCAAAATCTACTGGACCAATCGCTTTGCAATTTTGCACAAGACTTCTTCACATAATTCACCAGGTATTGTCGAGAGCTTTTTCGTTTTTTTTAAAATAATTACTAATTTTTCAACAACAAATTAGCCGATTTTTTTTAGTCCTCCCGTCATTACCTCGAGAAACATCTCCTTTAACAAATGCATTTTGATTTTTTTGTTTCAGATGATTCTGTTGCGAGTTATGGTGCACACCGCAAACCAACTTTTTTTCGAGGCGCCTCCGGGGTTTAATTTTCACTCGCACAATTTTGAATATTTTGCAATGCAAATTTAGGAGAATGTTGTTCAAATGTTACTTTATTATATGTAAATTTTTCAATAAACGAACACTATTCGTTACGCCAAAAAAAATCTTAAAAACATGCCTTTTTTTCGCCGAATTAACTTTACCCCACCCTTAAAGGATAATGAACATGTCGAGAGAACAGAAGTGATTTTCAAATAAAATAATATGTTATTAAAATCAATCATATTTCCCAGTATTTTATAGTTTTGTAACAATGTCATATATCGGTGGCACTCCGTGTTCAGACATTTATTTAGGTCAACCAATGTATTTTTTTGTATTCGATGGGTTTTCTTTTCTCAGTGCAGTACCGTAAAATGTGGTTCCCTTGAACAGGTTTTGCAAGATTTTTGTAGGTAACTTTTTTTTCAACATCCTATAGAAAGGCCTCGATTATTTTGCCTTTATCCTGAGAAATTGTGCTAGCCTGTCTGAGTTACGACCTAGTAACTGGCTCGCCCAATTGAGCTCATACGAACTGACCAATGGTTGGCTCGCTATGAGCTAGTAATATTGTGAATGTTTTGTTATCCAGCCCTAGTTTAGTCACTGCCCAGCTGATCTTGGTCACAAATGACAAAGTGAGGTTATGTGACTACGTGGAGTTCCATTGAGCGAATGACTCATGGCTGGCTAGCTAACTTGAGTTTCAGATGGCTTAGCAAAAGAAAAAATTTCTCAAGTGGGCATGACGCCTTGACCTAGTCAACACTAGCTAACTGCGGCTACGCACCCCTTGGTTAGCCACTGCCCAGCCGATCTTGGTCACAAATTATAAAGTGTGGTTATGTGACTACGTGTAGTTCCATCGAGCGACTGGCTCATGGTTGGTTAAGCAACTTGAGTTACAGATGACGTTGCGAATGAATAAAACCCTCAAGTCAGTTCTCGCGATGACCTAGCCAACACTTCCCAACTGCGGCCGCACTAGCCGGAATAAATGATCGGACAAATACAATTTTGGGTTATGTAATTCTATGCGATTATCGCTCTCAATGCGAACGCAATTGAGTCATTGATCCGATTATGGTATTTACATTTGTTAATCCACCCATTTTTCAATAATCTGACATTGTGTAGTGTAACAGATGTAGACGATATGAAAATTCAGAAATTAAGGGGTTACCCCCACTTGCGATTTTGAAAAAATCGATTTTTTTTATTGCATTTTTTTGAAATATAAGTATCTGAGAACATGTCTTGAAAATTTCAAGTCGTAGTAGAAGACTCTATGTAAGTTTACAAAAAAAAATATTTTCTTCGTGTAAACTGAAATTGAAACTTTAAACGCGTTTTTCTCAAAATGGCAATTCTGAAGTCGGTGACCAGGATTACTCGAACACTAATGAACCGATCTTCTTGAAATTTTGCAGGCTTATTTAATACATAAAAATGTAGTCTTTAATCGTTCGATTTTTTTTTCGAAAAAAATGGCCGTTTTATAGCCAAAAAAACGGCCGTTTTTTTTTCGTTAAAATCGAACCATTAACTTTGACTGTCCGCCATTTTGTGAAAAATGAATATTTTTTAAAATCCTTCGATTAAAGACTAGTTTATACTTATATTTGACTAAATCCATCCGCATTTTTTTTTCAGATGATCCACTTCGCCCCAATGTTGGTCACCGCAAACCGTGTATATAAAAACATTATTTCATTGACGGCCATTTGCCACTAAACAATGTAATATTTTTCAATAAAAAAATTACTGAAAGTTCTTCAAGATGTGTTCTTTAAGATGGTATATTGATCGATTAAAAAGTTTTGTAGTTTTCTTTAAAAAAATTCATGAAAAAGGCCTTTTTTGCGCTACAAGTGGGGGTAACGCCTTAATCAAGTAGAACTGGCTCAGTGGACAACGTTCGATCCCGGGATCGAAACCATGATACGGCGTAAGCGTTTGTCTGAGATAATTGACAATTGAACCATTAATATATTTACAGCGCAAATATCATAACCCTAATTAATGGACAACGAAGAATATCGTAAAAGGTTCCAATGGTGTAAATAATGTGCAAAAAAACCACGAAAATATAAATATATAGCCGCAATTTAAAAAAAAACTAATCGCCACCTAATCGAACTAATGTTTTGTTCCCAGTCGCCAGCTGAAAAAACTAGGTCATAGTTAGGTCAGAAATATAATACAGCCATGAGATATTTCTTTCTATCTAGTCACCATCTACTTTTTTATATTCAGTCACTAGAGGACCAAAGCGTTAGAAGGGTGGGTAGTCAATAGCTAAGACGGCTAGCTAATGGTGATTCGAAACATCACTTTACTAGCTTGTGGCTAGGCGGTGATGAGTTACGTTTTCCACTCGGGTATTGGGCCTTGGCAGCAAACTGTGACCGGCCACTGATGGCTCACGTGAGGCTTCCAGCTAGGGCCCCAATGAAGATAGGGAATGGGCCAGATGGGCCCGACCAAAGCCCTAACTGAATGTCCCCTCGGGTACACGTAAAAGGAACCGGATCATTTGCTGGCTCGAACACGCGGAGATTCATCGCGGTACGCATCGCGAAACTGCGGATAAACGGCAACAGGATTTATTTATTGGACACAGAGTACGCGCGCGCGCAATTATCCGAAGAGGTACGGCGAAAACTTGCCCCACCGCGGAGCAGAGAGCGAGGAAGCGAAGAAACGTCGAAACGAATAGGCGAAAAGTCGCGTATGGGGGAAAGCCGAGAAAATAATGCGTGATCCAGACAAGCGCGCAGGGCCGTTTATAACCGCGAGATTCTTTATTTTTCGTCCTTTTCCTCTCAACGCTGCGTTTCGCTCGCGTTCTTACTCTCTCCGCTGGGACATTGCTCGGCAGCAGCTCTCTGGCGTCTCGTTTCTTCGCTCCGCGCGAGCGGACTTCTTACGCTCGGCTCCAACCATTTTCCTCCGCTTGTTCGAAAGAGACAGCGGAGCTCGTGTCTCGGCGCGTTTCCACTTTTTCTTCTTCTTCTCTCTTCGACTCGTTTTTCCCATCCATCGTGTACCTACCTACGGTGTTGTGGGTTTTCACAAAATTGCTTAATAATTTTTGATTTATAGTTGGTTTCTTGATGGGCGGGCGGGAGTTTCATTCGCGGTACAAACGCTCTCCCGCTTAGCGATAAAATACGAGCGATACGTTATTTAGCGCAAGCTCGGAAAAAAGCTGCATGAAAAATGGCTTTTTTGGTGAGTCCGGTGCAGAAAGTGTCGTAGGGATCCAATTGGAATCGCATACTTGTCCCTATTTCCTGATGGGGATCCAATGGCTCGTCGCATTGGATCCCGACAGGAAAACGTCACGCTCGTACACTGGATTCTTATCGGTATTCTCCATTGGAATCCAATTTGAATCCTTAGGGGGAGTCTTGATGGATCTCCTCGCATGCTGCACGTTGCATTTTCTAAACGAAATGTTTAGATGTACAACATAAGTGGGGCTTAAAAAAGTGTAAATCGCATAGAAAAGTGTATTTAAAAAATTAATTAAGGGGTTGGGTCACTCTAGAATATTCGAAAAATCGATTTTTTTTATCAAGCAGAAAAGAAATGCAAGAGCAGGACGATAATCTGGAAGGCCAATTGTATGGCGCAGGCACCGCAGATTAGAGGTATTGCAAAATTATTCATGATTTTCTACTACTCAAAACTTCAAACGCGTTTATCTCATAACTGCATTTTTGAAGTTGGCCGGAACCATAACTCAGACAATTTTCAACCGATTCACTTGAAATGTTGAATATATCTTGAAAAATACATTGTCTACGGAAGTACGTAGGTTTTTTTTATATTGCATAGTTCATTTGTTATCCCAATTATCTGACGATTTTTTCGGCAAATTTTTCACTTTCCACTTTAGAAGTGCGCCATTTGGCCAAAAATCAATATATCGAAAAAATCCTACGTAATTCTATAGAAGTTATTATATATAATCGAAGAAAATTCATTGGCTCATTATAATTAAAAAATTAGAGGAGCTGTTTATCCGGCCGTGGACCCTGGAAAAACGGAGACGTCATCGCAAAAACGCTGCACAGCCGCCATTTTGAAATTAATCGCTTCAACAAAATTATTGTATACAGTCATTGATATGTATGATAAACACCCTTTTTGTAATCTCGATTTATTTTGTAGTTTTTTGGAAAAAAAATCCCCAAAAAGACTGTTTTTTCGGCCTCTAGAGTGGCCTAAGGCCGTAAGGTTGTTATGGGGTTAAGTCAATATGTTACCACCGAGCTGAATTTTTTTCTGGACCTTCATAACCTCTTTGCAAATCATCCAGTGCAGTTAGAATACGATCCACAGTACCGCTTTTTAGAAAAAAAATCTGGAACTCGACGTACTTGGTGGGCTAATTACATTACGCTTATGGAAAACTCCCATCATTGTTCAGTACATTATTAATATCTGCTAAGTGAATGTTACCACTGAGCTGAAAAAATAGGCACGGTTCGATCAATTATCGGACTAACCCTTGGTACCGTGAAAATGAGGATTCACAGTATCCTTATAAAATTATTAATGTTTTTGACAGCGAATTTGTGCGAAAATCAAGCACACAAAATATTAGATTGAGCAATCATGGCAACGTCGTAGACGGCACAAATGCTACCTATCTTATCGGTATTCGGTAATTATGCCCGGAAACCTCAAACTACTCGGTCAGGATAATTAACAACGAATATTATTGGTACTTATTCTCTTAATTAGTAATAATTACTTAATATTAATTTGATAACTACGTTCAGAAATTATACATTTCTAGACATTTCTAGGCAAAGACAAATAAACGCGGATTTTTTTCATACATACATGTTTTTTAGAATATCGAAAAATTATTAAAGTTTTTGATTTCTTCGAGATTATAGACAGATTTGGTAAACACTTTTTCTTTCCAGCGGAATTTTTTTTATTCCGACCGATGTTTATTTTTGACAAATCCTTGGACCGATATTGAGGTTACGAACGGGGCGCATATGTCTCTAACTTCGCGACACTTCTGCCAACCTGGGCATTATGATGTACCACGATTTACGACGTTCCCAATGCGTTTCGCGTTAATTGACCGAGAAAAAGTTATAGAAAATAATGATACAAAGTAGTGAAACCACTTAATGTAATCACTGAATGGTCAAAAATGCATATTTTTACAAATAGTTGTAGAAAAATAGTCCGAAAACGTACGATTAATATGACGATTATTTGAAAGCTAACAGTTGGTAACAGTCAATCGGCTCCGTGCATAAGCACAGGGCGCTCCACTCGTACTTCACCACCGACAGCTAAACCCCATAACAACCTTAAAATCACATCACTGAAAATTCACTGTAGTTATCGGTTATTTATTTTACTGCATTTTGATATAATGTCACTACCCAGGTAGGAAATCAAAAGGCTGACGATGGAAACAAGCTTGTGCGAGCCTCGTTTCACCGAGCCTGAGTGAGACAGACCTTGCCCAGGTTTCATTGCATCGTTTGGAGCAGCCTGGAACCAAGACTGGCTGCTTAGCCTAAACTCAGGGTTATTTCAAGCTTTATTCAGCCGGTGAATTTTGAGGCTGAAAAATCAAGGCTGGATGCAGGCTTGTTTCAGGTTGTGATAAAATAAAATAAGTTTAAAATAATATTTTTTCTGTACTTTTATGAAAAAAAAATTTAGCAATAAATTTGTCGGGTGCGAAGGCACGAAAAACGAAAGCGAAGGAGGCAGCTCAGAACATTTAAACATGTGCTCTTATCGATATTTATGAGGTACACAAAAAAGTGTATACGAAAATAAAAGTACGCAATAAAATAAAGTATTGTTTTTTAAAATATTTTTTATATATATTTTGTAACAAATAATATAACAAATAATAAATATATATAATAAAACAAATGAATTCTTTACAAATTTATTAAATTTACCCCAATGTAGAATATAGAAAACTAAAAACAGGCCTCATATAGCCTCGGGAAGAGTTTGGGAAAAGCCTGGTCATAAATGCTCATGAAGGCTTCATTAAGGCTCGTTTTGAGCCTTGTTGTTTCGTCGTTTCAGGCTTAGTACACGCTTTTCTACCAGCCTTTGGTCAAGCCTGTGTGAAAGAGCCTGAAACCGCGTTATCATTCAGAGGTTCAGCTAGGCCTGAAATCAGGCTGGTGCTCAGCCTGAATTAAAAAAATGTGAGCCTTGTTTCAGAGCTTGGCGAGCCCTTTTTTCATCGTCAATTCCTACCTGGGTACACACCTACACGCTCAGTTCTATCTGCGCGCGTAGGAGAACGCGATCTTGAGAATGGTCGGCATCGTGAGAATTTCGAAAAGTCGGAATGAAAATTGAACTTGTAACATTTTTACAAGTTTTAAAGAGATGCACGTGCGTACTGTAAGTTGCCTCAAAAGCATCGGGCTTGCTCGAAAAGAGCTTTGGAAATAATACAAGCGTGTATTTTCAATGCCCGTGCAGAAATTGCGTGGATTCAATTGGATTCCTACACTTGTCCTGACTTCCTGATAGGGATCCAATGGGTCACTGCAATGGATACCTATACTAAAACGTCACGCTCGTACATTGGATTCTAGTGGGGATTTCCTATTGGAATCCAATGTAGGAATTCAATTTGGATCCAAAAGGATTTTCACATCATCGAACAAAATCCGATACGATTCTTGATGGATCCCATCGCATGGTGGACGTTGAATATTCAAAACGAAACATATACATAGATATACAAAATGAGTGGTTCGTGAAAAAGCATAAATCTTATCTTCAAAAGTATAATCGCTTAACCGTTCGTTGTCACACTCACCTGTGGTAACCCAGCTTGTCATACTGGGCCAAACAAACCCAATGTGACAAGCCTATCAGTGAACAGTGATCATGAACAAATTCATGAACGTACTTTAGATATTGTATAATATGTGCCAACAATTATTATTTAAAAAATCAAATGCCATAATACAAAAAAAAATCGTAGAGAAAAAGTCGCAAAAAAACTTGGCGATGCTGGATCGTTTAGATCCACAGTGACAACGAAAAGTTGAAAAAGTATATCTTAAAAATCGATTTGAATCACAATCACCGAAAATCGACCGCAATTATTGCATTGACAGTTCGTTATTTATATAACTACACTTCGACACACTATCACCACACACGTGCATGCTCACGAATCGTGCAGGTTACCTTTCAACACACCGACGTTTTTTTTCGTGATTTTTCACATATTTTCGATTCGAACGTGGTGAGAATTCTAAAACGGCGTTCATCGGGGAACAGTGCAGAATCGAATTGGCTCCCAATGAGGACTCTCTACGTGCGGTGTCCCTAACAGAGCCTTAAAGAGATATGGGTGCATCTTGGGAGTCCCCGACAAACTTGTGCACGGGATTACAAAAGGATATTTTTTTTGAAGAACCGATAAATTCCGGTCAAGAATTTCAAATGAAAATTGTCAAAAGACGTCAATCTGGAAATAGCGCGAAGTCCACTTGGATTCCAATGTGAACTCCCTACATGCGGCATCCCTATCAAATCTCTTGGTACACGGTAGGATCTGGGGACGCCTCAACAAATTTCTGCACGGGATACGATAAGCCCGTAGCTGGGCACTCTTATCGCAAATTACACTGCAAGACAAGTGTGTTGTTCTTACACACTTTATGTGTGTAAATGGTTGTAGACACTTTTTACACGTTTTCACGCGTGTGAAAAATAATGGTGTAAACATAACACGGATAGATGCGTTCAAACAACACACTTGCGTGTGTTATTTTCTTACACACGTTAAAACGTGTGAAAAGTGTCTACATCCATTTACACCTTCGAAGTGTGTAAAAACGACACACTTATTTTTACAGTAATGTACATGCGTGGGATGCTTCGGAATAATAAATTCAATAACAAAAGCTTTTTATCGTCAAAAAATATGTATTTATTGAACTGAACTCAACAGTACTTATGTATTACTCTGTACTAAGGGGAGATATACACCTAGGAGCCGAAAAAAGGTCATTTTTGTGCATTTTTTCAAGGAAAACTATTTAAAATTTCGGATTGGGGTTTTAATTATCTAAAAGTATATACATTCAAAAATATGTTTAATTTTCTTTATTTAAAAATTTCAAAAATATACAAGAATATTGTATGATCCTTGGAGCGTTGTAAAAAAATCTGCGTATACGGTACCCACTGGCGTTTCTTCAAAAATCATCTGAAAAAAAAAAATTATTAAATTAGATACTATAATTTAGTACTTGTCATAGCCGATTTTGAAAATATCGATTTAAAACAAAATGGCGGACGTTTGAACATAAATAGTGATTTTTGGGCCAAAAATTAGTTATTATTTTGCCTACAAAACAAAAACTAAGTAACGGAAAAAAAATCCTATGACAAGTACTAGATAATGGTGTATAGAATAACCACAAAAAACCTCAAGGCAATCGGTTCATTGGTTTTCGAGAAATTTTGGGCACCGATTTGAAAAACGCGTTTGAAAATTTGGGAATGAATAAATCATGAAATTTCTCTTCTACGGCCTTCTACGGTCGACGGAATGTTCATAGCTTCTAAATCCTTGATCTCGACCATCTAGGTGTATATCTCCCCTTAATTATACATATGGGGCATTCCATACCAATCCGACCTGGGTCTGACCCTCGACCCCTCAAATCTAGTTCCCGATTTTTCCTATCATTACTCTCACTCTATCAAGCAATTACAATTTTTTTTAGATTTTTCAAACAAATTTGAGTGCGTCATGAATTTTTGAATTTTTTTGTGAACACCTCGATGGCCGTAATCGAAAAATCTGAAAAAAATCCCAAAAACACAATGTTAGATATAAAGAATATTGGTGTAAAATTGATAATGTCTGGGCTTTTGCTTCAACCCGTTTTTTAGCTTTTGCAGCAAAAAAAAACGAAAAAAATAAGAAGTAGAGGTCAGTTTACTGTAGACTGTTTCTCGAAATTTTGTATGCATAATACGAGATTTTTTAAAAAATTTCTCCGATTTTTCTAAAGTGTATTTTGTAATTTTCGATTTTTTTTATCATGGTTGACAAAAATCCTAATTAGGGGTTGAAGCAAAAGCCCAGACATTATGAATTTTACACCAACATTTTTTATATCTGACACTGTATTTTTGGGATTTTTTTCAGCTTTTTCGATTACGGCCATCGAGGTGTTCGAAAAAAAAATAAATTCAAAAATTCATGACGCGCTCAAATTTATTTTGAAAAATCTGAAAAAAATTGTAATTGCTTGGTAGAGTGAGAGTAATGATAGGAAAAATCGGGAACCAGATTTGAGGGGTCGAGGGTCAGACCCAGGTCGAATTGGTATGGAATGCCCCATACATAAAGATTTGACAGTTGTATTCAGATTTTGAAAATTAATAATATACTTTGCGAATGATCTATCCGTGTTCTATATAAAAACATGTTAAAATGGCAACGAATTTCATTACTATCATAAGCGGTGTCACTGTTTTTCTTGTCTTCGCATAGGCTAGGTTCTCATGCAGCTTCACGATGACGCCCGCTTTTTGCTTGTCGGTGATGGCCTCGACACAAAAATACGACGCTAAAGATTCAACGCAGCTATCGAAGCTTTGGAAAATAGATTTCAATTTCAGGTTCTTCCCCGTGAAGAACTCAAAAATGATCTATAAATGAAACGAAAAGTAAAGAACAAATGTGGTCTTCAATTAACGGAGACTTTGTCCTTGGAGTGCCACATTTCAGGTGTTTACATTTTATTTTTTTTTAAAGGAAACGAGTAAAGCTTTTTGAGTGCGGTTTTTTTCTTGCTTTTATTCATGATGTACCAAACGTTAAAAAATTTTTTTTAAAAAAAAAAAAACCAAAATGGCGGCCGTTGCAGCTCCGCGAGAACAGGTCCTCAAATCGCGGGAGGTAAACGGCTGACATCACTGCCCCCTCTTTGTTGACCTGAAACACAAATTCAAAGTATATTATCAATCTGTGACCGTTTGGTCATGGAATGACGGATGGATTTTTCGTTTAGTACAAATTTCGGAAAATGGCGGCAATTTAAAAAAAATCGAATTTTCGCGTTTTTTTCGCATAAAAAGATAAATAATAAATGCAAAAATGTATCTGTCGAAAAACCATCCGTCATTCCGTGAAGACATATTTTCTGAGTATGCTCTCCAAATTTCAGGTCGATATGTTAATTACAGCGGTCAGAAGAATGTCAGCCATTTTTAAAAACGGGTTTTCGAGAAAAACGCGTTTAAAGTTTTGTAATGTGTTTACACAAATGTGTTTATAATTACCGCTAATCGGCAATGCCTGGTCCATAGAGGCATCCCTCCTCTTCTTCTAGCTGCTCATGTTGAGCTCAAATTGATTTTTTGAAAATTTCAAGGACAAAGTCTCCCTTAACCGGTCAATCAATCGATGTCAAATCAACTAACGAGTTTCACCTGATGCCGTAACTAGGGTGATTTTTGAAACATATCAACAATAACTCGCAATTAACACACTTAAACTATGTTGCTTTTTCCCGTGTTATTTTTCTTTGTATGTTACTATCAACGTGTGTTGTTTAGTCCAATGTGTGTAAATATGCCTCTTGTATGATGATTCTACGCGCTTTATGTTCGAATAAGCGTGTTGTGGATGGGGACAGCACACGAAAGTGTGTAATAATCTTATGCGTGAAAAATGCACATTCCCGTGTGTAATTTTAACGCATTACGCGTTACCAAATGCATAAGTATGTAGAATCAACATGGCAACGCGTGTCTACCCTTTTTGTTGCGTTGCTTCTACATACTTTAAACACACGTCAAACACGCCTAGTTTTTGGAGTGTAGCCGGGCACTCTTACCGCTAATTATCGTTTAAGGGGCTATACCAGTATGACACTTTCAAAACATCGATTTTTTTTTGCCTCTTTCGACAGTTTATACTTTCAAGAATATCATTACAATTTATATCATTTATATCAATATCATCTTATCTTGCAAAAATCGATAGTTAAATCTTTAAACGCGTTTTTCTCGAAATGAGATTTTTCAAATTTGCTGACATTGTAACTCAACGAGCAATTATCCGATTGACTTGAAATTTGAACTGAGTACTCTTGAATATATTTACTCTACAATGACGCAGGATATTTTTGATTGGATGAAAATTGACGATTTGGCATTGAAAAAAGCGACCATTTTATAGGCAAGAAAACAGACTTTTTTTCATAACTACGCCATTTTGTTAGATTTTGATATTTTTCGAAAATCCTACGTCATTGTACAGGAAGTACCTTCCAGTTTAACGACATTTTTTCCTTTTTCGGTTTCAGCCACTCAATCGGCCGGAATCATGTCAGCAGTGGAGGAACTTTTTTATTGGCGCCTCCGAAGGCAGCGCATAAGTCGGATCTCAATATTTTTCTATGAAAAAATTATGTAATATAGGTCAAATATAGCCAAATATGTTCTTAATTTTCCGAGACATTTAATTGAGTATGTTTCTTCCAAAAAATTCCCGAAAATCACCCAAATTTTCAGCGTTCACACTGGTATAGCCCCTTAATTTGTACTTCCTATATCGTGGCATTACCGGTGCATGCCTCGCACGCATTTCCGTAGAAGGTCAAACACCGTTGTGGTGGCGCATGAAAATGCAATCTCAAAGTTTGACGACGGGCCAACGAGGCATTGTGTGTTACTGGAATTTTCTATCCACCTACGTGACAGCTTTTCCCTAACGAAAACGTTATAAGCTCGCAAGGAAAAAATCGGCTTACGGTGAAATGGAATCGTATACGGGTTTAGCGTGTAAATACGAGGGAAACTGAGAGAGAGAGAGAGAGAGAGAGAGAGAGAGAGAGAGAGAGAGAGAGAGAGAGGGGGGGGGGGCGCCCGGCCCAGCATCGGCTGCCAATAGATATGCGCAACGGCGGGGTCTCGGGTGCATTCACGGAAATTCCTCATTTCAAATTCGGCTCATCCCCTTTCGTCGTTTCACCGGGGGCTTCACCCGAGCCAACCGAGTCCTCCCTCTCCGCATTCACGCCGATAGGAAACGATGCAAAATCGAATATTGAAATTCGAGACCTCCATACGCGGCTAAGCGTGTGAACCTGTGAGTGAAGGGAGCATCGCCTCTCGGCTCTAAAATCCCTTCTCCACAACGGAAGTACCTCATACGCCAAGAGTAGGCAAATTGTTGTCGACAGCGCGCATCGCTTCCGCCCAACTCTCATCGCTACGCGTACTCGTTTTTTTCCCTTTTTTTCCGTGTGCAACGAGCATCAACTTTTCCGCAACGCTTCGCGCTCACGATCGGCGAAAAATTCTCCCCGAAAAATGTTTCGTCGAGCGGAAGAGTATCACAATTCGCATTGTCTATCGAGGGGGCTGAAGGGGCGAATGAAGATATTGGGGAAAATAACACACTCTTCTTACCGCGTACGTTCAACAGATTCGGATAGGGAAAAAGGTGGAAAAAAGCT